>JAQNBH010000018.1:125304-400454 GCA_028752905.1 Cladorhizidae sp. MBARI D1340-BT2 | reverse complement strand
ATGCTTAGTATTAGTCTGCCACTCACCTCTGCCATACTTACAGTCATGCTTAGTATTAGTCTGTGCTGCACTCACCTCTGCCATACTTACAGTCATGCTTAGTATTAGTCTGTGCTACACTCACCTCTGCCATACTTACAGTCATGCTTAGTATTAGTCTGTGCTGCACTCACCTCTGCCATACTTACAGTCATGCTTAGTATTAGTCTGTGCTGCACTCACCTCTGCCATACTTACAGTCATGCTTAGTATTAGTCTGTGCTGCACTCACCTCTGCCATACTTACAGTCATGCTTAGTATTAGTCTGTGCTGCACTCACCTCTGCCATACTTACAGTCATGCTTAGTATTAGTCTGTGCTGCACTCACCTCTGCCATACTTACAGTCATGCTTAGTATTAGTCTGTGCTGCACTCACCTCTGCCATACTTACAGTCATGCTTAGTATTAGTCTGTGCTGCACTCACCTCTGCCATACTTACAGTCATGCTTAGTATTAGTCTGTGCTGCACTCACCTCTGCCATACTTACAGTCATGCTTAGTATTAGTCTGTGCTACACTCACCTCTGCCATACTTACAGTCATGCTTAGTATTAGTCTGTGCTACACTCACCTCTGCCATACTTACAGTCATGCTTAGTATTAGTCTGTGCTACACTCACCTCTGCCATACTTACAGTCATGCTTAGTATTAGTCTGTGCTACACTCACCTCTGCCATACTTACAGTCATGCTTAGTATTAGTCTGTGCTGCACTCACCTCTGCCATACTTACAGTCATGCTTAGTATTAGTCTGTGCTGCACTCACCTCTGCCATACTTACAGTCATGCTTAGTATTAGTCTGTGCTACACTCACCTCTGCCATACTTACAGTCATGCTTAGTATTAGTCTGTGCTACACTCACCTCTGCCATACTTACAGTCATGCTTAGTATTAGTCTGCCACTCACCTCTGCCATACTTACAGTCATGCTTAGTATTAGTCTGTGCTGCACTCACCTCTGCCATACTTACAGTCATGCTTAGTATTAGTCTGTGCTGCACTCACCTCTGCCATACTTACAGTCATGCTTAGTATTAGTCTGTGCTACACTCACCTCTGCCATACTTACAGTCATGCTTAGTATTAGTCTGTGCTGCACTCACCTCTGCCATACTTACAGTCATGCTTAGTATTAGTCTGCACTCACCTCTGCCATACTTACAGTCATGCTTAGTATTAGTCTGTGCTGCACTCACCTCTGCCATACTTACAGTCATGCTTAGTATTAGTCTGTGCTACACTCACCTCTGCCATACTTACAGTCATGCTTAGTATTAGTCTGTGCTACACTCACCTCTGCCATACTTACAGTCATGCTTAGTATTAGTCTGTGCTGCACTCACCTCTGCCATACTTACAGTCATGCTTAGTATTAGTCTGCACTCACCTCTGCCATACTTACAGTCATGCTTAGTATTAGTCTGTGCTGCACTCACCTCTGCCATACTTACAGTCATGCTTAGTATTAGTCTGTGCTACACTCACCTCTGCCATACTTACAGTCATGCTTAGTATTAGTCTGTGCTGCACTCACCTCTGCCATACTTACAGTCATGCTTAGTATTAGTCTGTGCTACACTCACCTCTGCCATACTTACAGTCATGCTTAGTATTAGTCTGCACTCACCTCTGCCATACTTACAGTCATGCTTAGTATTAGTCTGTGCTGCACTCACCTCTGCCATACTTACAGTCATGCTTAGTATTAGTCTGTGCTACACTCACCTCTGCCATACTTACAGTCATGCTTAGTATTAGTCTGTGCTACACTCACCTCTGCCATACTTACAGTCATGCTTAGTATTAGTCTGCACTCACCTCTGCCATACTTACAGTCATGCTTAGTATTAGTCTGTGCTACACTCACCTCTGCCATACTTACAGTCATGCTTAGTATTAGTCTGTGCTACACTCACCTCTGCCATACTTACAGTCATGCTTAGTATTAGTCTGTGCTGCACTCACCTCTGCCATACTTACAGTCATGCTTAGTATTAGTCTGTGCTACACTCACCTCTGCCATACTTACAGTCATGCTTAGTATTAGTCTGTGCTGCACTCACCTCTGCCATACTTATAGTCATGCTTAGTATTAGTCTGCACTCACCTCTGCCATACTTACAGTCATGCTTAGTATTAGTCTGTGCTACACTCACCTCTGCCATACTTACAGTCATGCTTAGTATTAGTCTGTGCTACACTCACCTCTGCCATACTTACAGTCATGCTTAGTATTAGTCTGTGCTACACTCACCTCTGCCATACTTACAGTCATGCTTAGTATTAGTCTGTGCTGCACTCACCTCTGCCATACTTACAGTCATGCTTAGTATTAGTCTGTGCTGCACTCACCTCTGCCATACTTACAGTCATGCTTAGTATTAGTCTGTGCTACACTCACCTCTGCCATACTTACAGTCATGCTTAGTATTAGTCTGTGCTGCACTCACCTCTGCCATACTTACAGTCATGCTTAGTATTAGTCTGTGCTACACTCACCTCTGCCATACTTACAGTCATGCTTAGTATTAGTCTGTGCTGCACTCACCTCTGCCATACTTACAGTCATGCTTAGTATTAGTCTGTGCTGCACTCACCTCTGCCATACTTACAGTCATGCTTAGTATTAGTCTGTGCTGCACTCACCTCTGCCATACTTACAGTCATGCTTAGTATTAGTCTGTGCTACACTCACCTCTGCCATACTTACAGTCATGCTTAGTATTAGTCTGTGCTACACTCACCTCTGCCATACTTACAGTCATGCTTAGTATTAGTCTGTGCTACACTCACCTCTGCCATACTTACAGTCATGCTTAGTATTAGTCTGTGCTACACTCACCTCTGCCATACTTACAGTCATGCTTAGTATTAGTCTGTGCTGCACTCACCTCTGCCATACTTACAGTCATGCTTAGTATTAGT
Source organism: Cladorhizidae sp. MBARI D1340-BT2 (assembly GCA_028752905.1). Taxonomy (NCBI): domain Eukaryota; kingdom Metazoa; phylum Porifera; class Demospongiae; order Poecilosclerida; family Cladorhizidae; species Cladorhizidae sp. MBARI D1340-BT2. The sequence goes on along the minus strand of JAQNBH010000018.1, from coordinate 397,483 downwards.
CTGTGCTGCACTCACCTCTGCCATACTTACAGTCATGCTTAGTATTAGTCTGTGCTACACTCACCTCTGCCATACTTACAGTCATGCTTAGTATTAGTCTGCACTCACCTCTGCCATACTTACAGTCATGCTTAGTATTAGTCTGTGCTACACTCACCTCTGCCATACTTACAGTCATGCTTAGTATTAGTCTACACTCACCTCTGCCATACTTACAGTCATGCTTAGTATTAGTCTGTGCTACACTCACCTCTGCCATACTTACAGTCATGCTTAGTATTAGTCTGTGCTGCACTCACCTCTGCCATACTTACAGTCATGCTTAGTATTAGTCTGTGCTACACTCACCTCTGCCATACTTACAGTCATGCTTAGTATTAGTCTGTGCTGCACTCACCTCTGCCATACTTACAGTCATGCTTAGTATTAGTCTGTGCTACACTCACCTCTGCCATACTTACAGTCATGCTTAGTATTAGTCTGTGCTACACTCACCTCTGCCATACTTACAGTCATGCTTAGTATTAGTCTGTGCTGCACTCACCTCTGCCATACTTACAGTCATGCTTAGTATTAGTCTGCACTCACCTCTGCCATACTTACAGTCATGCTTAGTATTAGTCTGTGCTACACTCACCTCTGCCATACTTACAGTCATGCTTAGTATTAGTCTGTGCTGCACTCACCTCTGCCATACTTACAGTCATGCTTAGTATTAGTCTGTGCTACACTCACCTCTGCCATACTTACAGTCATGCTTAGTATTAGTCTGTGCTACACTCACCTCTGCCATACTTACAGTCATGCTTAGTATTAGTCTGTGCTACACTCACCTCTGCCATACTTACAGTCATGCTTAGTATTAGTCTGTGCTGCACTCACCTCTGCCATACTTACAGTCATGCTTAGTATTAGTCTGTGCTGCACTCACCTCTGCCATACTTACAGTCATGCTTAGTATTAGTCTGTGCTGCACTCACCTCTGCCATACTTACAGTCATGCTTAGTATTAGTCTGTGCTGCACTCACCTCTGCCATACTTACAGTCATGCTTAGTATTAGTCTGTGCTGCACTCACCTCTGCCATACTTACAGTCATGCTTAGTATTAGTCTGTGCTACACTCACCTCTGCCATACTTACAGTCATGCTTAGTATTAGTCTGTGCTGCACTCACCTCTGCCATACTTACAGTCATGCTTAGTATTAGTCTGTGCTACACTCACCTCTGCCATACTTACAGTCATGCTTAGTATTAGTCTGTGCTACACTCACCTCTGCCATACTTACAGTCATGCTTAGTATTAGTCTGTGCTACACTCACCTCTGCCATACTTACAGTCATGCTTAGTATTAGTCTGTGCTACACTCACCTCTGCCATACTTACAGTCATGCTTAGTATTAGTCTGTGCTGCACTCACCTCTGCCATACTTACAGTCATGCTTAGTATTAGTCTGTGCTGCACTCACCTCTGCCATACTTACAGTCATGCTTAGTATTAGTCTGTGCTGCACTCACCTCTGCCATACTTACAGTCATGCTTAGTATTAGTCTGTGCTGCACTCACCTCTGCCATACTTACAGTCATGCTTAGTATTAGTCTGTGCTGCACTCACCTCTGCCATACTTACAGTCATGCTTAGTATTTAGTCTGTGCTGCACTCACCTCTGCCATACTTACAGTCATGCTTAGTATTAGTCTGTGCTACACTCACCTCTGCCATACTTACAGTCATGCTTAGTATTAGTCTGTGCTACACTCACCTCTGCCATACTTACAGTCATGCTTAGTATTAGTCTGTGCTACACTCACCTCTGCCATACTTACAGTCATGCTTAGTATTAGTCTGTGCTGCACTCACCTCTGCCATACTTACAGTCATGCTTAGTATTAGTCTGTGCTACACTCACCTCTGCTATACTTACAGTCATGCTTAGTATTAGTCTACACTCACCTCTGCCATACTTACAGTCATGCTTAGTATTAGTCTGTGCTGCACTCACCTCTGCCATACTTACAGTCATGCTTAGTATTAGTCTGCACTCACCTCTGCCATACTTACAGTCATGCTTAGTATTAGTCTGTGCTGCACTCACCTCTGCCATACTTACAGTCATGCTTAGTATTAGTCTGTGCTGCACTCACCTCTGCCATACTTACAGTCATGCTTAGTATTAGTCTGTGCTGCACTCACCTCTGCCATACTTACAGTCATGCTTAGTATTAGTCTGTGCTACACTCACCTCTGCCATACTTACAGTCATGCTTAGTATTAGTCTGTGCTGCACTCACCTCTGCCATACTTACAGTCATGCTTAGTATTAGTCTGTGCTGCACTCACCTCTGCCATACTTACAGTCATGCTTAGTATTAGTCTGTGCTGCACTCACCTCTGCCATACTTACAGTCATGCTTAGTATTAGTCTGCACTCACCTCTGCCATACTTACAGTCATGCTTAGTATTAGTCTGTGCTGCACTCACCTCTGCCATACTTACAGTCATGCTTAGTATTAGTCTGCACTCACCTCTGCCATACTTACAGTCATGCTTAGTATTAGTCTGTGCTGCACTCACCTCTGCCATACTTACAGTCATGCTTAGTATTAGTCTGTGCTACACTCACCTCTGCCATACTTACAGTCATGCTTAGTATTAGTCTGCACTCACCTCTGCCATACTTACAGTCATGCTTAGTATTAGTCTGTGCTACACTCACCTCTGCCATACTTACAGTCATGCTTAGTATTAGTCTGTGCTACACTCACCTCTGCCATACTTACAGTCATGCTTAGTATTAGTCTGTGCTACACTCACCTCTGCCATACTTACAGTCATGCTTAGTATTAGTCTGTGCTGCACTCACCTCTGCCATACTTACAGTCATGCTTAGTATTAGTCTGTGCTACACTCACCTCTGCCATACTTACAGTCATGCTTAGTATTAGTCTGCACTCACCTCTGCCATACTTACAGTCATGCTTAGTATTAGTCTGTGCTGCACTCACCTCTGCCATACTTACAGTCATGCTTAGTATTAGTCTGTGCTACACTCACCTCTGCCATACTTACAGTCATGCTTAGTATTAGTCTGTGCTGCACTCACCTCTGCCATACTTACAGTCATGCTTAGTATTAGTCTGTGCTGCACTCACCTCTGCCATACTTACAGTCATGCTTAGTATTAGTCTGTGCTGCACTCACCTCTGCCATACTTACAGTCATGCTTAGTATTAGTCTGTGCTGCACTCACCTCTGCCATACTTACAGTCATGCTTAGTATTAGTCTGTGCTGCACTCACCTCTGCCATACTTACAGTCATGCTTAGTATTAGTCTGTGCTGCACTCACCTCTGCCATACTTACAGTCATGCTTAGTATTAGTCTGTGCTGCACTCACCTCTGCCATACTTACAGTCATGCTTAGTATTAGTCTGTGCTGCACTCACCTCTGCCATACTTACAGTCATGCTTAGTATTAGTCTGTGCTACACTCACCTCTGCCATACTTACAGTCATGCTTAGTATTAGTCTGTGCTACACTCACCTCTGCCATACTTACAGTCATGCTTAGTATTAGTCTGTGCTACACTCACCTCTGCCATACTTACAGTCATGCTTAGTATTAGTCTGTGCTACACTCACCTCTGCCATACTTACAGTCATGCTTAGTATTAGTCTGTGCTGCACTCACCTCTGCCATACTTACAGTCATGCTTAGTATTAGTCTGTGCTGCACTCACCTCTGCCATACTTACAGTCATGCTTAGTATTAGTCTGTGCTATACTCACCTCTGCCATACTTACAGTCATGCTTAGTATTAGTCTGTGCTACACTCACCTCTGCCATACTTACAGTCATGCTTAGTATTAGTCTGCACTCACCTCTGCCATACTTACAGTCATGCTTAGTATTAGTCTGTGCTGCACTCACCTCTGCCATACTTACAGTCATGCTTAGTATTAGTCTGTGCTGCACTCACCTCTGCCATACTTACAGTCATGCTTAGTATTAGTCTGTGCTACACTCACCTCTGCCATACTTACAGTCATGCTTAGTATTAGTCTGTGCTGCACTCACCTCTGCCATACTTACAGTCATGCTTAGTATTAGTCTGCACTCACCTCTGCCATACTTACAGTCATGCTTAGTATTAGTCTGTGCTGCACTCACCTCTGCCATACTTACAGTCATGCTTAGTATTAGTCTGTGCTACACTCACCTCTGCCATACTTACAGTCATGCTTAGTATTAGTCTGTGCTACACTCACCTCTGCCATACTTACAGTCATGCTTAGTATTAGTCTGTGCTGCACTCACCTCTGCCATACTTACAGTCATGCTTAGTATTAGTCTGCACTCACCTCTGCCATACTTACAGTCATGCTTAGTATTAGTCTGTGCTGCACTCACCTCTGCCATACTTACAGTCATGCTTAGTATTAGTCTGTGCTACACTCACCTCTGCCATACTTACAGTCATGCTTAGTATTAGTCTGTGCTGCACTCACCTCTGCCATACTTACAGTCATGCTTAGTATTAGTCTGTGCTACACTCACCTCTGCCATACTTACAGTCATGCTTAGTATTAGTCTGCACTCACCTCTGCCATACTTACAGTCATGCTTAGTATTAGTCTGTGCTGCACTCACCTCTGCCATACTTACAGTCATGCTTAGTATTAGTCTGTGCTACACTCACCTCTGCCATACTTACAGTCATGCTTAGTATTAGTCTGTGCTACACTCACCTCTGCCATACTTACAGTCATGCTTAGTATTAGTCTGTGCTGCACTCACCTCTGCCATACTTACAGTCATGCTTAGTATTAGTCTGTGCTGAACTCACCTCTGCCATACTTACAGTCATGCTTAGTATTAGTCTATGCTGCACTCACCTCTGCCATACTTACAGTCATGCTTAGTATTAGTCTGTGCTACACTCACCTCTGCCATACTTACAGTCATGCTTAGTATTAGTCTGCACTCACCTCTGCCATACTTACAGTCATGCTTAGTATTAGTCTGTGCTGCACTCACCTCTGCCATACTTACAGTCATGCTTAGTATTAGTCTGTGCTGCACTCACCTCTGCCATACTTACAGTCATGCTTAGTATTAGTCTGTGCTACACTCACCTCTGCCATACTTACAGTCATGCTTAGTATTAGTCTGTGCTACACTCACCTCTGCCATACTTACAGTCATGCTTAGTATTAGTCTGTGCTACACTCACCTCTGCCATACTTACAGTCATGCTTAGTATTAGTCTGTGCTGCACTCACCTCTGCCATACTTACAGTCATGCTTAGTATTAGTCTGCACTCACCTCTGCCATACTTACAGTCATGCTTAGTATTAGTCTGTGCTGCACTCACCTCTGCCATACTTACAGTCATGCTTAGTATTAGTCTGTGCTGCACTCACCTCTGCCATACTTACAGTCATGCTTAGTATTAGTCTGTGCTACACTCACCTCTGCCATACTTACAGTCATGCTTAGTATTAGTCTGTGCTGCACTCACCTCTGCCATACTTACAGTCATGCTTAGTATTAGTCTGTGCTGCACTCACCTCTGCCATACTTACAGTTTAGTATTAGTCTGTGCTACACTCACCTCTGCCATACTTACAGTCATGCTTAGTATTAGTCTGTGCTACACTCACCTCTGCCATACTTACAGTCATGCTTAGTATTAGTCTGTGCTGCACTCACCTCTGCCATACTTACAGTCATGCTTAGTATTAGTCTGTGCTGCACTCACCTCTGCCATACTTACAGTCATGCTTAGTATTAGTCTGTGCTGCACTCACCTCTGCCATACTTACAGTCATGCTTAGTATTAGTCTGTGCTGCACTCACCTCTGCCATACTTACAGTCATGCTTAGTATTAGTCTGTGCTGCACTCACCTCTGCCATACTTACAGTCATGCTTAGTATTAGTCTGTGCTGCACTCACCTCTGCCATACTTACAGTCATGCTTAGTATTAGTCTGTGCTGCACTCACCTCTGCCATACTTACAGTCATGCTTAGTATTAGTCTGTGCTACACTCACCTCTGCCATACTTACAGTCATGCTTAGTATTAGTCTGTGCTACACTCACCTCTGCCATACTTACAGTCATGCTTAGTATTAGTCTGTGCTACACTCACCTCTGCCATACTTACAGTCATGCTTAGTATTAGTCTGTGCTACACTCACCTCTGCCATACTTACAGTCATGCTTAGTATTAGTCTGTGCTGCACTCACCTCTGCCATACTTACAGTCATGCTTAGTATTAGTCTGTGCTACACTCACCTCTGCCATACTTACAGTCATGCTTAGTATTAGTCTGTGCTACACTCACCTCTGCCATACTTACAGTCATGCTTAGTATTAGTCTGTGCTACACTCACCTCTGCCATACTTACAGTCATGCTTAGTATTAGTCTGTGCTACACTCACCTCTGCCATACTTACAGTCATGCTTAGTATTAGTCTGTGCTGAACTCACCTCTGCCATACTTACAGTCATGCTTAGTATTAGTCTACACTCACCTCTGCCATACTTACAGTCATGCTTAGTATTAGTCTGTGCTACACTCACCTCTGCCATACTTACAGTCATGCTTAGTATTAGTCTGTGCTACACTCACCTCTGCCATACTTACAGTCATGCTTAGTATTAGTCTGTGCTGCACTCACCTCTGCCATACTTACAGTCATGCTTAGTATTAGTCTGTGCTGCACTCACCTCTGCCATACTTACAGTCATGCTTAGTATTAGTCTGTGCTGCACTCACCTCTGCCATACTTACAGTCATGCTTAGTATTAGTCTGTGCTGCACTCACCTCTGCCATACTTACAGTCATGCTTAGTATTAGTCTGTGCTGCACTCACCTCTGCCATACTTACAGTCATGCTTAGTATTAGTCTGTGCTGCACTCACCTCTGCCATACTTACAGTCATGCTTAGTATTAGTCTGTGCTGCACTCACCTCTGCCATACGTACAGTCATGCTTAGTATTAGTCTGCACTCACCTCTGCCATACTTACAGTCATGCTTAGTATTAGTCTGTGCTGCACTCACCTCTGCCATACTTACAGTCATGCTTAGTATTAGTCTGCACTCACCTCTGCCATACTTACAGTCATGCTTAGTATTAGTCTGTGCTGAACTCACCTCTGCCATACTTACAGTCATGCTTAGTATTAGTCTATGCTGCACTCACCTCTGCCATACTTACAGTCATGCTTAGTATTAGTCTGTGCTACACTCACCTCTGCCATACTTACAGTCATGCTTAGTATTAGTCTGCACTCACCTCTGCCATACTTACAGTCATGCTTAGTATTAGTCTGTGCTGCACTCACCTCTGCCATACTTACAGTCATGCTTAGTATTAGTCTGTGCTGCACTCACCTCTGCCATACTTACAGTCATGCTTAGTATTAGTCTGTGCTACACTCACCTCTGCCATACTTACAGTCATGCTTAGTATTAGTCTGTGCTACACTCACCTCTGCCATACTTACAGTCATGCTTAGTATTAGTCTGTGCTACACTCACCTCTGCCATACTTACAGTCATGCTTAGTATTAGTCTGTGCTGCACTCACCTCTGCCATACTTACAGTCATGCTTAGTATTAGTCTGCACTCACCTCTGCCATACTTACAGTCATGCTTAGTATTAGTCTGTGCTGCACTCACCTCTGCCATACTTACAGTCATGCTTAGTATTAGTCTGTGCTGCACTCACCTCTGCCATACTTACAGTCATGCTTAGTATTAGTCTGTGCTACACTCACCTCTGCCATACTTACAGTCATGCTTAGTATTAGTCTGTGCTGCACTCACCTCTGCCATACTTACAGTCATGCTTAGTATTAGTCTGTGCTGCACTCACCTCTGCCATACTTACAGTCATGCTTAGTATTAGTCTGTGCTACACTCACCTCTGCCATACTTACAGTCATGCTTAGTATTAGTCTGTGCTACACTCACCTCTGCCATACTTACAGTCATGCTTAGTATTAGTCTGTGCTGCACTCACCTCTGCCATACTTACAGTCATGCTTAGTATTAGTCTGTGCTGCACTCACCTCTGCCATACTTACAGTCATGCTTAGTATTAGTCTGTGCTGCACTCACCTCTGCCATACTTACAGTCATGCTTAGTATTAGTCTGTGCTGCACTCACCTCTGCCATACTTACAGTCATGCTTAGTATTAGTCTGTGCTGCACTCACCTCTGCCATACTTACAGTCATGCTTAGTATTAGTCTGTGCTGCACTCACCTCTGCCATACTTACAGTCATGCTTAGTATTAGTCTGTGCTGCACTCACCTCTGCCATACTTACAGTCATGCTTAGTATTAGTCTGTGCTACACTCACCTCTGCCATACTTACAGTCATGCTTAGTATTAGTCTACACTCACCTCTGCCATACTTACAGTCATGCTTAGTATTAGTCTGTGCTACACTCACCTCTGCCATACTTACAGTCATGCTTAGTATTAGTCTGTGCTACACTCACCTCTGCCATACTTACAGTCATGCTTAGTATTAGTCTGTGCTGCACTCACCTCTGCCATACTTACAGTCATGCTTAGTATTAGTCTGTGCTACACTCACCTCTGCCATACTTACAGTCATGCTTAGTATTAGTCTGTGCTACACTCACCTCTGCCATACTTACAGTCATGCTTAGTATTAGTCTGTGCTACACTCACCTCTGCCATACTTACAGTCATGCTTAGTATTAGTCTGTGCTACACTCACCTCTGCCATACTTACAGTCATGCTTAGTATTAGTCTGTGCTGAACTCACCTCTGCCATACTTACAGTCATGCTTAGTATTAGTCTACACTCACCTCTGCCATACTTACAGTCATGCTTAGTATTAGTCTGTGCTACACTCACCTCTGCCATACTTACAGTCATGCTTAGTATTAGTCTGTGCTGCACTCACCTCTGCCATACTTACAGTCATGCTTAGTATTAGTCTGCACTCACCTCTGCCATACTTACAGTCATGCTTAGTATTAGTCTGTGCTACACTCACCTCTGCCATACTTACAGTCATGCTTAGTATTAGTCTGTGCTGCAACTCACCTCTGCCATACTTACAGTCATGCTTAGTATTAGTCTGTGCTACACTCACCTCTGCCATACTTACAGTCATGCTTAGTATTAGTCTGTGCTACACTCACCTCTGCCATACTTACAGTCATGCTTAGTATTAGTCTGTGCTACACTCACCTCTGCCATACTTACAGTCATGCTTAGTATTAGTCTGTGCTGCACTCACCTCTGCCATACTTACAGTCATGCTTAGTATTAGTCTGTGCTGCACTCACCTCTGCCATACTTACAGTCATGCTTAGTATTAGTCTGTGCTGCACTCACCTCTGCCATACTTACAGTCATGCTTAGTATTAGTCTGTGCTACACTCACCTCTGCCATACTTACAGTCATGCTTAGTATTAGTCTGCACTCACCTCTGCCATACTTACAGTCATGCTTAGTATTAGTCTGTGCTACACTCACCTCTGCCATACTTACAGTCATGCTTAGTATTAGTCTGTGCTACACTCACCTCTGCCATACTTACAGTCATGCTTAGTATTAGTCTGTGCTGCACTCACCTCTGCCATACTTACAGTCATGCTTAGTATTAGTCTGTGCTGCACTCACCTCTGCCATACTTACAGTCATGCTTAGTATTAGTCTGTGCTGCACTCACCTCTGCCATACTTACAGTCATGCTTAGTATTAGTCTGTGCTGCACTCACCTCTGCCATACTTACAGTCATGCTTAGTATTAGTCTGTGCTGCACTCACCTCTGCCATACTTACAGTCATGCTTAGTATTAGTCTGTGCTGCACTCACCTCTGCCATACTTACAGTCATGCTTAGTATTAGTCTGTGCTACACTCACCTCTGCCATACTTACAGTCATGCTTAGTATTAGTCTGTGCTGCACTCACCTCTGCCATACTTACAGTCATGCTTAGTATTAGTCTGTGCTGCACTCACCTCTGCCATACTTACAGTCATGCTTAGTATTAGTCTGTGCTGCACTCACCTCTGCCATACTTACAGTCATGCTTAGTATTAGTCTGTGCTGCACTCACCTCTGCCATACTTACAGTCATGCTTAGTATTAGTCTGTGCTACACTCACCTCTGCCATACTTACAGTCATGCTTAGTATTAGTCTGTGCTACACTCACCTCTGCCATACTTACAGTCATGCTTAGTATTAGTCTGTGCTGCACTCACCTCTGCCATACTTACAGTCATGCTTAGTATTAGTCTGCACTCACCTCTGCCATACTTACAGTCATGCTTAGTATTAGTCTGTGCTACACTCACCTCTGCCATACTTACAGTCATGCTTAGTATTAGTCTGTGCTGCACTCACCTCTGCCATACTTACAGTCATGCTTAGTATTAGTCTGTGCTGCACTCACCTCTGCCATACTTACAGTCATGCTTAGTATTAGTCTGTGCTACACTCACCTCTGCCATACTTACAGTCATGCTTAGTATTAGTCTGTGCTACACTCACCTCTGCCATACTTACAGTCATGCTTAGTATTAGTCTGTGCTACACTCACCTCTGCCATACTTACAGTCATGCTTAGTATTAGTCTGTGCTACACTCACCTCTGCCATACTTACAGTCATGCTTAGTATTAGTCTGTGCTGCACTCACCTCTGCCATACTTACAGTCATGCTTAGTATTAGTCTACACTCACCTCTGCCATACTTACAGTCATGCTTAGTATTAGTCTGTGCTACACTCACCTCTGCCATACTTACAGTCATGCTTAGTATTAGTCTGTGCTACACTCACCTCTGCCATACTTACAGTCATGCTTAGTATTAGTCTGTGCTACACTCACCTCTGCCATACTTACAGTCATGCTTAGTATTAGTCTGTGCTACACTCACCTCTGCCATACTTACAGTCATGCTTAGTATTAGTCTGTGCTACACTCACCTCTGCCATACTTACAGTCATGCTTAGTATTAGTCTGTGCTACACTCACCTCTGCCATACTTACAGTCATGCTTAGTATTAGTCTGTGCTACACTCACCTCTGCCATACTTACAGTCATGCTTAGTATTAGTCTGTGCTACACTCACCTCTGCCATACTTACAGTCATGCTTAGTATTAGTCTGTGCTACACTCACCTCTGCCATACTTACAGTCATGCTTAGTATTAGTCTGTGCTGCACTCACCTCTGCCATACTTACAGTCATGCTTAGTATTAGTCTGTGCTTCACTCACCTCTGCCATACTTACAGTCATGCTTAGTATTAGTCTGTGCTGCACTCACCTCTGCCGTACTTACAGTCATGCTTAGTATTAGTCTGTGCTGCACTCACCTCTGCCATACTTACAGTCATGCTTAGTATTAGTCTGTGCTGCACTCACCTCTGCCATACTTACAGTCATGCTTAGTATTAGTCTGTGCTACACTCACCTCTGCCATACTTACAGTCATGCTTAGTATTAGTCTGTGCTACACTCACCTCTGCCATACTTACAGTCATGCTTAGTATTAGTCTGTGCTGCACTCACCTCTGCCATACTTACAGTCATGCTTAGTATTAGTCTGTGCTACACTCACCTCTGCCATACTTACAGTCATGCTTAGTATTAGTCTGTGCTACACTCACCTCTGCCATACTTACAGTCATGCTTAGTATTAGTCTGCACTCACCTCTGCCATACTTACAGTCATGCTTAGTATTAGTCTGTGCTGCACTCACCTCTGCCATACTTACAGTCATGCTTAGTATTAGTCTGCACTCACCTCTGCCATACTTACAGTCATGCTTAGTATTAGTCTGTGCTGCACTCACCTCTGCCATACTTACAGTCATGCTTAGTATTAGTCTGTGCTACACTCACCTCTGCCATACTTACAGTCATGCTTAGTATTAGTCTGTGCTGCACTCACCTCTGCCATACTTACAGTCATGCTTAGTATTAGTCTGTGCTACACTCACCTCTGCCATACTTACAGTCATGCTTAGTATTAGTCTGTGCTACACTCACCTCTGCCATACTTACAGTCATGCTTAGTATTAGTCTGTGCTACACTCACCTCTGCCATACTTACAGTCATGCTTAGTATTAGTCTGTGCTACACTCACCTCTGCCATACTTACAGTCATGCTTAGTATTAGTCTGTGCTACACTCACCTCTGCCATACTTACAGTCATGCTTAGTATTAGTCTGTGCTACACTCACCTCTGCCATACTTACAGACATGCTTAGTATTAGTCTGCACTCACCTCTGCCATACTTACAGTCATGCTTAGTATTAGTCTGTGCTACACTCACCTCTGCCATACTTACAGTCATGCTTAGTATTAGTCTGTGCTGCACTCACCTCTGCCATACTTACAGTCATGCTTAGTATTAGTCTGTGCTGCACTCACCTCTGCCATACTTACAGTCATGCTTAGTATTAGTCTGTGCTACACTCACCTCTACCATACTTACAGTCATGCTTAGTATTAGTCTGTGCTGAACTCACCTCTGCCATACTTACAGTCATGCTTAGTATTAGTCTGTGCTGCACTCACCTCTGCCATACTTACAGTCATGCTTAGTATTAGTCTGTGCTGCACTCACCTCTGCCATACTTACAGTCATGCTTAGTATTAGTCTGTGCTGCACTCACCTCTGCCATACTTACAGTCATGCTTAGTATTAGTCTGTGCTGCACTCACCTCTGCCATACTTACAGTCATGCTTAGTATTAGTCTGTGCTACACTCACCTCTGCCATACTTACAGTCATGCTTAGTATTAGTCTGTGCTGAACTCACCTCTGCCATACTTACAGTCATGCTTAGTATTAGTCTGTGCTGCACTCACCTCTGCCATACTTACAGTCATGCTTAGTATTAGTCTGTGCTGCACTCACCTCTGCCATACTTACAGTCATGCTTAGTATTAGTCTGTGCTGCACTCACCTCTGCCATACTTACAGTCATGCTTAGTATTAGTCTGTGCTACACTCACCTCTGCCATACTTACAGTCATGCTTAGTATTAGTCTGTGCTACACTCACCTCTGCCATACTTACAGTCATGCTTAGTATTAGTCTGTGCTACACTCACCTCTGCCATACTTACAGTCATGCTTAGTATTAGTCTGTGCTACACTCACCTCTGCCATACTTACAGTCATGCTTAGTATTAGTCTGTGCTACACTCACCTCTGCCATACTTACAGTCATGCTTAGTATTAGTCTGTGCTACACTCACCTCTACCATACTTACAGTCATGCTTAGTATTAGTCTGTGCTACACTCACCTCTACCATACTTACAGTCATGCTTAGTATTAGTCTGTGCTGCACTCACCTCTGCCATACTTACAGTCATGCTTAGTATTAGTCTGTGCTACACTCACCTCTACCATACTTACAGTCATGCTTAGTATTAGTCTGTGCTGAACTCACCTCTGCCATACTTACAGTCATGCTTAGTATTAGTCTGTGCTGCACTCACCTCTGCCATACTTACAGTCATGCTTAGTATTAGTCTGTGCTACACTCACCTCTGCCATACTTACAGTCATGCTTAGTATTAGTCTGCACTCACCTCTGCCATACTTACAGTCATGCTTAGTATTAGTCTGTGCTACACTCACCTCTGCCATACTTACAGTCATGCTTAGTATTAGTCTGTGCTACACTCACCTCTGCCATACTTACAGTCATGCTTAGTATTAGTCTGTGCTACACTCACCTCTGCCATACTTACAGTCATGCTTAGTATTAGTCTGTGCTGCACTCACCTCTGCCATACTTACAGTCATGCTTAGTATTAGTCTGTGCTGCACTCACCTCTGCCATACTTACAGTCATGCTTAGTATTAGTCTGTGCTACACTCACCTCTGCCATACTTACAGTCATGCTTAGTATTAGTCTGTGCTGCACTCACCTCTGCCATACTTACAGTCATGCTTAGTATTAGTCTGTGCTGCACTCACCTCTGCCATACTTACAGTCATGCTTAGTATTAGTCTGTGCTACACTCACCTCTGCCATACTTACAGTCATGCTTAGTATTAGTCTGTGCTGCACTCACCTCTGCCATACTTACAGTCATGCTTAGTATTAGTCTGTGCTACACTCACCTCTGCCATACTTACAGTCATGCTTAGTATTAGTCTGTGCTGCACTCACCTCTGCCATACTTACAGTCATGCTTAGTATTAGTCTGTGCTACACTCACCTCTGCCATACTTACAGTCATGCTTAGTATTAGTCTGTGCTGCACTCACCTCTGCCATACTTACAGTCATGCTTAGTATTAGTCTGTGCTGCACTCACCTCTGCCATACTTACAGTCATGCTTAGTATTAGTCTGTGCTGCACTCACCTCTGCCATACTTACAGTCATGCTTAGTATTAGTCTGTGCTACACTCACCTCTGCCATACTTACAGTCATGCTTAGTATTAGTCTGCACTCACCTCTGCCATACTTACAGTCATGCTTAGTATTAGTCTGTGCTACACTCACCTCTGCCATACTTACAGTCATGCTTAGTATTAGTCTGTGCTACACTCACCTCTGCCATACTTACAGTCATGCTTAGTATTAGTCTGTGCTGCACTCACCTCTGCCATACTTACAGTCATGCTTAGTATTAGTCTGTGCTGCACTCACCTCTGCCATACTTACAGTCATGCTTAGTATTAGTCTGTGCTGCACTCACCTCTGCCATACTTACAGTCATGCTTAGTATTAGTCTGTGCTACACTCACCTCTGCCATACTTACAGTCATGCTTAGTATTAGTCTGTGCTACACTCACCTCTGCCATACTTACAGTCATGCTTAGTATTAGTCTGTGCTGCACTCACCTCTGCCATACTTACAGTCATGCTTAGTATTAGTCTGTGCTGCACTCACCTCTGCCATACTTACAGTCATGCTTAGTATTAGTCTGTGCTACACTCACCTCTGCCATACTTACAGTCATGCTTAGTATTAGTCTGTGCTGAACTCACCTCTGCCATACTTACAGTCATGCTTAGTATTAGTCTGTGCTGCACTCACCTCTGCCATACTTACAGTCATGCTTAGTATTAGTCTGTGCTGCACTCACCTCTGCCATACTTACAGTCATGCTTAGTATTAGTCTGTGCTGCACTCACCTCTGCCATACTTACAGTCATGCTTAGTATTAGTCTGTGCTACACTCACCTCTGCCATACTTACAGTCATGCTTAGTATTAGTCTGTGCTACACTCACCTCTGCCATACTTACAGTCATGCTTAGTATTAGTCTGTGCTACACTCACCTCTGCCATACTTACAGTCATGCTTAGTATTAGTCTGTGCTACACTCACCTCTGCCATACTTACAGTCATGCTTAGTATTAGTCTGTGCTACACTCACCTCTGCCATACTTACAGTCATGCTTAGTATTAGTCTGTGCTACACTCACCTCTACCATACTTACAGTCATGCTTAGTATTAGTCTGTGCTACACTCACCTCTACCATACTTACAGTCATGCTTAGTATTAGTCTGTGCTGCACTCACCTCTGCCATACTTACAGTCATGCTTAGTATTAGTCTGTGCTACACTCACCTCTACCATACTTACAGTCATGCTTAGTATTAGTCTGTGCTGAACTCACCTCTGCCATACTTACAGTCATGCTTAGTATTAGTCTGTGCTGCACTCACCTCTGCCATACTTACAGTCATGCTTAGTATTAGTCTGTGCTACACTCACCTCTGCCATACTTACAGTCATGCTTAGTATTAGTCTGCACTCACCTCTGCCATACTTACAGTCATGCTTAGTATTAGTCTGTGCTACACTCACCTCTGCCATACTTACAGTCATGCTTAGTATTAGTCTGTGCTACACTCACCTCTGCCATACTTACAGTCATGCTTAGTATTAGTCTGTGCTACACTCACCTCTGCCATACTTACAGTCATGCTTAGTATTAGTCTGTGCTGCACTCACCTCTGCCATACTTACAGTCATGCTTAGTATTAGTCTGTGCTGCACTCACCTCTGCCATACTTACAGTCATGCTTAGTATTAGTCTGTGCTACACTCACCTCTGCCATACTTACAGTCATGCTTAGTATTAGTCTGTGCTGCACTCACCTCTGCCATACTTACAGTCATGCTTAGTATTAGTCTGTGCTGCACTCACCTCTGCCATACTTACAGTCATGCTTAGTATTAGTCTGTGCTACACTCACCTCTGCCATACTTACAGTCATGCTTAGTATTAGTCTGTGCTGCACTCACCTCTGCCATACTTACAGTCATGCTTAGTATTAGTCTGTGCTACACTCACCTCTGCCATACTTACAGTCATGCTTAGTATTAGTCTGTGCTGCACTCACCTCTGCCATACTTACAGTCATGCTTAGTATTAGTCTGTGCTACACTCACCTCTGCCATACTTACAGTCATGCTTAGTATTAGTCTGTGCTGCACTCACCTCTGCCATACTTACAGTCATGCTTAGTATTAGTCTGTGCTGCACTCACCTCTGCCATACTTACAGTCATGCTTAGTATTAGTCTGTGCTGCACTCACCTCTGCCATACTTACAGTCATGCTTAGTATTAGTCTGTGCTACACTCACCTCTGCCATACTTACAGTCATGCTTAGTATTAGTCTGCACTCACCTCTGCCATACTTACAGTCATGCTTAGTATTAGTCTGTGCTACACTCACCTCTGCCATACTTACAGTCATGCTTAGTATTAGTCTGTGCTACACTCACCTCTGCCATACTTACAGTCATGCTTAGTATTAGTCTGTGCTGCACTCACCTCTGCCATACTTACAGTCATGCTTAGTATTAGTCTGTGCTGCACTCACCTCTGCCATACTTACAGTCATGCTTAGTATTAGTCTGTGCTGCACTCACCTCTGCCATACTTACAGTCATGCTTAGTATTAGTCTGTGCTACACTCACCTCTGCCATACTTACAGTCATGCTTAGTATTAGTCTGTGCTACACTCACCTCTGCCATACTTACAGTCATGCTTAGTATTAGTCTGTGCTGCACTCACCTCTGCCATACTTACAGTCATGCTTAGTATTAGTCTGTGCTGCACTCACCTCTGCCATACTTACAGTCATGCTTAGTATTAGTCTGTGCTGCACTCACCTCTGCCATACTTACAGTCATGCTTAGTATTAGTCTGTGCTGCACTCACCTCTGCCATACTTACAGTCATGCTTAGTATTAGTCTGTGCTGCACTCACCTCTGCCATACTTACAGTCATGCTTAGTATTAGTCTGTGCTACACTCACCTCTGCCATACTTACAGTCATGCTTAGTATTAGTCTGTGCTGCACTCACCTCTGCCATACTTACAGTCATGCTTAGTATTAGTCTGTGCTACACTCACCTCTGCCATACTTACAGTCATGCTTAGTATTAGTCTGTGCTACACTCACCTCTGCCATACTTACAGTCATGATTAGTATTAGTCTGTGCTGCACTCACCTCTGCCATACTTACAGTCATGCTTAGTATTAGTCTGTGCTACACTCACCTCTGCCATACTTACAGTCATGCTTAGTATTAGTCTGTGCTGCACTCACCTCTGCCATACTTACAGTCATGCTTAGTATTAGTCTGTGCTACACTCACCTCTGCCATACTTACAGTCATGCTTAGTATTAGTCTGTGCTGCACTCACCTCTGCCATACTTACAGTCATGCTTAGTATTAGTCTGTGCTACACTCACCTCTGCCATACTTACAGTCATGCTTAGTATTAGTCTGTGCTACACTCACCTCTGCCATACTTACAGTCATGCTTAGTATTAGTCTGTGCTGCACTCACCTCTGCCATACTTACAGTCATGCTTAGTATTAGTCTGTGCTACACTCACCTCTGCCATACTTACAGTCATGCTTAGTATTAGTCTGTGCTACACTCACCTCTGCCATACTTACAGTCATGCTTAGTATTAGTCTGTGCTACACTCACCTCTGCCATACTTACAGTCATGCTTAGTATTAGTCTGTGCTACACTCACCTCTGCCATACTTACAGTCATGCTTAGTATTAGTCTGTGCTGCACTCACCTCTGCCATACTTACAGTCATGCTTAGTATTAGTCTGTGCTGCACTCACCTCTGCCATACTTACAGTCATGCTTAGTATTAGTCTACACTCACCTCTGCCATACTTACAGTCATGCTTAGTATTAGTCTGTGCTGCACTCACCTCTGCCATACTTACAGTCATGCTTAGTATTAGTCTGTGCTGCACTCACCTCTGCCATACTTACAGTCATGCTTAGTATTAGTCTGCACTCACCTCTGCCATACTTACAGTCATGCTTAGTATTAGTCTGTGCTGCACTCACCTCTGCCATACTTACAGTCATGCTTAGTATTAGTCTGTGCTACACTCACCTCTGCCATACTTACAGTCATGCTTAGTATTAGTCTGTGCTACACTCACCTCTGCCATACTTACAGTCATGCTTAGTATTAGTCTGTGCTACACTCACCTCTGCCATACTTACAGTCATGCTTAGTATTAGTCTGTGCTACACTCACCTCTGCCATACTTACAGTCATGCTTAGTATTAGTCTGTGCTACACTCACCTCTGCCATACTTACAGTCATGCTTAGTATTAGTCTGTGCTACACTCACCTCTGCCATACTTACAGTCATGCTTAGTATTAGTCTGCACTCACCTCTGCCATACTTACAGTCATGCTTAGTATTAGTCTGTGCTGCACTCACCTCTGCCATACTTACAGTCATGCTTAGTATTAGTCTGTGCTGCACTCACCTCTGCCATACTTACAGTCATGCTTAGTATTAGTCTGTGCTACACTCACCTCTGCCATACTTACAGTCATGCTTAGTATTAGTCTGTGCTACACTCACCTCTGCCATACTTACAGTCATGCTTAGTATTAGTCTGTGCTACACTCACCTCTGCCATACTTACAGTCATGCTTAGTATTAGTCTGTGCTGCACTCACCTCTGCCATACTTACAGTCATGCTTAGTATTAGTCTGTGCTGCACTCACCTCTGCCATACTTACAGTCATGCTTAGTATTAGTCTGTGCTGCACTCACCTCTGCCATACTTACAGTCATGCTTAGTATTAGTCTGTGCTACACTCACCTCTGCCATACTTACAGTCATGCTTAGTATTAGTCTGTGCTACACTCACCTCTGCCATACTTACAGTCATGCTTAGTATTAGTCTGTGCTACACTCACCTCTGCCATACTTACAGTCATGCTTAGTATTAGTCTGTGCTACACTCACCTCTGCCATACTTACAGTCATGCTTAGTATTAGTCTGTGCTGCACTCACCTCTGCCATACTTACAGTCATGCTTAGTATTAGTCTGTGCTACACTCACCTCTGCCATACTTACAGTCATGCTTAGTATTAGTCTGTGCTGCACTCACCTCTGCCATACTTACAGTCATGCTTAGTATTAGTCTACACTCACCTCTGCCATACTTACAGTCATGCTTAGTATTAGTCTGTGCTACACTCACCTCTGCCATACTTACAGTCATGCTTAGTATTAGTCTGTGCTGCACTCACCTCTGCCATACTTACAGTCATGCTTAGTATTAGTCTGTGCTGCACTCACCTCTGCCATACTTACAGTCATGCTTAGTATTAGTCTGTGCTACACTCACCTCTGCCATACTTACAGTCATGCTTAGTATTAGTCTGTGCTACACTCACCTCTGCCATACTTACAGTCATGCTTAGTATTAGTCTGTGCTACACTCACCTCTGCCATACTTAGTCATGCTTAGTATTAGTCTGTGCTACACTCACCTCTGCCATACTTACAGTCATGCTTAGTATTAGTCTGTGCTACACTCACCTCTGCCATACTTACAGTCATGCTTAGTATTAGTCTGTGCTACACTCACCTCTGCCATACTTACAGTCATGCTTAGTATTAGTCTGTGCTGCACTCACCTCTGCCATACTTAGTCATGCTTAGTATTAGTCTGTGCTACACTCACCTCTGCCATACTTACAGTCATGCTTAGTATTAGTCTGTGCTACACTCACCTCTGCCATACTTACAGTCATGCTTAGTATTAGTCTGTGCTACACTCACCTCTGCCATACTTACAGTCATGCTTAGTATTAGTCTGTGCTACACTCACCTCTGCCATACTTACAGTCATGCTTAGTATTAGTCTGTGCTACACTCACCTCTGCCATACTTACAGTCATGCTTAGTATTAGTCTGTGCTGCACTCACCTCTGCCATACTTACAGTCATGCTTAGTATTAGTCTGTGCTGCACTCACCTCTGCCATACTTACAGTCATGCTTAGTATTAGTCTGTGCTGCACTCACCTCTGCCATACTTACAGTCATGCTTAGTATTAGTCTGCACTCACCTCTGCCATACTTACAGTCATGCTTAGTATTAGTCTGTGCTGCACTCACCTCTGCCATACTTACAGTCATGCTTAGTATTAGTCTGCACTCACCTCTGCCATACTTACAGTCATGCTTAGTATTAGTCTGTGCTACACTCACCTCTGCCATACTTACAGTCATGCTTAGTATTAGTCTGTGCTGCACTCACCTCTGCCATACTTACAGTCATGCTTAGTATTAGTCTGTGCTACACTCACCTCTGCCATACTTACAGTCATGCTTAGTATTAGTCTGTGCTACACTCACCTCTGCCATACTTACAGTCATGCTTAGTATTAGTCTGTGCTACACTCACCTCTGCCATACTTACAGTCATGCTTAGTATTAGTCTGTGCTACACTCACCTCTGCCATACTTACAGTCATGCTTAGTATTAGTCTGTGCTACACTCACCTCTGCCATACTTACAGTCATGCTTAGTATTAGTCTGTGCTGCACTCACCTCTGCCATACTTACAGTCATGCTTAGTATTAGTCTGTGCTACACTCACCTCTGCCATACTTACAGTCATGCTTAGTATTAGTCTGTGCTACACTCACCTCTGCCATACTTACAGTCATGCTTAGTATTAGTCTGTGCTGCACTCACCTCTGCCATACTTACAGTCATGCTTAGTATTAGTCTGTGCTGCACTCACCTCTGCCATACTTACAGTCATGCTTAGTATTAGTCTGTGCTGCACTCACCTCTGCCATACTTACAGTCATGCTTAGTATTAGTCTGTGCTACACTCACCTCTGCCATGCTTACAGTCATGCTTAGTATTAGTCTGTGCTACACTCACCTCTGCCATACTTACAGTCATGCTTAGTATTAGTCTGCACTCACCTCTGCCATACTTACAGTCATGCTTAGTATTAGTCTGTGCTACACTCACCTCTGCCATACTTACAGTCATGCTTAGTATTAGTCTGTACTACACTCACCTCTGCCATACTTACAGTCATGCTTAGTATTAGTCTGTGCTACACTCACCTCTGCCATACTTACAGTCATGCTTAGTATTAGTCTGTGCTGCACTCACCTCTGCCATACTTACAGTCATGCTTAGTATTAGTATGTGCTACACTCACCTCTGCCATACTTACAGTCATGCTTAGTATTAGTCTGTGCTACACTCACCTCTGCCATACTTACAGTCATGCTTAGTATTAGTCTGCACTCACCTCTGCCATACTTACAGTCATGCTTAGTATTAGTCTGTGCTACACTCACCTCTGCCATACTTACAGTCATGCTTAGTATTAGTCTGTGCTACACTCACCTCTGCCATACTTACAGTCATGCTTAGTATTAGTCTGCACTCACCTCTGCCATACTTACAGTCATGCTTAGTATTAGTCTGTGCTACACTCACCTCTGCCATACTTACAGTCATGCTTAGTATTAGTCTGTGCTACACTCACCTCTGCCATACTTACAGTCATGCTTAGTATTAGTCTGTGCTACACTCACCTCTGCCATACTTACAGTCATGCTTAGTATTAGTCTGTGCTACACTCACCTCTGCCATACTTAGTCATGCTTAGTATTAGTCTGTGCTACACTCACCTCTGCCATACTTACAGTCATGCTTAGTATTAGTCTGTGCTACACTCACCTCTGCCATACTTACAGTCATGCTTAGTATTAGTCTGCACTCACCTCTGCCATACTTACAGTCATGCTTAGTATTAGTCTACACTCACCTCTGCCATACTTACAGTCATGCTTAGTATTAGTCTGTGCTGCACTCACCTCTGCCATACTTACAGTCATGCTTAGTATTAGTCTGTGCTGCACTCACCTCTGCCATACTTACAGTCATGCTTAGTATTAGTCTGTGCTGCACTCACCTCTGCCATACTTATATACAGTCATGCTTAGTATTAAAGGAGAGATTATTGGGGGGGGGGGGGGGGGGTGTCCAGAGGTTAGGTGTGACAATAAAACCTGACATGTCATAATTGAGAAGCTGTTGTTATCATTATGTCATTGCAGAGTCCCAGCAGTTGCCAGGGCAACCCTCACTCGAGTTTGCGCTGGGACAAGCTGTCCAGTGTTTGAAGTTCATGTCCCAGAATGGGCTGGGCACAGCAGCCTTCAGTGGTGTGCAGGACATTGTCAACTCTTAGCTCTGTGCAGCACTAATTATGCAGGCAATGTGCTTCATATATTATATATTGTAATAATTTCCAATCTCTCTTCTGAAATGACTTCACATCGCAAGGAATTGTAGGCTGAGCAGCCCCACCAAGTGAAGAGACACCAAATTAATACATGATGGAGGAGTGGCCGGCCGGTGTCTCCAGGGTGTGTGGCAAGAGCAATGGAGTAAGAGGGGAAGTGAGGAGGGACTAAAATGATTAGTCAAAACTCGACTCGAGTCAACAATTAATTAAAGTTGATTATTGTTATCATCAACAATAGTAATAATAGTAGTAGTAGTAGTAGTAGTAAGTATAGTAATAGTTAAATGTTATTATAGTCGGGACGCGTGCATGAGAATAAATATGGACATGCATGTGAGAATAAATAAGACGTGCATGTGAGAATAAATAAGACATGCATGTGAGAATAAATAAGGACATGCATGTGAGAATAAATAAGAATAAATAAGACATGCATGTGAGAATAAATAAGACATGCATGTGAGAATAAATAAGACATGCATGTGAGAATAAATAAGGACATGCATGTGAGAATAGATAAGGACATGCATGTGAGAATAGATAAGGACATGCATGTGAGAATAAATAAGACATGCATGTGAGAATAAATAAGACATGCATGTGAGAATAAATAAGGACATGCATGTGAGAATAAATAAGAAATGCATGTGAGAATAGATAAGGACATGCATGTGAGAATAGATAAGGACATGCATGTGAGAATAGATAAGGACATGGATGTGGAATAGCCAGACAAGAAGAAAAGAATATATATTCATCATTGTACCACAGCTATATATCAATACACTGGGTGCCCGGGACCTACTTGATGGTAACAGTAACACAGCTATATATCTATACACTGGGTGCCCGGGACCTACTTGATGGTAACACAGCTACTGGGTACAGGCTCTGCTTCATGGGGAGCTTGCACTGGGGGAACAGGATTAATGCAATCCCAGGAAGCCAGTAACGAGTTCGGATTTGTTTCTTGGATGAAACTCGGACACCTAAACAGCGCGTTATTCAGCGTATAACTGCGCATGCCTCTTCAATAAATATGTCGAGGTTACCCGCGCACTACCCGTTTGCTATAATTATAGTGAGGCTGCCCCATGCCGCGGTGTGTCACATAAATGAGGAGACCTGGATTGGGAACCACGGCTCCAGGGATATGGCCCCATATCAGTGGGCCTATTTGGTTGTGGTATCTAATCGCGTTTCCTTCTCAACATCTTTCAGTCAATAACTTATTCCCTCACAACTTAG
Organism: Cladorhizidae sp. MBARI D1340-BT2; assembly: GCA_028752905.1. Taxonomy (NCBI): domain Eukaryota; kingdom Metazoa; phylum Porifera; class Demospongiae; order Poecilosclerida; family Cladorhizidae; species Cladorhizidae sp. MBARI D1340-BT2. Next base: position 373,573 of record JAQNBH010000018.1, on the reverse strand, counting down.
TCCAACTTGTAAATGACCCAACACACAAAATGGGCAACATTCTTGATAATCTTCAACATCCTCCACACACCTGCAACATCCTCCACACACCTGCAACATCCTCTGCACACCTGCAACATCCTCCACACACCTGCAACATCCTCCGCACACCTGCAACATCCTCCACACACCTGCGACATCCTCCACATACCTGCAACATCCTCCACACACCTGCGACATCCTCCATATACCTGCAACATCCTCCGCACACCTGCAACATCCTCCACACACCTGCAACATCCTCCGCACACCTGCAACATCCTCCACACACCTGCAACATCCTCCACACACCTGCAACATCCTCCACACACCTGCGACATCCTCCACATACCTGCAACATCCTCCGCACACCTGCAACATCCTCCACACACCTGCAACATCCTCCGCACACCTGCAACATCCTCCACACACCTGCAACATCCTACACACACCTGCAACATCCTCCACCCACCTGCAACATCCTCCACACACCTGCGACATCCTCCACATACCTGCAACATCCTCCACACACCTGCAACATCCTCCACACACCTGCGACATCCTCCACATACCTGCAACATCCTCCGCACACCTGCAACATCCTCCACACACCTGCAACATCCTCTGCACACCTGCAACATCCTCCACACACCTACAACATCCTCCACACACCTGCAACATCCTCCACCCCCTCTAGTACTCGACTGATACTAAAGCTGACTTTGTTGGTATCACCTCTTGCATGGCAACCGTGACCACACCCTTCTGCTCTCGGATGTCCAACAAATTTGTCCTAATTAACCCACTCACCGTCATAAGCGTATATATACGTCCAAACCACATAATTATCGGTGAAAAATCATTAAAAAATCAATCGTTCGGTTGTAAATTAAGATATGAATATAAAAAAATAGCTCAATTCTTGCTCTACGTACGTGCCGAATATAAGAGCCGTACGGGTTCGGTAACTAAGGTAAAGTAAAATTGAAATCGCTGACCGTTCATATGGAAATGACGGTCAGACTAACTTTAGACCAAGTTCTTTCTAGGATTCAAGACGACGACTACGTCCTATCAGAGGACGAAAGTAGCAGCGAGGAAGGTGAAGTAATCTATTCCTAACTTGGGAAGAGTAGCATTGATCCTGAAATTGTGCTATCGATGGGTGGGAGATACTTTTTGGACAATTTTCTGGCGAGAGCGGTGCCGCTCGATAGTCTGTTTGGGCGTAGGATAGTCTAGCAGTGACGAAGAAGACTATGCCAGTGAGTTTTGTTTACTTGCTAGCTAAGTAGCTAGCAAGTAAAGCCTGTTCTGGATAGAATGGTTTAGCTGTTCTTTCGTGGGACAATCCATATATAAATTCATTAGGTCGAGGAGGCAATACTTTTTGTTTATGTTGACATTATTCTTTTTAGGTATGGTGCAACCAACCCCTTCATTGTCACCCTTCCTCAAAGCCACTACTTGTGGAGTTCATATTCCTTCGGTTCATACTCATTCAAGGCCTGTTGGTCAGCGTAGTCACAGAACTAGAGGCAGTAGTAGAGCTAGGAGTAGTCAACTTGGACGTCTGAGTACACGTAGTCAAGTAACTTCCAGTATTCATTTGGATACCTCAATGGCTTCTTGTACCAGTCATGTTTGATGATACATACATTGTGTACCAAGTGTTATAAGAGTAAATGAAATGTGAAAATATATATTCCTAGATGGTGTCTATACATTACATTGTGGTAGTGTGTGTAGTGTATAGTGTATGGTAGTGTGGCACAATGATGTCTTCTTGTATGCTGGCCAGTATCTTATCAAGCCTCCTTCACTGTCTGAGTGGCTGAAAACACCTTGATTATATACCATACTAGAGGGGGAAATGAAATAAGGCCATATACGTGTGTGCACGTACATAGATCATATTACTACAATTGTTAATTATCTGTGAAACCAGAACTCAAAACTTCTAATTAGATTCATGACATTGTGGTTTGTTTCTATGGCAACTGTAGGTTACCACAATGTTGGTCATTATAAGGACTCATGTGAACTATGGTTGCTAAGGACTTTAGTCAACCTTTGCTGAAATAGCATTGCATATGTCTATGCAAGTCAATTTTTTGTAATTTTTCAAAATAAAGTCAACGGTGAAAGGGTTAAAGAGCGTGTATGAAGTGCACAAGTTTGTTCTGGTGCTAAAATTACTTCTCCTCGTCGATACTTAAGTTAAGAAGTGAAACATCAGGTTAGCACCTTTGTCAGCGTCAATAATGTACACCCACCATCATCATCAGTCCAAGCTACTCTCTCTACCGAGTCACGTCTTCCACAGTTTGAACTAAATAAGAACATGAATATAACCACGTCTCTAATTCCACTCTAACTCAAGTAAATAACAGAGATATCATATTTATTGCCACATCCTCATTGCAACCTCGTCTTCATGAAATGCTGTGATCAAATGTACACTAAAAAATGCAAGACTCTTCAACTCCGTCCAGATCTTGTTCTCCCTTCTCTTGTATGCATGTGAAGACCAGGTAAACTACTGTGATCCATGCGTGCATGTGAAGACCAGATAAACTACTGTGATCCATGCATGCATGCATGCATGTGAAGACCAGGTAAACTACTGTGATTCATGCATGCATGTGAAGACCAGGTAAACTACGTGATCCATGCGTGCATGTGAAGACCAGATAAACTACTGTGATCCATGCATGCATGCATGCATGTGAAGACCAGGTAAACTACTGTGATTCATGCATGCATGTGAAGACCAGGTAAACTACTGTGATCCATGCATGCATGCATGCATGTGAAGACCAGGTAAACTACTGTGATCCATGCATGCATGCATGCATGTGAAGACCAGGTAAACTACTGTGATCCATGCGTGCATGCATGTGAAGACCAGGTAAACTACTGTGGTCCATGTGTGCATGCATGTGAAGACCAGGTAAACTACTGTGGTCCATGTGTGCATGCATGTGAAGACCAGGTAAACTACTGTGGTCCATGCATGCATGCATGTGAAGACCAGGTAAACTACTGTGATCCATGCATGTATGCATGTGAAGACCAGGTAAACTACTGTTGTCCATGCGTGCATGCATGTGAAGACCTGGTAAACTACTGTGGTCCATGTGTGCATGCATGTGAAGACCAGGTAAACTACTGTGGTCCATGCATGCATGCATGTGAAGACCAGGTAAACTACTGTGGTCCATGCATGCATGTGAAGACCAGGTAAACTACTGTGGTCCATGCATGCATGCATGTGAAGACCAGGTAAACTACTGTGGTCCATGCATGCATGTGAAGACCAGGTAAACTACTGTGGTCCATGCATACATGCATGTGAAGACCAGGTAAACTACTGTGATCCATGCGTGCATGCATGTGAAGACCAGGTAAACTACTGTGATCCATGCATACATGCATGTGAAGACCAGGTAAACTACTGTGATCCATGCATGTATGCATGTGAAGACCAGGTAAACTACTGTGATCCATGCATGCATGCATGTGAAGACCAGGTAAACTACTGTGGTCCATGCGTGCATGCATGTGAAGACCTGGTAAACTACTGTGATCCATGCATGCATGCATGTGAAGACCAGGTAAACTACTGTGGTCCATGCATGCATGCATGTGAAGACCAGGTAAACTACTGTGATCCATGCATGCATGCATGTGAAGACCAGGTAAACTACTGTGATCCATGCATGCATGCATGTGAAGACCAGGTAAACTACTGTGGTCCATGTGTGCATGCATGTGAAGACCAGGTAAACTACTGTGGTCCATGCATGCATGTGAAGACCAGGTAAACTACTGTGGTCCATGCATGCATGCATGTGAAGACCAGGTAAACTACTGTGATCCATGCATGCATGCATGTGAAGACCAGGTAAACTACTGTGGTCCATGCATACATGCATGTGAAGACCAGGTAAACTACTGTGGTCCATGCATGCATGTGAAGACCAGGTAAACTACTGTGGTCCATGCATGCATGTGAAGACCAGGTAAACTACTGTGGTCCATGCATACATGCATGTGAAGACCAGGTAAACTACTGTGGTCCATGCGTGCATGCATGTGAAGATTAGAGCCTTCCTTGGTGGAGGGTAAACTGTAGCCTCCCTCAAGGAATTGGTTTGAGTTGCACAGGAGAACTCGGCATAGCAGCAGCAGGTAAGGGAAGGCCTCCATCTTCTCCTGTAAGTTTTCAACTTAAAAGAAAACTGCTCATTAATTAAAACCAAATCCTGCCCCAGTTGTGTTCATTAGTGAAATCACAAATAACTCTATTTAATGTCACTCCTTGCAATTGTCCTGATGTGTGTCAGTGTCTTGCAGCAACTAATAAATGCTTTTATTTCTGGGAATGGAAGTGAATTCTAAACACTAATTTGGCTGCTCATATTCCATCTTGCATTACCTCAGCACGTGGAATGAAAATGCAATAACAAAGATGTCAGTCACTTCTCTCTTGCCAACCAAGTGAGTCTCCACCCAACCAAGTGGTTCTCCACCCAACCAAGTGGGTCTCCACCCAACCAAGTGATCTCCACCCAACCAAGTGGGTATCCACCCAACCAAGTGAGTCTCCACCCAACCAAGTGAGTCTCCACCCAACCAAGTGGGTCTCCACCCAACCAAGTGGGTCTCCACCCAACCAAGTGAGTCTCCACCCAACCAAGTGAGTCTCCACCCAACCAAGTGAGTCTCCACCCAACCAAGTGGGTCTCCACCCAACCAAGTGGGTCTCCACCCAACCAAGTGAGTCTCCACCCAACCAAGTGAGTCTCCACCCAACCAAGTGAGTCTCCACCCAACCAAGTGGGTCTCCACCCAACCAAGTGAGTCTCCACCCAACCAAGTGAGTCTCCACCCAACCAATTGAGTCTCCACCCAACCAAGTGAGTCTCCACCCAACCAAGTGAGTCTCCACCCAACCAAGTGGGTCCCCACCCAACCAAGTGGGTCCCCACCCAACCAAGTGGGTCTCCACCCAACCAAGTGAGTCTCCACCCAACCAAGTGGGTCTCCACCATATAAACAATAGAGCAATGAGTCAGTATAATCACCTCATACTACTTCTGTCCGAGATAAATCACTTCTCAACCAATACTGCCAGAGGTAACTACGGCTGGCATTGGCCTGATGGATTTGCATCAGCTCTGATTGTGTTTTACCATTTGTGGCCAGCCGCCTTGGGGTCACAAGTTATACTTACTTTCATATTGACCACTCTATTTAGGAAACACCTCATCTCATCTACTTTTCTTTAAACGCCTGGCAGCTGTGACATTTCAAATGAAACTGATTGGGCATAAGATCCAGTACCTTGAAACTATGCTCCTCCACAAGCAACCCTCCACAAGCAACACTCCACAAGCAACACAAGTGTTCATCTTGCCCAGGAACTAGAACAGCACATTTACCACATTCCAAGCAGCTGTGGAGAAACAGAGGAGGTTGGAGGCCAGAGTCACATGCATGCAGGACGACTGAAGAAGTCTGCCATCACTAACACCACCACCCAATCTTGGTGTGAGAAGACTTCAGCAATGGGAAAATGGAGGGAATTTCTTGTTAAGGAAACTCTGCACATCCACCACAAACCTAAGGCTCGGTGATGCAGCAGAGTGCAGGCCTTGACTACCTGGTTGCTGGACCTCAACTCTCAGGACTGACTTGCCATGTGACCACATGCATTCATCATTGCAATGGCAGAAGGAAACAATGCACCTCATCACCTGATGAGCCCAAGCTTATATTCATCTAAGTAACCATTGACAGATAATAGAAAGAGATGGGATATTGTGGGAGGGCAGAGCATTGATGTATAATTTAATTGTCTTGAGATGGGCCATCATTAGCCCTAGCCCTAGCCCTAGCCCTAGCCCAAGTACAATAAATGACAAGACTACTAGAAAAGGAAGGAAAAACTACTTTAATGATTATCACAGCAAAATAGTGAGAGTTAGTGAATTAGAAGGAGTTTGTTTGGGGTTGACGAGGGAGGAAGTGCCAAACATTAAGTATTTCCTCTTCTCCCGCACCTGAATCTCAGCCTCACTTCCCCTGTGTTACTGAATCCTCTTACATATCTTTCTTGTCCAAACTCTTTAACTAACTTATACCACTTGAGGCTGGACTTCCCTCCCACTTGTTTCCGCCACTCTTCCTTATGAACATCCTTACACAATTCCTCCATGCCTCACTTGAATCTACTAACTCTAATGCTCCTTCCCCACCAAACTCATTTTCAGCTCACAAAACTCTACCCACCAACCTGGACAATCACTTAACAGTGCCACAACCTTTTTCCACTAGCCTATCTTCTCATTCTCTGCAACCTCCATCCAAATAACACTTTCTTTTCTTCCCTTCTCTGCTCCGGCCTCCTCCAGCCCAGGTCCCCTCTTACTGCCAGCCCTGTAACTGTATGACTCCCTCCAACCAGTTTCCTCCCAACGTTCGCTTGAATTCTTTCCAAATTCTTGAATTCTGTCTTCCCTCCTGTCCACCATACTTCAGATGCATGCTCTAGACATGGCCTAGCTAGCAACTCCCACATTAGCTTACCTCTGCCCATCTCCATCTCTCCATTTACACTGCTCATTGCCTCCATTCTTACCTCCATTTCTCTGCCTTTTCCTTCATCTTCTCCATATGAACATTTCCTCTCATCCCCGTCAAACCACACACCAAGATATTTGAAGGCTTCCACATTCACCTTCTCTCCTCATTAATCTTCCACTCTCCTCCACTGCACTTTCCAACAACCTCCACTGCACTTTCCAACCAATTGTCCGACTTACTCTTCTCGCTATCCTAAATCTCCATTTCATTGCATACTCCCCCACCACATCCAACACACTTGTAACTCCACCTGATCTCTTGCTAACAGTACAATATCATCTGCATACAACCCACCACACCATGTTCCTTCCACTTCAATCCCTTACCTTTCCCCCTCCAAATCCTTCAACAATTCGATGACATACACACTATAGAGAACTGGAGACATAGGACAACCCTGTCTCAGTCCTGCCTCCACTTCAAACCACCTAGCCTTAACTGAATTCCTAGCATTTGCACACATGACAAATTCTTCCTGGATATTATAATATGGTAAGGATCGTCCAGCGAGACGACGCTATTTCCGTCGTGGATGTAGGGAGAGATGTTCATTCCAGCGTGCAGAAACCTACCACTGATGCTGCAAGCCTCCAGATATATCTTCAACAAGGTGTGATAATGCAGCTACTATTAGTCGGAGAGCAAGTAGACTCAGGATTTGATCTCTTCGCGCTGGAAAGGCAACTGACAGTTTTTTGTGACAGATGCACCAGCTAAGTGGTGGGTGAGCGATTACTTGTGGGCTCACCCAGCATGGCAGTATGGGGATTGCAAAGAGGGTTGCTGATTTGGAGTTTTAACGAGATTCAGGAACCCAAAATTAATGATTGCCCACCCCTTAGCTGATCTGTTAATCTCTTTCCTGATTGGTAAAGGGTCGCTGTTTGTGTAGGAAGACCATTGCCAATTTGATGTGCCATGTTGAGTGCATTATAAAAAATCATAAAAACCACGAGTAACTTGGGTAACAGCCATTGGGCAGGCCTCACCTCCAATACTACAAGCCCCAAACTTACCTGAAAGCTATGTTTTTGGTAAACAGTCGACACCCCCTCTTTTCTGAGACTAATTATAAGCCTATCGTCCTTTAAACCCAATAATTAGCACCCCTTCTCGCGAACTTACAGGGTTATTTTGCCAAGTTCCTTGAGATAAATTCTACCATCACTTAATGCCCACTTGACCGGAGAATTCAACTTCCAGTGTTGACTCCCAACTCTGAAAAGAAGTGACCTCAAAATTGATTACAAAAGTCATATCAGAAACCCGCTTAAAATAAGATAAGTGTAGAAATTCTGATAGTAGTTAGTGATAGACTGACTCGAGCGACCAGGCGTCTGACAAGAGCGACCAGGCGTCTGACAAGAGCAACCAGGCCCAGCCTGACTCAAGCAACCAGGCCTAGCCTGCCTCAAGTGACCAGGCCTAGCCTGACTCAAGCAACCAGGCCCAGCCTGAGTCAAGCAACCAGGCCTAGCCTGACTCAAGTGACCAGGCCTAGCCTGCCTCAAGTGACCAGGCCTAGCCTGACTCAAGCGACCAGGCCTAGCCTGACTCAAGTGACCAGGCCTAGCCTGACTCAAGCGACCAGGCCTAGCCTGACTCAAGTGACCAGGCCCAGCCTGACTCAAGCAACCAGGCCTAGCCTGCCTCAAGTGACCAGGCCCAGCCTGACTCAAGCAACCAGGCCTAGCCTGCCTCAAGTGACCAGGCCTAGCCTGACACAAGCAACCAGGCCTAGCCTGACTCAAGTGACCAGGCCTAGCCTGACACAAGCAACCAGGCCTAGCCTGCCTCAAGTGACCAGGCCTAGCCTGACTCAAGCAACCAGGCCCAGCCTGAGTCAAGCAACCAGGCCTAGCCTGACTCAAGTGACCAGGCCTAGCCTGCCTCAAGTGACCAGGCCTAGCCTGACTCAAGCGACCAGGCCTAGCCTGACTCAAGTGACCAGGCCTAGCCTGACTCAAGCGACCAGGCCTAGCCTGACTCAAGTGACCAGGCCCAGCCTGACTCAAGCAACCAGGCCTAGCCTGCCTCAAGTGACCAGGCCCAGCCTGACTCAAGCAACCAGGCCTAGCCTGCCTCAAGTGACCAGGCCTAGCCTGACACAAGCAACCAGGCCTAGCCTGACACAAGCAACCAGGCCTAGCCTGCCTCAAGTGACCAGGCCTAGCCTGACTCAAGTGACCGGGCCTAGCCTGACTCGAGCGACCAGACCTAGCCTGACTCAAGTAACCGGGCCTAGCCTGACTCGAGCAACCAGGCCTAGCCTGACCCGAGCGACCAGGCCCAGCCCGAGCAACCAGACCCAGCCTGACTCGAGCAACCAGACCCAGCCTGACTCGAGCAACCAGGCCTAGCCTGACTCGAGCGACCAGGCCTAGAGGTACACATAACCACGCGTTGCTCAATGAAAACATTGTTACTGCAGTTCACTAACAATGTCATAATTGCCATGTGTGGTGATAACTACATTCATAATCACATTGCGTGGGAGTAACCACATTCATGTTTTAAATTAATATTGCAGATGTTTGGGGGGAGTGGTAGCATGGTGAATATTGCAGGTGTTTGGGGGGAGTGGTAGCATGGTGGATATTGCATTGTTTGAGGGGAGTGGTGTGGCATGGTGAATATTGCATGTGTTTGGGGGGAGTTGTGTAGCATGGTGACTATGGCAGGTGTTTGGGGGGAGTGGTGTAGCATAGTTAATATTGCATTGTTTGAGGGGAGTGGTGTGGCATGGTGAATATTGCTTGTGTTTGGGGGGAGTGGTGTAGCATGGTGAATATTGCATGTGTTTGGGGGGAGTGGTGTAGCATGGTGAATATTGCATGTGTTTGGGGGGAGTGGTATAGCATGGTGACTATGGCATGTGTTTGGGGGGAGTGGTGTAGCATGGTGAATATTGCATGTGTTTGGGGGGAGTGGTGTAGCATGGTGACTATGGCAGGTGTTTGGGGGGAGTGGTGTAGCATGGTGACTATGGCAGGTGTTTGGGGGGAGTGGTGTAGCATGGTGAATATGGCATGTGTTTGGGGGGAGTGGTGTAGCATGGTGAATATTGCAGGTGTTTGGGGGGGATGTTGTAGCATGGTGAATATTGCAGGTGTTTGGGGGGAGTGGTGTAGCATGGTGAATATTGCATGTGTTTGGGGGGAGTGGTGTAGCATGGTGACTATGGCATGTGTTTGGGGGGAGTGGTGTAGCATGGTGACTATGGCATGTGTTTGGGGGGAGTGGTGTAGCATGGTGAATATTGCATGTGTTTGGGGGGAGTGGTGTAGCATGGTGAATATTGCAGGTATTTGGGGGGGATGTTGTAGCATGGTGAATATTGCAGGTGTTTGGGGGAGTGGTGTAGCATGGCAGGTGTTTGGGGGGAGTGGCAGGTGTTTGGCTCAAACTATCACCTGATGCTACAAATTAGCGTAGCCTCCTAGCGAGTGTCATGTAGTCCTAGTGAGCAGCTGGAGTGACATGCCAGCTACATTGGTAGAGCGGTGGACTGTAGAGGTATATAGTAATCCATAGGTCGCTGGTTCAAATCCGGCTACTTCCATGCATAATTCTCCCCTCTCCCTGCCATGTTTTGCTTGTGCACAATTGCATATGTGCATATAATTACACTTGCAGCATCTCACACTCGCCCCCCTGAGACGACGTTTGGCCTCTGCAGGTGTGCAAGATGTGGGTGTGAGGCGTGTGGTGGGCTGGTGGTTGGTAGGCTGTTGTGGGCTGGTGGGAGGCTCAGTGGTACTGGGTGGAGTCACGAGACTCACTGAGTCAGGACTTTCTATGACTAAGTGGCATCCGGTAAAAGGCATGCGTCCTCCGAGGTCCCAGCTTGAATGGGAGGACGAGTTCAACAGATACAAGCAGTTCCCAGAATACCAATAGTAAGAGTGGGCATCATTTAGTGTATGCAATACCAATAGTAAGAGTGGGCATCATTTAGTGTATGCAATACCAATAGTGAGAGTGGGCATCATTTAGTGTATGCAATACCAATAGTGAGAGTGGGCATCATTTAGTGTGTGCAATACCAATAGTGAGAGTGGGCATCATTTAGTGTATGCAATACCAATACTGAGAGTGGGCATCATTTAGTGTGTGCAATACCAATAGTAAGAGTGGGCATCATTTAGTGTATGCAATACCAATAGTGAGAGTGGGCATCATTTAGTGTATGCAATACCAATAGTGAGAGTGGGCATCATTTAGTGTGTGCAATACCAATAGTGAGAGTGGGCATCATTTAGTGTGTGCAATACCAATAGTGAGAGTGGGCATCATTTAGTGTGTGCAATACCAATAGTGAGAGTGGGCATCATTTAGTGTGTGCAATACCAATAGTGAGAGTGGGCATCATTTAGTGTGTGCAATACCAATAGTGAGAGTGGGCATCATTTAGTGTGTGCAATACCAATAGTGAGAGTGGGCATCATTTAATGTATGCAATACCAAGTGAGAGTGGGCATCATTTAGTGTGTGCAATACCAATAGTGAGAGTGGGCATCATTTAGTGTGTGCAATATACCAATAGTGAGAGTGGGCATCATTTAGTGTATGCAATACCAATAGTGAGAGTGGGCATCATTTAGTGTATGCAATACCAATAGTGAGAGTGGGCATCATTTAGTGTGTGCAATATACCAATAGTGAGAGTGGGCATCATTTAGTGTATGTAATACCAATAGTGAGAGTGGGCATCATTTAGTGTGTGCAATACCAATAGTGACAGTGGGCATCATTTAGTGTGTGCAATATACCAATAGTGAGAGTGGGCATCATTTAGTGTATGTAATACCAATAGTGAGAGTGGGCATCATTTAGTGTATGCAATACCAATAGTGAGAGTGGGCATCATTTAGTGTGTGCAATACCAATAGTGAGAGTGGGCATCATTTAGTGTATGCAATACCAATAGTGAGAGTGGGCATCATTTAGTGTATGCAATACCAATAGTGAGTGGGAATCATTTAGTGAGTGGGCTTCATTAATGTATAGGCACGTGCTAGTAAAATGCCGTTGGCCCTCCCCTTTCCTCCCCACCCCTCTCCTCCCCCCTCTGATAGTGCCCACCAGGATCTGACACTAGAACAGTTTAAACGTATCTTCTATATGGAGTATGTCCATCGCATGTGGGGGAGGCTGATAGGGCTGGCAGTGTTGGTCCCTGCAGCCGGATTCTGGGCCCGCGGTTACCTGAGTCGCCCCCTAAAGGCGAGAGCCATCATGTACGGAGGGTTGGTGCTTGCTCAAGGACTCCTGGGCATGTGGATGGTGCGCAGTGGTCTGGAGAGTAAGCCTGAGTCCGGTGACACACCCAGAGTGAGCCAGTATCGTCTGGCAGGTCACTTGGGCCTAGCCTTCATCCTCTACTCCTCCATGCTGTACACAGCCCTCGGCATCCTGGCTCCACCCACAGCCACAGTCAGGGCTGTTGGGAGACTGAGACATGCAGTTCATGCGGCTACTGGCATCATCTTCCTGACTGCACTCTCTGGTGAGATGTGCACATGATCTTAACAACCACGCCTCACTCACTGTATGTGTGCAGGAGCATTTGTGGCAGGTCTTGATGCAGGCTTGATATATAACTCCTTCCCCAAGATGGCAGGACGGTGGGTCCCACAGGAATGGCTACAACTCTCACCAAAAATTAAGAACTTCTTTGAAAACCCGAGTACTGTTCAGTTTGACCATAGAGTTCTGGTACAGCAGAGAAGTCAATTCCACATAGTGCACATCTTATAGCCAATTGGCATTGTTTCCTGTGTGTGTGTGGTGTGTGTGTGGTGTGTGTGTGTGTGTAGGGCGTCACCACAGTGAGTGTAGTGCTGGGGTGCTGGTGGCTGGCCAGGGGTGTGGCTGTGAGCAGGAGGGCTAGATATGCTGCTAACTGCATGGCAGGAATGGCAATGACACAGGTCAGGTGTACATGCATGCATATGGTCCTGCAGGCTGGGCCGGGGTAGCCACTCTGCTCACATATGCATGTATGTATAATGTATGTATGTATGTATGCATGCATGTGGTCCTGCAGGCTGGGCTAGGGATAGCCACTCTGCTCACATATGCATGCATGTATGTATGTACATGTATGTATGTATGCATGCATGCATGTGGTCCTGCAGGCTGGGCTAGGGATAGCCACTCTGCTCACATATGCATGCATGCATGTATGTATGTATGCATGCATGTGGTCCTGCAGGCTGGGCTGGGGATAGCCACTCTGCTCACATATGCATGCATGTATGTATGTACATGTATGCATGCATGTGGTCCTGCAGGCTGGGCTGGGGATAGCCACTCTGCTCACATATGCATGTATGTATGTATAATGTATGTATGCATGCATGCATGTGGTCCTGCAGGCTGGGCTGGGGATAGCCACTCTGCTCACATACGTTCCCACGTCCCTAGCTGTCTGTCATCAATCTGGATCCTTGGTCCTCCTGTCCTTTGCACTCTGGCTGATGAGTGAACTACGGAAAACTGTTCCTCGCCTATGAACAGATGGAACAGTCGCACAGAACTAGTGCCGCTGAGTTCCTGGCAGCTGCTGCTGTGGACATAACATTTATTTTATCATGTGATGAAGACATTTTGTAAGCATCATGACTGTCACACAAACAGTGCTAATAGAGAGAATTCGTTAGCAAAGGGGCAGAAGAGTAGTGGTTGGCATGGAGACGCAGGAGGTGGGCGTGGTCCAGGCTATGTGTAAGTAGTTCCCGTGAAGTGTTAATTTCCATCACAGTTAAGTTGTCTAGCTGCAGGGGAAGAGAAACATGTGACATGAAAACACTTAATATATTAGTAATAGCACGTGCTACTGAGAAGTAGGCTTAAGGTGACTTGTTAATGCATCCAATCTAACCTTAGATGAAGGTTCAGAGGTGAGGGTGCTTGCTACATGCCAGCCTAATCCTAGATGAAGGGTTCAGAGGTGAGGGTGCTTGTTACGGCAGCCTAATCCTAGATGAAGGTTCAGAGGTGTTGGTGCTTGCTACATGTGCCCAGCCTAATCCTAGATGAAGGTTCAGAGGTGAGGGTGCTTGCTACATGTGCCCAGCCTAATCCTAGATGAAGGGTTCAGAGGTGAAAGCATGTGCCAAGCCTAATCCTAGATGAAGGGGGTTCAGAGGTGAGGGTGCTTACTACATGTGCCCAGCCTAATAGTAGATGAAGGTTCAGAGGTGAAGGTGCTTGCCAAGCCTAATCCTAGATGAAGGTTCAGAGGTGAGGGTGCTTGCTACATGTGCCCAGCCTAATCCTAGATGAAGGGTTCAGAGGTGTTGGTGCTTGCTACATGTGCCCAGCCTAATAGTAGATGAAGGTTCAGAGGTGAGGGTGCTTGCTACATGTGCCCAGCCTAATCCTAGATAGCCTAATCCTAGATGAAGGGTTCAGAGGTGTTGGTGCTTGCTACATGTGCCCAGCCTAATAGTAGATGAAGGTTCAGAGGTGAGGGTGCTTGCTACATGTGCCCAGCCTAATCCTAGATGAAGGGTTCAGAGGTGAGGGTGCTTGCTACGTGTGCCCAGCCTAATCCTAGATGAAGGGTTCGGAGGTGAGGGTGCTTGCTATGTGTGGCCTAGATGAAGGGTTCGGTACCGTCACATCCCTAGGACATCCATCCCTAGGACATCACATGATTCCCGGCAAACTTGGGACTGTTCCAGGCTAGAATACCCTGGTAGAGCCCAAGACCTGGTAGAGCCTAGGCCTAGAATACCCTGGTAGAGCCCAAGACCTGGTAGAGCCTAGGCCTAGAATACCCTTAGCCATGTCCAGTTCTAGAATACCCTGGTAGAGCCCTAGGCCTAGCCCTTAGCCATGTCCAGTTCTAGAATACATTATCTTGGCCTTAGAATGCTACCAGGTCCATGCTATCCATGCTATCCAGTAACCCCCTTCACTAGAAACATCCTGGGACACTCCCAAGTATCCCAGGAGTGCTGGGACGTGTACGTACAGTACTGGACATGGGGTTCTGAGGGGATAATAGCACCCCACCTTGCCGTAGGTCTCCTGCTGAGCCATCATTTGGTCGACACTTCTGCGTAGCTTAGCTAGCCTCAAGTCCCACAAGTCCTTCACCAAAGCCCTCACCTCATCAGCCCGAGGGATGTCGTCAGAGGCACTACAACAAACACACACACACACTAACATGTGCTCTCATGTTCCTCCTCTCATCATCAGAGGCTTGCACGTCAGCATCAACACACACACACACACTACTGCCAGTGAAGCTCTAGCCATGCAACATTGTTGCCAGTGAAGCTCTAACTATGCAACACTGTTGCCAGTGAAGCTCTAACCATGCAACACTGTTTCCAGTGAAGCTCTAACCATACAACATGTTGCCAGTGAAGCTCTAACCATGCAACATGTTGCCAGTGAAACTCCAACCATGCAACATTGTGCCAGTGAAGCTCTAACCATGCAACATTGTTGCCAGTGAAGCTCTAATCATGCAACACTGAAGCTCTAGCATGCAACATTGTTGCCAGTGAAGCTCTAACCATGCAACATGTTTCCAGTGAAGCTCTAACCATGCAACATGTTGCCAGTGAAGCTCTAACCATGCAACATGTTTCCAGTGAAGCTCTAACCATGCAACATGTTGCTAGTGTGAACTTCAAGGAACTTGTTCTCAAGCAACACTGGATGATGTGCCAAGTGGGGCGATGTGCCAAGTGGGGGACGATGTGCCAAGTGGGGGAAGCCTGTCTGTTCCGCCTCATCATCTAGTTCAGGAATAATCCTGATGCTGGAAATGATTATGACAATGAAGGACCAACTAATTATCAGGAACATCTTGCTCTTCTACCACCTGGCTTCCAGAGGGGTGGACACCTGGCTTCCAGAGAGGTGGACAAGCTGGCTTCCAGAGGGGTGGACAAGCTGGCTTCCAGAGAGGTGGACAAGCTGGCTTCCAGAGGGGTGAACAAGCTGGCTTCCAGAGAGGTGAACAAGCTGGCTTCCAGAGGGGTGAACAAGCTGGGGTGGACAAGCTGGCTTCCAGAGGGGTGAACAAGCTGGCTTCCAGAGAGGTGAACAAGCTGGCTTCCAGAGAGGTGGACAAGCTGGCTTCCAGAGAGGTGGACAAGCTGGCTTCCAGAGGGGTGGACAAGCTGGCTTCCAGAGAGGTGGACAAGCTGGCTTCCAGAGAGGTGGACAAGCTGGCTTCCAGAGGGGTGGACAAGCTGGCTTCCAGAGAAGTGGACAAGCTGGCTTCCAGAGAGGTGGACAAGCTGGCTTCCAGAGAGGTGGACAAGCTGGCTTCCAGAGAGGTGGACAAGCTGGCTTCCAGAGGGGTGGACAAGCTGGCTTCCAGAGAGGTGGACAAGCTGGCTTCCAGAGGGGTGGACAAGCTGGCTTCCAGAGAGGTGGACAAGCTGGCTTCCAGATAGGTGGACAAGCTGGCTTCCAGAGGGGTGGACAAGCTGGCTTCCAGAGAGGAGGACAAGCTGGCTTCCAGAGGGGTGAACAAGCTGGCTTCCAGAGAGGTGGACAAGCTGGCTTCCAGAGGGGTGGACAAGCTGGGGGTGGACAAGCTGGCTTCCAGAGAGGTGGACAAGCTGGCTTCCAGAGAGGTGGACAAGCTGGATTCCAGAGAGGTGGACAAGCTGGCTTCCAGAGGGGTGGACAAGCTGGCTTCCAGAGAGGTGGACAAGCTGGCTTCCAGAGAGGTGGACAAGCTGGCTTCCAGAGGGGTGGACAAGCTGGCTTCCAGAGGGGTGGACAAGCTGGCTTCCAGAGGGGTGAACAAGCTGGCTTCCAGAGAGGTGGACAAGCTGGCTTCCAGAGAGGTGGACAAGCTGGCTTCCAGAGAGGTGGACAAGCTGGCGGTGGACAAGCTGGCTTCCAGAGAGGTGGACAAGCTGGATTCCAGAGAGGTGGACAAGCTGGCTTCCAGAGGGGTGGACAAGCTGGCTTCCAGAGGGGTGGACAAGCTGGCTTCCAGAGGGGTGGACAAGCTGGCTTCCAGAGAGGTGGACAAGCTGGCTTCCAGAGGGGTGGACAAGCTGGCTTCCAGAGAGGTGGACAAGCTGGATTCCAGAGAGGTGGACAAGCTGGCTTCCAGAGGGGTGGACAAGCTGGCTTCCAGAGAGGTGGACAAGCTGGCTTCCAGAGAGGTGGACAAGCTGGCTTCCAGAGAGGTGGACAAGCTGGCTTCCAGAGAGGTGGACAAGCTGGCTTCCAGAGGGGTGGACAAGCTGGCTTCCAGAGGGGTGAACAAGCTGGCTTCCAGAGAGGTGGACAAGCTGGCTTCCAGAGAGGTGGACAAGCTGGCTTCCAGAGGGGTGGACAAGCTGGCTTCCAGAGAGGTGGACAAGCTGGCTTCCAGAGAGGTGGACAAGCTGGCTTCCAGAGGAGTGGACAAGCTGGCTTCCAGAGAGGTGGACAAGCTGGTTTCCAGAGGGGTGGACACCTTTCCAGAGAGGTGGACAAGCTGGCTTCCAGAGGGGTGGACCTTTCCAGAGAGGTGGACAAGCTGGCTTCCAGAGGGGTGGACCTTTCCAGAGGGGTGAACACCTGGCTTCCAGAGGGGTGAACACCTGGCTTCCAGAGGGGTGAACACCTGGCTTCCAGAGGGGTGAACACCTGGCTTCCAGAGGGGTGAACACCTGGCTTCCAGAGAGGTGGACAAGCTGGCTTCCAGAGGATGAAGAAGCTGGTGGTGTTGGTTGTTGTTGTAACTTGTCTCAGCAACTTTGAAGAAGTGGTAAGCACATGGAGGAACACATTCTTCTCATACCATCTGATAGGCTATAGTAAGAGAGCTGGCCAAGTGTTATCAACGATGTAGATACACACTTACATGCTTGAATACATTTCTTTTAAGGGAGGCCACTCTGCAATATCTGTGGCTAAACAACAAATCAACTCGTGTTAAGAGCAAATCCACATGCAAAGGAGGATGAGCTATGGCTGAAGGGACATCAACACTACATTGCGTAAGGGTCCATTATCTTGAGAAATGCAGACCTTTATTCACCATACATGTATGTGACAGGAATGCGGCTCTCTGAGCCATATACAGATGAGGATTCAGACTAGACAGCAGGAAAAGTAGTGAGGCATGGCAAAAATAGACGCAACCTTTTTGGAGAGAAACTTGGCAAAGGAAAGCTGGCACCAGCTGTACCCATCAGTTGTTGGTGCTTGTGCCTGGCACCAGTTGTGCCCATCAGCTTGTGCCTGGCACCAGCTGTGCCCATCAGGTGTGGGTGCTTGTGCCTGGCACCAGCTGTGCCCATCAGGTGTGGGTGCTTGTGGGACTATCTTTTCAGAGGAATATTATTTTTATGCTCTCCCATCCTAAATTTGGACATTTAAATTCAAGCTTCCTTGGTCTAAATGATCTCAAACATAAACTTTTCCTTGTATCCACTACCTCATGCACGACTCTCTCCCTTGACTAGGTCACCAGTGTACCCACTACCTCATGCGCATGACTCTCTCCCTTGACTAGGTCACCAGTGTATCCACTACCTCATGCATGACTCTCTCCCTTGACTAGGTCACCACTACCTCATGCATGACTCTCTCTCCCTTGACTAGGTCACCAGTGTATCCACTACCTCATGCATGACTCTCTCCCTTGACTAGGTCACCAGTGTATCCACTACCTCATGCATGACTCTCTCCCTTGACTAGGTCACCAGTGTATCCACTACCTCATGCATGACTCTCTCCCTTGACTAGGTCACCAGTGTATCCACTACCTCATGCATGACTCTCTCCCTTGACTAGGTCACCAGTGTATCCACTACCTCATGCATGACTCTCTCTCCCTTGACTAGGTCACCACTACCTCATGCATGAGACTCTCTCCCTTGACTAGGTCACCAGTGTATCCACTACCTCATGCATGACTCTCTCCCTTGACTAGGTCACCAGTGTATCCACTACCTCATGCATGACTCTCTCCCTTGACTAGGTCACCAGTGTATCCACTACCTCATGCATGACTCTCTCCCTTGACTAGGTCACCAGTGTATCCACTACCTCATGCATGACTCTCTCCCTTGACTAGGTCACCAGTGTATCCACCACCTCATGCACGACTCTCTCCCTTGACTAGGTCACCAGTGTATCCACTACCTCATGCACGACGCTCTCCCTTGACTAGGTCACCAGTGTACCCACTACCTCATGCATGAGACTCTCTCCCTTGACTAGGTCACCAGTGTATCCACTACCTCATGCATGACTCTCTCCCTTGACTAGGTCACCAGTGTACCCACTACCTCATGCATGACTCTCTCCCTTGACTAGGTCACCAGTGTATCCACTACCTCATGCACGACGCTCTCCCTTGACTAGGTCACCAGTGTACCCACTACCTCATGCATGAGACTCTCTCCCTTGACTAGGTCACCAGTGTATCCACTACCTCATGCATGACTCTCTCCCTTGACTAGGTCACCAGTGTATCCGCTACCTCATGCATGACTCTCTCCCTTGACTAGGTCACCAGTGTACCCACTACCTCATGCATGACTCTCTCCCTTGACTAGGTCACCAGTGTATCCACTACCTCACGGTACAACTAGTTTTGACGACTTCTGCGGTGAAAAAATAGGCATGGTATCCAAGCACAGCATTAGGGCTCGCCTGTTAAGGTTGTCTTGTTATTCTAATGCATAACACAAGTGAGCAACAGCACACAGCACAAGTGAGCAACAGCACACGGCACAAGTGAGCAACAGCACACGGCACAAGTGAGCAACAGCACACGGCACAAGTGAGCAACAGCACACGGCACAAGTGAGCAACAGCACAAGTGAGCAACAGCACACAGCACAAGTGAGCAACAGCACACGGCACAAGTGAGCAACAGCACACGGCACAAGTGAGCAACAGCACACAGCACAAGTGAGCAACAGCACACGGCACAAGTGAGCAACAGCACAAGTGAGCAACAGCACAAGTGAGCAAAAGCACACGGCACAAGTGAGCAACAGCACACGGCACAAGTGAGCAACATCACACGGCACAAGTGAGCAACATCACACGGCACAAGTGAGCAACATCACACGGCACAAGTGAGCAACAGCACACGGCACAAGTGAGCAACAGCACACGGCACAAGTGAGCAACATCACACGGCACAAGTGAGCAACAGCACACTGACTTACTAAAAAGAATGGAGGAAGGCACCAACTGCTGGGCTACGTGTAGTTCTGGTTATAAGTTGGTTGGAGTGGTCACTCTGAGGCCGAGACTCATGGACCCCTTACATATGGAAGATGTGGGCGTGACTTCTCACATGTGCCACCTTGCCACGAACTATGCTGAGTGGCTACCGGACAGAGTTCTTCACAACTACAGTCCTCGTCCACTAACTCCATGGATGCTTGCTAGAAGCTGAACAACTGTGGTGCAGTTCATCACTTGCTAGATTCTAGCGGTCTGATTGCTTGATGATAACTTTTTAGCCGGTTCTCACAATGTGTGCAGTGTTATATGTGAAGCCTTGAGCCATGCACCCTGACCACACCCCTCACCCCCCAGAGGCCACCTGCATGCACCCTGACCACACCCCTCACTTGTTGAGTAGCAGGGGCGCCATCTGCATGCACCCTGACCATACCCCTCACTTGTTGAGTAGCAGGTCACCTGCATGCACCCTGACCACACCCCTCACTTGTTGAGTAGCACCTGCATGCACCCTGACCACACCCCTCACTTGTTTAGTAGCAGAGGTCACCTGCATGCACCCTGACCACACCCCTCACTTGTTTAGTAGCAGAGGTCACCTGCATGCACCCTGACCACACCCCTCACTTGTTTAGTAGCAGGGACGCCACCTGCATGCACCCTGACCACACCCCTCACTTGTTGAGTAGCAGAGGTCACCTGCATGTACCCTGACCACACCTCTCACTTGTTGAGTAGCAGAGGTCACCTTCATGCACCCTGACCACACCCCTCACTTGTTGAGTAGCAGGGACGCCACCTGCATGCACCCTGACCACACCCCTCACTTGTTGAGTAGCAGGTCACCTGCATGCACCCTGACCACACCCCTCACTTGTTTAGTAGCAGGGACACCACCTGCATGCACCCTGACCACACCCCTCACTTGTTGAGTAGCAGGGACGCCACCTGCATGTAGTGTTGGCAGTCCATCTTGGTAAAGGTCGACGCCTCCTTCTCCTGCTCCACTTGAGCACTTAGATCATCTGTCAATTAAATTTGCAACAAGTTCCAATGAAATAAGCGACTGCGCCTCACAACAGTTTGTCTTTCATAACCATTCTCACCAAGACTATATATGGGTGGACTTGTCAACAGAGAAAGTGGCTCTGGGGAGGAGCATGCTGCACAATTCGTGAGCTGTCATTGTTCGCAGGACATGCATGCAGGTATACTCCGACACATACTGGCCTACAGGACACCATGTCTTGTGCTGTCCTGGTTGTGGTGGCTTCTATGTAGCAACACGTACCCCTGCGCTGAAACTGTCCACAAATTTCATGAAGAACTATTTTAAGTTTTTGCTCGACCTGGGTGGGTGGGAACATGGCCTCCTTGGCAGAGGTACAAACAGGAACCCCCAAAACTTAACTAGAACCACCATGTCACATGACCACCAATTCTAGAGAGCAACATGTCACGTGACCACCACTACTGGTGAATTCTAGAGAGCAACATGTCACGTGACCACCACCACTGGTCAATTCTAGAGAGCAACATGTCATGTGACCACCACCACTGGTCAATTCTAGAGAGCAGCATGTCATGTGACCACCACTACTGGTCAATTCTAGAGAGCAACATGTCATGTGACCACCAATACTGGTCAATTATAGAGGCAACATGTCACGTGACCACCACTACAGGTCAATTATAGAGAGCAGCATGTCATGTGACCACCACCACAGGTCAATCCTAGTGAGCAACATGTCACGTGACCACCACTACAGGTCAATTCTAGAGAGCAGCATGTCATGTGACCAACACTACTGGTCAGTTCTAGAGAGCAACATGTCATGTGACCACCACTACTGGTCAATTCTAGAGAGCAACATGTCACGTGACCACCACTACTGGTTAATTCTAGAGAGCAACATGTCATGTGACCACCACTACAGGTCAATTCTAGAGAGTAACATGTCATGTGACCACCACCACTGGTCAATTCTAGAGAGCAGCATGTCATGTGACCACCACTACTGGTCAATTCTAGAGAGCAACATGTCATGTGACCACCACTACTGGTCAATTCTAGAGAGCAACACGTCACGTGACCACCACTATAGGTCGATTCTAGAGAGCAACATGTCACGTGACCACCACTACTGGTCAATTCTAGAGAGCAACATGTCACGTGACCACCACCACTGGTCAATTCTAGAGAGCAACATGTCATGTGACCACCACTACTGGTCAATTCTAGAGAGCAACATGTCACGTGACCACCACTACTGGTCGATTCTAGAGAGCAACATGTCACATGACCTCTATTGATTTAAATATATATACTAGGAACATGTCACATGACCACTACTGCTGAAGAATGCAAAATACGTCACATGATTACTACTGCTGAACAATGCTTGAGAGCACATGTCACATGACCGTTCAGAAATATGCAGAGGGGTGTGGTTTATTGGTGCTTGGTTTTTCCCTTAATTAATTATGTCCCTTTCTTGTCATAACGACAGGGGCTATGTAACTAGACCAGCAAAACACATCAGCTCTGTCCTCACAGTGCACTGCCACTTGCCTCACTCCTCTCCCCCTCACAGTGCACTGCCACTTGCCTCACTCCTCTCCCCCTCACAGTGCACTGCCACTTGCCTCACTCCTCTCCCCTCACAGTGCACTGCCACTTGCCTCACTCCTCACAGTGCACTGCCACTTGCCTCACTCCTCTCCCCCTCACAGTGCACTGCCACTTGCCTCACTCCTCTCCCCCTCACAGTGCACTGCCACTTGCCTCACTCCTCTCCCCCTCACAGTGCACTGCCACTTGCCTCACTCCTCTCCCCCTCACAGTGCACTGCCACTTGCCTCACTCCTCTCCCCCTCACAGTGCACTGCCACTTGCCTCACTCCTCTCCCCCTCACAGTGCACTGCCACTTGCCTCACTCCTCTCCTGGTAGTATGCACTAAGAAGTTTTGTGTGCTGCAGAGCTAACACACCTCAGAGTACCGAGCAGAGTGTCGGCCATGACTGCTGTGCAGCCACATGTACAGTACGACTTACATGTACCATGTAAGCTCTAGGGAGCCAACTGGAAGCACTAAAGTAAGTAGCTAGCCAGCTATTCTGACAACTTAGCCTGGCAGCTAAGCTTCATAAGTTTCCTGTCACTCATTCATTATTTAAGTATTATCTGGCGAGAGCTGCAAAATCCTTCAAAGAGAGGAGAATAAAATAACTACGATTTGAGCCCACCTTCTGGAGCTCCCAGGTAGGTACTCCCTGTAGCTATGCATCCCAAGACAATACCCAATGGGGTCAGCACACTCAGGAGCTATGATGTGAGCCAAGGTCAGCACCCACTGGAGCTATGATGTGAGCCCAGGTGAGAACCCTCTGGAGCTACAATGTGAGCCCAGGCCAGCACCCTCAGGAGCTATGAGCCCAGGTCAGCACCCTCAGGAACTTCAATGTGAGCCAACCCTCTGGGGCTACGATATGAGCCCAAGTCAGTAAACACCCTGGAACTATAATCTGAGCCCACGTCAGCACCCTCAGGGGCTACGATGTGTGCCCAACTCAGCACCCCCTGGACCAAAGAAGTTGTCGCGCATTTGGTGGGCATATAGGAAGAAGTCTTTGAATGAGTTCTGCAGTGCACACAAAGTAAGAATGGCCCGACATAGCTGCAGGGTAGGCTAAACAGACATGCTATTTAATGGTCGATCAAGTCTGAATTCCTTCCTTTACAGAACACAACACGTCCCAAAGTGCTGAGTGCCATGTACATACATACATAAGTACACTAACATATATACACATTGTACACGTATGTATACTGTATACACACTTATATACATGCATGTATACTGTATACATACTGTATATACATCCATGTATGCATGTATACTGTATACATACTTATATACATCCATGTATGCATGTATACTGTATATACATCCATGTATGCATGTATACTGAATACATACTTATATACATCCATGTATGCATGTATACTGTATACATACTGTTTATACATGTATACTGTATACATACTTATATACATCCATGTATGCATGTACATATATACTGTATACATACTGTAGATACATGTATGCATGTATACATACTGTATATACATGCACATCCATGTATGTATGTAACTGACTGTATACATACTTATATACATCCATGTATATACTGTATATATATATATATATGTATATACTGACACTCTCCAAAAATCTGGCAGCTGCACACACCATGGTTAATGCTGTTCTTACTGGGCAGACAGACTTGGACCTGGCAGCTGCACACACCATGGTTGATGTTGTTCTTACTGGGCAGACAGACTTGGACCTGGCAGCTGCACACACCATGGTTGATGCTGTTCTTACTGGGCAGACAGACTTGGACCTGGCAGCTGCACACACCATGGTTGATGCTGTTCTTACTGGGCAGACAGACTTGGACCTGGCAGCTGCACACACCATGGTTGATGCTGTTCTTACTGGGCAGACAGACTTGGACCTGGCAGCTGCACACACCATGGTTGATGCTGTTCTTACTGGACAGACAGACTTGGACCTGGCAGCTGCACACACCATGGTTGATGCTGTTCTTACTGGACAGACAGACTTGGACCTGGCAGCTGCACACACCATGGTTGATGCTGTTCTTACTGGACAGACAGAGTTGGACCTGGCAGCTGCATACACCATGGTTAATGCTGTTCTTACTGGGCAGACAGACTTGGACCTGGCAGCTGCATACACCATGGTTGATGCTGTTCTTACTGGGCAGACAGAGCAAAGGACCAGAGAGCAGTTCAAGGATATCCACCAGAAATCCAGCACCTACAACATGTAGAAGATATTGTTATTTCTAGGACAAGCAAGCCCCTAGCTAATTAAGGCACTGCCCAGATCAGCAACTGGAGGTAATGAGCTGCAAGATCTGGTGCAGGCTATATTTCACCTCTTGGCCACGGTGGAAAGGTCATTCACAAAGCTGAAGCTTGTAAGTCCAGAGTCGGGAATCTCTGTGGACACCAAGGTCATGTGACTTCTTGGGATAGAGAAGGACACTCCCACAGACAAAGTACTTGAACTTTAAAAGCAAACAACAAACCCCTGTTATTATTGTAATCAGAAAGCCAGCAGCGTAGAGCGTCAACTGGAGGAGGTGAGTCCACTGGAGGAGGCTTCCTAGGCCCATCAGCAGCGTAGATAGTCCACTGGAGGAGGCGAGTCCACTGGAGGAGGCTTCTAGGCCCATCAGCAGCGTAGAGCTTCCACTGGAGGAGGCTTCTAGGCCCATCAGCAGCGTAGAGCTTCCACTGGAGGAGGCTTCTAGGCCCATCAGCAGCGTAGAGCGTCCACTGGAGGAGGCTTCTAGGCCCAATTTAACTAAGCAAGAACCACAACCACTTCTATTATGTTTTCAATATTTATATCTATATATATATATATATATTAATTAGCACATAGTGGCGTTGGTATTCGTTACATCACTGCTATTGTAACCTCAATGTAAAAGGATGTTACCAAGGGGGAGGGGCTAGCAGGTCAAGTGTTTTAGTTTATACTGTCCTGTGACTGGATGGGATGGGAATTGGCATGACATTGTTTGCATGCTCCTAAACTAATCCTGATGGATTCTCTCCACGTGCATCTCACTCCAAACACTAGCAAGCAAGCAAATAAGATGTATTGCAATGCAGCACAACAAGAACAGCTTCACAGCCACACCCACATGTGTCTGCAGAACACAATGTTCACAGCAATGTTGATGTCACGTCTCATTGGTGTTGATCGGCTGGTTCACCACAACAGTTGGTATTCCACTCACGCAAGGTAAACTCTCTTCATAGATTATCATGATTACCATTTACAAGTTACACCTAGCCTTGGGTCTGGTATGAAGAACTGTAACAGGAGTGGACCTGCACAGTGCTACAACAGAACCAGGCTGTGTTAAGGGGAGGGGAGGAGAGTACTACAAAATAGGAAACAAAAATATTACAATTATTCCTGATGAAGGCTAGAGCATCTAGTCATTATTCCTGATGAAGGCTAGATCATCTAGTCATTAATACTGATGAAGGCTAGAGCATCTAGTCATTAATCCTGATGAAGGCTAGAGCATCTAGTCATTATTCCTGATGAAGGCTAGAGCATCTAGTCATTATTCCTGATGAAGGCTAGAGCATCTAGTCATTATTCCTGATGAAGGCTAGAGCATCTAGTCATTATTCCTGATGAAGGCTAGAGCATCTAGTCATTAATCCTGATGAAGGCTAGAGCATCTAGTCATTATTCCTGATGAAGGCTAGAGCATCTAGTCATTATTCCTGATGAAGGCTAGAGCATCTAGTCATTAATCCTGATGAAGGCTAGAGCATCTAGTCATTATTCCTGATGAAGGCTAGAGCATCTAGTCATTATTCCTGATGAAGGCTTGAGCATCTAGTCATTATTCCTGATGAAATTCCTGATGAAGGCTAGAGCATTTAGTCATTATTCCTGATGAAGGCTAGAGCATCTAGTCATTATTCCTGATAGAGCATCTAGGCATTATTTCTGATGAAGGCTAGAGCATCTAGTCATTATTCCTGATGAAGGCTAGAGCATCTAGTCATTATTCCTGATGAAGGCTAGAGCATCTAGTCATTATTCCTGATGAAGGCTGAACATCTAGTCATTATTCCTGTTGAAGACTAGAGCATCTAGTCATTATTCCTGATGAAGGCTAGAGCATCTAGTCATTATTCCTGAAGAAGGCTAGAGCATCTAGTCATTATTCCTGAAGAAGGCTAGAGCATCTAGTCATTATTCCTGATGGAGGCTAGAGCATCTAGTCATTATTCCTGTTGAAGACTAGAGCATCTAGTCATTATTCCTGATGAAGGCTAAAGCATCTAGTCATTATTCCTGATGAAGGCTAGAGCATCTAGTCATTATTCCTGATGAAGGCTAGAGTATCTAGTCATTATTCCTGATGAAGGCTGAACATATAGTCATTATTCCTGTTGAAGACTAAAGCATCTAGTCATTGTTCCTGATGAAGGCTAGAGCATCTAGTCATTATTCCTGATGAAGGCTAGAGCATCTAGTCATTATTCCTGATGAAGGCTAGAGCATCCAGTCATTATTCCTGATGAAGGCTAGAGCATCTAGACATTATTCATGATGAAGGCTAGAGCATCTAGTCATTATTCCAGATGAAGGCTAGAGCATCTAGTCATTATTCCTGATGAAGGCTAGAGCATCTAGTCATTATTCCTGATGAAGGCTAGCTGATTAAGGCTGGAGCATCTAGTCATTATTCCTGAAGAAGACTAGAGCATCTCATCATTATTCCTGGTGGAGGCTAGAGCATCTAGTCATTATTCCTGATGAAGGCTAGAGCATCTAGTCATTATTCCTGATGAAGGCTAGAGCACCTAGTCATTATTCCTGATGAAGGCTAGAGCCCCTAGTCATTATTCCTGATGAAGGCTAGAGCATCTAGTCATTATTCCTGATGGAGACTAGAGCATCTAGTCATTATTCCTGATGAAGGCTAGAGCATCTAGTCATTATTCCAGATGAAGGCTAGAGCATCTAGTCATTATTC
This sequence comes from Cladorhizidae sp. MBARI D1340-BT2, assembly GCA_028752905.1. NCBI lineage: Eukaryota > Metazoa > Porifera > Demospongiae > Poecilosclerida > Cladorhizidae > Cladorhizidae sp. MBARI D1340-BT2. Next base: position 346,112 of record JAQNBH010000018.1, on the reverse strand, counting down.
CTGATGAAGGCTAGAGCATCTAGTCATTATTCCTGATGAAGGCTAGAGCATCTAGTCATTATTCCTGATGAAGGCTAGAGCATCTAGTCATTATTCCTGATGAAGGATAGAGCATCTAGTCATTATTCCTGATGAAGGCTAGAGCATCTAGTCATTATTCCTGATGAAGGCTAGAGCATCTAGTCATTATTCCTGATGAAGGCTAGAGCATCTAGTCATTATTCCTGATGAAGGCTAGAGCATCTAGTCATTATTCCTGATGAAGGCTAGAGCATCTAGTCATTATGCCTGATGAAGGCTAGAGCATCTAGTCATTATTCTTATTGAAGGCTAGAGCATCTAGTCATTATTCCTGATGAAGGCTAGAACATCTAGTCATTATTCCTGATGAAGGCTAGAGCATCTAGTCATTATTCCTGATGAAGGCCAGAGTATCTAGTCATTATTCCTGATGAAGGCTAGAGCATCTAGTCATTATTCCTGATGAAGGCTAGAGCACCTGTAGTCATTATTCCTGATGAAGGCTAGAGCATCTAGTCATTATTCCTGATGAAGGCTAGAGCATCTAGTCATTATTCCTGATGAAGGCTAGAGCATCTAGTCATTATTCCTGATGAAGGCTAGAGCATCTAGTCATTATTCGTGATGAAGGCTAGAGCATCTAGTCATTATTCCTGATGAAGTCTAGAGCATCTAGTCATTATTCCTGATGAAGACTAGAGCATCTAGTCATTATTCCTGATGAAGGCTAGAGCAAGGCCAGAGTATCTAGTCATTATTCCTGATGAAGGCTAGAGCATCTAGTCATTATTCCTGATGAAGGCCAGAGCATCTAGTCATTATTCCTGATGAAGGCCAGAGTATCTAGTCATTATTCCTGATGAAGGCCAGAGCATCTAGTCATTATTCCTGATGAAGGCTAGAGCATCTAGTCATTATTCCTGATGAAGGCTAGAGCATCTAGTCATTATTCCTGATGAAGGCTAGAGCATCTAGTCATTATTCCTGATGAAGGCTAGAGCATCTAGTCTTTATTCCTGATGAAGGCTAGAGCATCTAGTAATTATTCCTGATTAAGACTAGAGCATCTAGTCATTATTCCTGATGAAGGCTAGAGCATCTAGTCATTATTCCTGATGAAGGCCAGAGTATCTAGTCATTATTCCTGATGAAGGCCAGAGCATCTAGTCATTATTCCTGATGAAGGCCAGAGCATCTAGTCATTATTCCTGATGAAGGCTAGAGCATCTAGTCATTATTCCTAATGAAGGCTAGAGCATCTAGTCATTATTCCTGATGAAGGCTAGAGCATCTAGTCATTATTCCTGATGAAGGCTAGAGCATCTAGTCATTATTCGTGATGAAGGCTAGAGCATCTAGTCATTATTCCTGATGAAGGCTAGAGCATCTAGTCATTATTCCTGATGAAGACTAGAGCATCTAGTCATTATTCCTGATGAAGGCTAGAGCATCTAGTCATTATTCCTGATGAAGGCCAGAGTATCTAGTCATTATTCCTGATGAAGGCTAGAGCATCTAGTCATTATTCCTGATGAAGGCTAGAGCATCTAGTCATTATTCCTGATGAAGGCTAGAGCATCAAGTCATTATTCCTGATGAAGGCTAGAGCATCTAGTCATTATTCCTGATGAAGGCTAGAGCATCTAGTCATTATTCCTGATGAAGGAAGGCTACAGCATCTAGTCATTATTCCTGATGAAGGCTAGAGCATCTAGTAATTATTCCTGATGAAGGCTAGAGCATCTAGTCATTATTCCTGATGAAGGCTAGAGCATCTAGTCATTATTCCTGATGAAGGCTAGAGCATCTAGTAATTATTCCTGATTAAGACTAGAGCATCTAGTCATTATTCCTGATGAAGGCCAGAGTATCTAGTCATTATTCCTGATGAAGGCCAGAGCATCTAGTCATTATTCCTGATGAAGGCTAGAGCATCTAGTCATTATTCCTGATGAAGGCTAGAGCATCTAGTAATTATTCCTGATTAAGACTAGAGCATCTAGTCATTATTCCTGATGAAGGCTAGAGCATCTAGTCATTATTCCTGATGAAGGCTAGAGCATCTAGTAATTATTCCTGATGAAGGCTAGAGCATCTAGTCATTATTCCTGATGAAGGCTAGAGCATCTAGTCATTATTCCTGATGAAGGCCAGAGTATCTAGTCATTATTCCTGATGAAGGCCAGAGCATCTAGTCATTATTCCTGATGAAGGCCAGAGCATCTAGTCATTATTCCTGATGAAGCCTAGAGCATCTAGTCATTATTCCTGATGAAGGCTATTCCTGATGAAGGCTAGAGCATCTAGTCATTATTCGTGATGAAGGCTAGAGCATCTAGTCATTATTCCTGATGAAGGCTAGAGCATCTAGTCATTATTCCTGATGAAGACTAGAGCATCTAGTCATTATTCCTGATGAAGGCTAGAGCATCTAGTCATTATTCCTGATGAAGGCCAGAGTATCTAGTCATTATTCCTGATGAAGGCTAGAGCATCTAGTCATTATTCCTGATGAAGGCTAGAGCATCTAGTCATTATTCCTGATGAAGGCTAGAGCATCAAGTCATTATTCCTGATGAAGGCTAGAGCATCTAGTCATTATTCCTGATGAAGGCTAGAGCATCTAGTCATAATTCCTGATGAAGGCTAGAGCATCTAGTCATTATTCCTGATGAAGGCTAGAGCATCTAGTCATTATTCCTGATGAAGGCTAGAGCATCTAGTCATTATTCCTGATGAAGGCTAGAGCATCTAGTCATTATTAGTAAATCAGGCATTTGGGTTCAGGTACACTCTAGCCGCAGTAACTTGGACAGAGTTATAGCTATCCAAGATTCAAAATAGAGCACATAGAGAGAGCTATCTTTAAGTTCATACAGAGAGTGAAGTGTGCAGAATCTAAACAGCACTAAAGTTGTAACCACAAGTGTCCCGTCTATACACCCAGTGCTACACCACCACACCCAGTGCCACACCACCACACCCAGTGCCGCACCACCACACCCAGTGCTACACCACCACACCCAGTGCTGCACCACCACACCCAGTGCTACACCACCACACCCAGTGCCACACCACCACACCCAGTGCTGCACCACCACACCCAGTGCTACACCACCACACCCAGTGCTACACCACCACACCCAGTACTGCACCACCACACCCAGTGCCACACCACCACACCCAGTGCTGCACCACCACACCCAGTGCTACACCACCACACCCAGTGCTACACCACCACACCCAGTGCTGCACCACCACACCCAGTGCTACACCACCAAACCCAGTGCTACACCACCACACCCAGTGCTGCACCACCACACCCAGTGCTACACCCAGTGCTACACCCACACCCAGTGCTACACCACACCCAGTGCTACACCCACACCCAGTGCTACACCCACACCCAGTGCTACACCACACCCAGTGCTACACCACCACACCCAGTGCCACACCACCACACCCAGTGCTACACCACCACACCCAGTGCTGCACCACCACATCCAGTGCTGCACCATCACACCCAGTGCCACACCACCACACCCAGTGTTGCACCACCACACCCAGTGCTACACCACCACACCCAGTGCTACACCACCACACCCAGTGCTACACCCACACCCAGTGCTACACCACACCCAGTGCTACACCACCACACCCAGTGCCACACCACCACACCCAGTGCTACACCACCACACCCAGTGCTGCACCACCACATCCAGTGCTGCACCACCACATCCAGTGCTGCACCATCACACCCAGTGCCACACCACCACACCCAGTGCTGCACCACCACACCCAGTGCTACACCACCACACCCAGTGCTACACCACCACACCCAGTGCTACACCACCACACCCAGTGCTGCACCACCACACCCAGTGCTACACCACCACACCCAGTGCTGCACCACCACACCCAGTGCTGCACCACCACACCCAGTGCTACACCCACACCCAGTGCTACACCACACCCAGTGCTATACCACCACACCCAGTGCCGCACCACCTCCCCCAGTGCTACACCCACACCCAGTGCTACACCACACCCAGTGCTACACCACCACATCCAGTGCTGCTACACCACAACAGAACATGCCACAGGTTGTTGGCACCACATCTTTTGATCACCTGCACTGTACCTTGTCACCACCACTGCTGAACAATGTGGGGAGCAACATGTCACATGACTACTATTGCTGAACAATGCTAGGGATGTGACACCCAAAGCTAGGGGGTAGTCTGGACATGTGTGCCCACCTATCCACAGAGCATAACATTTGAATTAACAAGTCCTTCTGTGTCCGTCACAGATAACACGATTCTTAATCTTCCTGAATCACTAGTGGCAAAAGTTAAATATCAATCCCCAAATAAAGACCATCTCTATGCTTGGCACTGATAAGATCCCTCTGCATGGAGTGGGACACCGTGTACATATCACTTAGTTTTGCATTGAGTAGCCTCGCGTGCACCTTGACTCACCATACCACACTTGCCATACCACACTTGCTATTAAGTTACTAACACCAATTATGTCACATCATTTGATACTGCTAGCATTCCACACACTAGATCAACACCTGATCACTGGACAAAGCTGCCATCTCAACATCACGACTTCTAAGCCAAGAAGCAAGCAAAACATGTTGACTAAACATTGTAACTCACCTACACTAAGCCATCGTGGGGCCTGTACTCTGCACTTGTGCCTCTGCTTGAGGTTGAGAGCCAACCACAGAGGTACTTTGGTGTGCATGGATGGGTTGAAGGGGCCAAAGTCACCCTAGAAGGGTGGACAGTCTCATATTACGACAACAACTGCACTACTAGTTCGTGTGCACATATGGTAGGCTAATATAACTAACGGATATGAGGCATATCTTATTTTCTGAAAAATTTGGCACCACCATAACCTCCACCTTCTCAGCAAGAAACTCCACTTCCACCGGCTCCATCACTACACGGTTTCGTGGTTGCCTGGTTGATTGGGGGGAAAGGGAGGGAGGGGGAGGGGAATTTCGGCGGGGGCCTGATGGTGTAATGCCCCGGCGCTAGATTACTGTAAAGGCGTGTTCTAGGAGAAGTGTGCGAGTTCGCCTTAGAAACTCAGTACAGTAAAAGCCGATTACTGGTTGTGGTCGTCCAACACACTTCTATCTGGAAGTAGAACTATCCGTCCTTGGAGTATAGTTGTGTAGCTGTTGTCCGCGGGTATGTCTGCTGCCACAAGTAAGCGAACCTGGGAACATGGAGGTGTAGCTTGCATATTTCGATCTAGTTTTGTTGTTCAAGAGCATGATCTTTGTAGCAATAAACGCTCGACCGTGACAGTAAAACAAACTACGAGAAGCTGTAGTGGGATATGTGCTCCATGATCAGCGACGCAGGAATGTAGTGGTAATTAGTGCCGCTCTAGCTATATAATGTGTCAGTGTATGTCTATGGCTACCTGGTGCGGGGGCCACTCCCTGACTGGCATTCAATCTACACGCCTTCACATTAGGACTATAGCCAATGCCAAACACTACACCCCGCTGTGTATAGAGCGATATACTTTTGCTGCTGTTGCACTATCTTCTGTGTAGCTAGCCAGTTCTGTGAGACACTCACTGCTATTAGTTTAGCTACATATTGGTATGTCCTGTGGTCACTTCAAGAGTTTTTGCAGTAGTGTGATATAATATAGTGCCAGTCTAATTTGTATTGATTTATTTACAAATTGATTCTCTCTTCATCTCACTTGACAAAACCATGAACTTCCTTCAAAAATGGACTGTTCCAGAATCAGTGAGTATTAGTGGTTGGCTAGCAAACACATTTCCCACTAACAATATCTAGCAATAACCTGATGTTTGTTGTTGTGTGCAGGAGAAGGCTTCTGCCACTTTTGTAGGCTTTGCTAACTTGCCTAATCAAGTATTCAGGAAAGCTGTGAAGAGAGGTTTCCAGTTCTCACTGATGGTAGTAGGTCAGTTCTGTAACATACACTCATACCCATTCTTTCCGTCAGTCATTCATTGTCCCCTTGTCACAAATACATCCCAGCTGTCTGATGAGGGCCCAAGCGTACTAATACACCCCAGCCCTCTTGATGAAGGCCCAAGCGTACTAATACACTCCAGCTGTCTGATGAGGGCCCAAGCGTACTAATACACCCCAGCCCTCTTGATGAAGGCCCAAGCTTACTAATACACTCCAGCTGTTTGATGAAGGGCCAAGCATACTAATACACCCCAGCTGTCTGATGAGGGGCTCAAGCTTACTAATGCTCCCCCTGATGAAGGCCCAAGCTTACTAATGCTCCCCCTGATGAAGGCCCAAGCTTACTAATGCTCCCCCTGATGAAGGCCCAAGCTTACTAATACACCCAGCTAAACTTCTCTCATTTTCAAATGTTGAGCTCAGATCGTTATCAATCTTTTCTCTTTTGAAGATCTAGCCATGCTCTCTTAGAACTTAGACACCGAGCGAGAAGAACTGAAGGGAACTGCTGGACGAGGGAACTGTTAGGCCAACTGTTGTTGTGTGCATGTGCAGAGGAAAGTTCTCACACAGTGTGAAAAAGAAAAAATAGCTGCGGCCAGCATTTCTATGGGCGTGGCTTGCATGAGCTGGGCGTGGCTTGCATGAGCTGAGCAGGGCTTCTTGTAGCATTCGGTGGATCGACATGTTCGGATAAGTGAAGTTTGAGGGAAGGCCTCCTACTAATGCCAAGTGTGTAGGCATGTATAGACAATTCTAGGTGGTGATCCTGGCTGTCCCCGTGTAGTCACACACACACACACACACACACATTCCTGAGCTACTGACAGCTCTGCTAACGAGGTCATGGATCATTCCCTCTTCATATCTTAAACTTTCTCCCCCCCCCCCCCCCCCCCCACCTCGCCTTCTCTTCCCCCCAGAGATTGTCTCTCCCCCCCCCACCTCCCCTCCTCCCCCAGAGATTGTCCCTCCCCCCACCTCGCCTTCTCTTCCCCCCAGAGATTGTCCCTCCCCCCATCTCCCCTCCGCCTCCCCCCAGAGATTGTCTCTCCCCCCATCTCCCCTCCGCCTCCCCCCAGAGATTGTCTCTCCCCCATCTCCCCTCCGCCTCCCCCCAGAGATTGTCCCCCCACCTCCCCTTCTCTTCCTCCCAGAGATTGTCATAGGCACAACATGGCTAGCTGGACAATGGTTTGCTCATTGTGTCATGCTAGTGGCCACGCCCTCTCTCCTTGGTCTCTCTGTCTTAACTCCAAATATCTCCTCTATGTCACACCCATCCTAACTGTGGCACTGTGCCTGCTCCACCCATCCTAACTGTGGCACTGTGCCTGCTCCACCCATCCTAACTGTGGCACTGGCTTGCTCCACCCATCCTAACTGTGGTGCTCCACCCATCCCCACATGTGTCTCTACCTACATGCACATGTGTCCTTCATGCACATGTGTCTCTACCTTCATGCACATGTTCTGTAGGTCAGGCTGGATTGGGAAAGTCGACTCTCATCAACTCTCTCTTCATGACCAACATCTACGAGGACAGTGCCTACGAAGGCTCTCCGCTACGTATGCCCAAGACCACGCAGGTATTTAGGGCGTGTGTTAGAGTAGGGATGGTCACAGATTATTTTTGTGGCGAGGGGAGTGGAAGTGAATATAGTAGGAAACAAGTGTTAATATGGCGGACTAAAACCATGTCCCAGTTTCCATCCCCCCATCTCCTGAATAGTAAATCCCTTACCACCCTCAAGTAGTGGCCACCCTTGGTCTAATTGGCTCATGGTTAAGGAGGCTAATGTAAGTAGGCTAATGTTAAGTTAAGTAGGCTAATGTTAAGTAGGCTAATGTTAAGTAGGCTAATGTTAAGTAGGCTAATGTTAAGTAGGCTTATGTTAAGTAGGCTAATGTTAAGTAGGCTTATGTTAAGTAGGCTAATGTAAGTAGGCTAATGTTAAGTAGGCTAATGTTAAGTAGGCTAATGTTAAGTAGGCTAATGTTAAGTAGGCTAATGTAAGTAGGCTAATGTTAAGTAGGCTAATGTTAAGTAGGCTAATGTTAAGTAGGCTAATGTTAAGTAGGCTAATGTTAAGTAGGCTAATGTTAAGTAGGCTAATGTTAAGTAGGCTAATGTAAGTAGGCTAATGTTAAGTAGGCTAATGTTAAGTAGGCTAATGTTAAGTAGGCTAATGTTAAGTAGGCTAATGTTAAGTAGGCTAATGTTAAGTAGGCTAATGTTAAGTAGGCTAATGTAAGTAGGCTAATGTTAAGTAGGCTAATGTTAAGTAGGCTAATGTTAAGTAGGCTAATGTTAAGTAGGCTAATGTAAGTAGGCTAATGTTAAGTAGGCTAATGTTAAGTAGGCTTATGTTAAGTAGGCTAATGTTAAGTAGGCTAATGTTAAGTAGGCTAATGTTAAGTAGGCTAATGTTAAGTAGGCTAATGTTAAGTAGGCTAATGTAAGTAGGCTAATGTTAAGTAGGCTAATGTTAAGTAGGCTAATGTTAATTAAGTAGGCTAATGTTAAGTAGTAATACATAATCAGAATTTCAAACAAAGCACATTCCTACTTAGAAGTGTAATTAACACTCTAATCTCTTCATATTTATACCTCATTAGCAGTTTTCCATCAAACAAAATAAGAGCCTGGGCACCTACAATATATATAGCCACTCCAGTAGACCAGGACCACTTACATACGATGTTATGACCACTTACATACGATGTTATGACCTTTACATACGATGTTATGACCTTTACATACGATATTATGACCTGGAACTCCCGCAAGATGGAGGACTTGTGGTGCATGTGTGCCTAGTGCAGTCTCATGAGGTGGGGGACTTGTGGTGCATGTATGCCTAGTGCAGTCTCATGAGGTGGGGGACTTGTGGTGCATGTGTGCCTAGTGCAGTCTCATGAGGTGGGGGGCTTGTGGTGCATGTGTGCCTAGTGCAGTCTCATGAGGTGGAGGACTTGTGCTGCATGTGTGCCTAGTGCAGTCTCATGAGGTGGGGGACTTGTGGTGCATGTGTGCCTAGTGCAGTCTCATGAGGTGGGGGACTTGTGGTGCATGTGTGCCTAGTCCTGCAGTCTCATGAGGAGGGGGACTTGTGGTGCATGTGTGCCTAGTGCAGTCTCATGAGGTGGAGGACTTGTGGTGCATGTGTGCCTAGTCCTGCAGTCTCATGAGGTGGGGGACTTGTGGTGCATGTGTGCCTAGTGCAGTCTCATGAGGTGGGGGACTTGTGGTGCATGTGTGCCTAGTGCAGTCTCATGAGGTGGGGGACTTGTGGTGCATGTGTGCCTAGTGCAGTCTCATGAGGTGGAGGACTTGTGGTGCATGTGTGCCTAGTCCTGCAGTCTCATGAGGCGGGGGACTTGTGGTGCATGTGTGCCTAGTGCAGTCTCATGAGGTGGGGGACTTGTGGTGCATGTGTGCCTAGTCCTGCAGTCTCATGAGGTGGGGGACTTGTGGTGCATGTGTGCCTAGTGCAGTCTCATGAGGTGGGGGACTTGTGGTGCATGTGTGCCTAGTGCAGTCTCATGAGGTGGGGGACTTGTGATGCATGTGTGCCTAGTGAAGTCTCATGAGGTGGGGGACTTGTGGTGCATGGTGCGCCTAGTGCAGTCTCATGAGGTGGGGGACTTGTCGTGCTATTTGTAGTCCTGCATTTGTTCCAAAAGGAAGTCCACTGGAAACCCCAAATGGTTTCCATGGATACAAAAATTTGAGACGTCCGAAACAGTTCAACACTAAATGAGGCGTCCACAATTAATCTTGATCCTCTAGTTTGGGTGGTTTAGACCAGCAGGTGTCTCCCTGTGGCTCGCTTGGACTAGAAAGGGGCCTGGTCGCTGGATTGGATCCTGCAGTGGCCCCTTGTGGCTGGCTTGGACCCGGCATGGGCCCCCTTGTGGCTGGCTTGGACCTGGCAGTGGTTCCATGGTGATGGCCTAGGGCAGCCCGGTGTCTCCTCCATGGCACTGGTAAGAGCTGGCTTGTGCTCGATAAACTCGTGCACAACAGGTGTCATTATCAGTGCTAGTCCTCTTCTACTGGTTGGTTGGCTTCATCGTCGTCACCACGGCCAATTCTGGCTCTTCATCAGCATCGAGGCCAATTCTGGTTCTGCACCATGCATAAAGGCCAATTCTGGCTCTTTATCACAGCATCGAGGCCAATTCTGGCTCTTTATCATCAGCATCGAGGCCAATTCTGACTCTTTATCATCAGCATCGAGGCCAATTCTGACTCTTTATCATCAGCATCGAGGCCAATTCTGGCTCTTTATCATCAACATCGAGGCCAATTCTGACTCTTTATCATCAGCATCGAGGCCAATTCTGGCTCTTTATCATCAGCATCGAGGCCAATTCTGACTCTTTATCATCAACATCGAGGCCAATTCTGGCTCTTTATCATCAACATCGAGGCCAATTCTGACTTTATCATCAGCATCGAGGCCAATTCTGACTCTTTATCATCAGCATCGAGGCCAATTCTGACTCTTTATCATCAGCATCGAGGCCAATTCTGACTTTATCATCAACATCGAGGCCAATTCTGGCTCTTTATCATCAACATCGAGGCCAATTCTGACTTTATCATCAGCATCGAGGCCAATTCTGACTCTTTATCATCAGCATCGAGGCCAATTCTGACTCTTTATCATCAGCATCGAGGCCAATTCTGACTTTATCATCAACATCGAGGCCAATTCTGACTTTATCATCAACATCGAGGCCAATTCTGACTCTATCATCAGCATCGAGGCCAATTCTGACTTTATCATCAACATCGAGGCCAATTCTGGCTCTTTATCATCAGCATCGAGGCCAATTCTGACTCTTTATCATCAGCATCGACGCCAATTCCGACTCTTTATCATCAGCATCGAGGCCAATTCTGGCTCTTTATCATCAGCATCGAGGCCAGAGAGGGCACATTGTAGCTTCCGAATAGCCGTCTGCTTGAGATGCCAGCCCTCTGTACTTTAGCTGTGGTTGTCGCCATCTTGACTGTACTTGTTGCCACTGGGATCCCTGGATCTTGAGGAATTTATGACCACCTCTGCTGGGCTATCATACCTGTGCTAGGTATCATACCTGTGGTTGTGTATCATACCTCTGCTGGGCATCATACCTATGGCTAGGTATCATACCTCTGCTGGGCATCATACCTCTGCTTAGCTATCATACCTGTGGTTGTGGATCATACCTCTGCTTAGCTATCATACCTGTGGCTATGGATCATACCTCTGCTGGGCTATCATACCTGTGGTTGTGGATCATACCTCTGCTGGGATATCATACCTGTGGCTGTGTATCATACCTCTGCTGGGCTATCATACCTGTAGTTGTGTATCATATCTGCTGGGCATCATACCTGTGGTTGTGTATCATACCTCTGCTGGGCTATCATACCTGTGGCTGTGTATCATACCTCTGCAAGCATGAACACTGGCTTGCCTTCTCCCACTGAGCACTCTTCATAGCTAGCTATACCATTTGGATTTCATAAATGCTCCTTGGGGGTGAATACTGTTAAAGGGACTCAGAACTGTTCATGGGCCTCTGGAACCATTCAAGGGCCTCTGGAACCATTCAAGGCCTCTGGAACCATTCAAGGGCCTCTACCATTTAAGAGCCTTAGTTACCATTCAAGGAATGCCGTACTGTAAATGGAATTTATGGAGCTCTGGAGCTCTAAAGAGAAGACACACCCTTTTAACTGATTAACCACATCAAAGAATTGTATTATAATGCATGGGGCGGAGTTATTTTCAAGTGATCGCCTCAATCAGTATGAGAGAGGGGAAAAATCACCTGAAGCTGGGACTAGAGTTTGAAAAATTTCAACATCATCTCTGCCCAACCAAAGCATGTCTTGGCTAGCAGATGATGGAAACAATTAAGTCTGCCATGCTTGAGTGGCCGTTTGGAGTCCGTGCTTCTAGATCTCAAAGGCTATCTTCGATGTTGAGGCAATGTTTAGCTAACGATCGACCTTTGTGACACTCCTTCTCCTGAAACATGCAGAGGTGGAGTGTAGAAGCTTTACCCGAGCTTTAAGGAAGCTCCTAGCCAGTGGATGACGCCAAACTCTAGCAATGAAGGATAATTCTGTGCATGAATGTGTAGCTGGAACTTGTCTTGTTAGGTAGAGCTAAGGGCTCAGGCATGCTAGTAATGAATTATCATGGGTTCATACCGGGGGGGGGCGGGGGGGAAGGGGGGATAACCTCCCTAACCCAAGTTCCCCACCCCCCACCCCTTAGCTTGGATCAAATTTATAATTAAATGCCATAGAGAGGAAGTCAAGCTATTGCTTGTGCATGTACATGTATGTGTATTATGACACTATATACTCAGTGCAGCTAATTAAAGATCTATTCTTCTATTAGTTTCTTTAAAAACGTCAAGAATTTCTTCAAATTTCACATTCATCAGTTCTAGTCCCTCTATGGCAATCTTCATTAACCTAGACAGCTTACAATCAGATAGATAGGTGATTTCTAAGCCTGGTCTTGATCATTTTCATGTCACTGAAAGATCGGTCCATTGTTGCAGTCCCGATTGGCAAGACCAAAATGATATGAAGGAGGGCAAAGGTTTGTGGAAATATGCCTTCATATACTTCAGTAGCTTCCATTAACTGAATTACATCTTGCATGCTCGGAGGTTTTGCTAGCTTCTTCGAATGCTCCTTTTCTTTGCCAAGTGCCCTCCTGAAACATTTCCATTCAGACAGACACAAGTTCTTCTTGATCTAGTAGCGGAGGTGATGTGTAAGTTACACCATTGTACTTCACTGAGGCCTCATTGCCATAGAACCCAGCCAAATTCTGAATCGCTTCATGGTCATAGGAAGATAAGGACTCTTCTGTGGGTAGCAAGGCAGGATTGAAGATGGCTGTGGCAATTAGTAATTGAACTGCTTTATAAGAAAATCACCCCTTGATGTTGTCAATCAAAACATCAATGTATGGGATGGCAATGTGATCAAGATACTCCTTTGTATTGGTGATGGGCATGAATCTTGAACAGGCTGATCCAGAAATATGTCTTCCAATATCTATGCCTTACTCAGTCTCTAACTTTGTACAAGTTAATTTAGTGGAAGAACACTAATTCTGCTTTTTCATTCTTCAGTGACTTCAATTCATCAAGTGCACACGTCAATAAAAACTGTAACTGACTGAAATCAGCCACTTTCCTTTGCATGGAAGCATTCATTCTTGCCAAGATGTCAAGAAGCTCTGAAAGATAGCCAATACTGACTATTGCAGTGAAGGTAGCAAGAAGTGTACTCGAGCCGAATGCTTCTGCATGACCTGTGGTCTGGTGAAGTTGTTGCAGGTGGTTGTAAGAGCAGGAAGGCCCTTTCCAATTGCTCTCCTACATCTCTCATTGGAAAGCCAACGCGTATCACTAGGTTTCTCGATCTTTAATTCAGGCAATCTGAGAGAAGCCTGTACTTCTTTTAAGGCTTGAGTTTTTTGGGGGGAGTAGAAGAAGAGTTTCCATAAATTTCCATCAAGCCAAAAATCTTCGAACACTCTTAGCTGCTTGTGCACTTGCTAGCTGTAGCTTGTGGCAAGAGCAATGGATGTACATGGCATGTGCAGAGTGAGTCTGCATCCTTACATGCACTCCAGTACTTCCTGCAGAAACTGCTGCACCATCATATCCTTGGCCAACTAGTTTGCGGTGATCAAGATGTCTTGAGTCAATAAAGGATTCCAGTGACTCTGTGATGGTTGCAGCATTACAAGCGAGAATGTGTAGGATTGTTAGGAAATGTTCCTCTGGCTGGCCATTTACAATCCATCGGCTACACACAGAAAGTTCTTCTTGTGCGCTAATATCCTCACACTCATCAGCAAGGATCGAAAAGTACGGGCTCTCCTTTAAGCTAACCAATAGCTTTCCATCGATCCAGGTGGCAATAGCTTCTATGAGGGATGTCACAGAAAATTTAGAGGTGTTCCGTGCATTTGCAGGAGCCCCATTAATGTGCTACTGAAGAAGTTCGTCACCATTAGCAACTTGAAGAGCTAGGAGATCCTGACAGGTGGTAGTAAAGGTCATTAGTACAACTTCTAGAGAATCCAAAATGAAATATTTTAAGAATATGCAATACCACATTATCTTTAGCTACAGAAGTCATTACAATGGGAGCACATGGCATGAAAGTGGGTGTGGTCATGAAAAGGGTGTGTCCCAGTCTAGCTGTGGTTTCCCCCTCCTACAGATCCTGTATGAACCCCTGATTATTATAAGCAGCATCCTATTTTCAATACTACCTAATAAACAAGTAAGTTCTTCTTTTAGTGGACTGGTCCGCACTAATATTGCTTTTGATGCCAATTGGCATCAACTGCCGTTCAAAGCTTATGCTTGCATGGCGCCAATTGGCATCAACTGCCGTTCAAAGCTTATGCTTACATGGCGCCAATTGGCACCAACTGCCGTTCAAAGCTTATGCTTGCATGACGCCAATTGGCATCAACTGCCGTTCAAAGCTTATGCTTGCATGGCGCCAATTGGCATCAACTGCCGTTCAAAGCTTATGCTTGCATGACGCCAATTGGCATCAACTGCCGTTCAAAGCTTATGCTTGCATGACGCCAATTGGCATCAATCGCGGTTAATCGATATTCTCATTTGCACTTTCGACCTTTAATCCTCCCTTAATTAACTTCTATGTCTTCAAAGGAAGTGTCCGTTGCAGCTGCTCGCCAACACAAGTAGGCGGGGCAGGGGGTTGGGACAAGTCAGAAGAGAGCCGTGTGTACAGTATGAGACAAAAAAGTTCCGGTTCCATACCCATTCCAGCGGTAATGCTACGATGTCGAGGAATTTGAAATGCTGAATCAAGGATTAAAAAACCCGACGGATAATGCAAAACAAATGCCGTAGTTTACACTTCCAATTTTTTAATCTTGCCCTTTTTTTATAAACGTGTGCGCATGCATTCACGCGCACACAAGGCGGGTGCCCCAGTTGCTTACAACAAGCTAAATCTAGCGAGTGTTTCCCCCTCTACTTTGTTTTCTTCCTCTCAGATGTCATTTTGCCCATCAAGAAGTTGACTGCTGACAGAAGTAAGTATTGGTTATTTCTCTTCCTAGCCTTGTAGCCTGAGCCCACTCGTGTCTGTCCTTCAGGTCTAGCTCTCAACTTATTAGTATCTTTGCCTTCTAGTTCATTGCTACTCAGTTTAGCCAAGCAGCGTTAGACAAAGCTTGCTATTTAGATTTGTAGAGGTTAGGTTTTGCTAAGCATAGTGTCTGGCAAAGTCTAGTGTAGACTAAGGCTTGCAAAACAAGTCCCTTTTTCAAGCCCTCACAGGACCTCTAGTAGCTAGCAAGCCTTGCCTTAGAGAGACTTCACAGAGTAGCGTAGTAGGCCTTGCCTTAGAAAGGTTGAAGAGAGTTTACAGAACGTCTAGTAGCTTAGCAGGACTTGCCTTAACCTCTAGAACCCCCTAGCTAAGCTTTTGTGTGTAACAAGCCACATCTAATAATATAGAATATTAGGCCTCATCTCAACCATGTATAGACCAAGAGATGATGCATTTACACATTGGTATTCTGGCCAATGGAGAACTCGGTGTCGGTGGTGCCACTAAGCATGGTGGAGGATGGTCATGTGTTTGGTGACAGGTGTACTGTAGGAGTGGAAAAGGGTCGTCACAAGTGTAAATTCCTGCACTGCATTCCTCTCTATTGCATGGAGCATCTTATTATGTTATGCTGTGCAGGCAACACAACCTCAGACTTCTGTGGTGCAGTTATGGGATAAGTTGGTCCTGGTCCCAACCACCCACCTCTCCATGCACCCTAATGAATATGAGCTTGTGTGGGAGGAGTGTTTGGAGTGGATCCAGCGAGCGTGCAAGTGCTTATGCTTGCAAAATAAGTAGTGACATGGAAATTATGTTGATAGTGTTAGTTTTGTAACTGCCCGTCATCTTTTACTAATGAAGATGTCTTTTTAATAAACTTCTACAAGGCAAGATCATCTGCTTCACACAAAAATGTGCAAATGTCAGAGAAGGTGTACACACACACAGAGATAGCCACAAACACTTGCTCGTAGCTTAGCTTTATAACAATAGACCATGTCCTGCCAATTGGGTAGTCTTGGCCAGCCATAACACAGCCTTGCATGATGAGTTCACTGGTGATAGTTATGCATGTTCATTGCTCAATTAGTATGGTGACCTTACTACCTGAACAAAAATCACAGCTATTTTGTATACATGCATGAACTGCCAGTGAACATTCACTAGTTAGCCAGTTGCTGCTCCTTGTAGAGCAACACTCCTTGGGAAGAATTGAGTGCAGTCTGTGGATCTCGAGTTGGACTGCATTCATCAGTCCATATAACATCCTCTACGCCACAAATCATCTCCCCAAGAAAATTTCACATTCACTCCAATCTTTTCACCGGGGAGGCAGGAGGTATTATTGTAATATTACCTTGCCTTTAAGATTTGGGAATCAAATGTTCCTAGCCCTAGCCCTGACTCAAGCTAAGCTTGCTAAAGAGTAGCTAAGTTTGCTAAAGAGTAGCTAAGGTTGCTAGGGAGTAAGGTAAGGTTGCTAAGGAAGCTACGGTTGCTAAGGAGTAAGCTAAGGTTGCTAAGGAGTAAGCTAAGGTTGCTAAGGAGTAAGGTAAGAGTCAAAAGATTATCCATGTCTTAAAAAATCTTAGCCTCGTTAAGCTGGTCCTTCAAGCCATAGCCCAGGACACAGCCCAAGACACAGCCCAGGACACAGCCGCCCAAGCAAAGCTATGCTTACCAAATTTAAAATAGCTCATCATTCACTTCCTTAGCTAAGCCAAGCCACTGTAAGCTTAAACTAGTTATCAGTTTAAATTAAGTGCTTTAGAAATGACAGATAGCTTACCTTGTTCCACGTGTCTGATGAGCTGATGGTAGAGCTACCTCGGTAGGTCTGTCCTAGAGTGGTCCTGTACCTCAGAATGGTGCACTGTGAGATGTTGTGGCCCTAGCTTGGTCTGTAGCAGACACTGGAGCTAGTCAATAGTTGCGTTGGTCAGCTTCATCTGCTCCTCTATTCCTTCGAGACTGGCATTAATGGAGGGCCTTTCGATGAAGAACGACATTATGAACTGTACAAGAAGCGAGAGGCTGACAGACGAACTAGAAGCTGCTGGAGCACAGCCCGATTGAACTCGAGGTCCACGCGAACAAGGGCAGAAAAGATTGAAACGTGAAATAAAAGATTCTTCGCCGTTGGAACGGGGTCTTTATTTAACAGCGCTGGAACGACATTGGAACGATTTTCTCAGAAATGCCAACGGACACAACTGAACTGGAACTTTCCTATATATGGTTACATACAGTATAATGCACACCAACACAAGAAGGCGTGGCAGGGTGTGGGGACAAGTCAGCAGAGAGCCGGGTGTACATATATGGTGTGCAGCCTTCAAATAGAAAAGTTGGATGGTGTGAATGCCAACATTCATGAAAGGAAGAGAGAAGAGATGGTCCCTCGCATAGCTAACGTGACAGTGCCCGTCTGCTCCTCACAGAGGGCGTCTTGCACCCGGACCTCTTCAAGGAGGGCATCTTGCACCCATCCCTCTTCAAGGAGGGCATCTTGCACCCATCCCTCTTCAAGGAGGGCATCTTGCACCCATCCCTCTTCAAGGAGGGCATCTTGCACCCATACCTCTTCAAGGAGGGCATCTTGCACCCATCCCTCTTCAAGGAGGGCATCTTGCACCCATCCATCTTCAAGGAGGGCATCTTGCACCCAGCCCTCTTCAAGGAGGGCATCTTGCACCCATACCTCTTCAAGGAGGGCATCTTGCACCCATCCCTCTTCAAGGAGGGCATCTTGCACCCAGCCCTCTTCAAGGAGGGCATCTTGCACCCAGCTCTCTTCAAGGAGGGCATCTTGCACCCAGCCATCTTCAAGGAGGGCATCTTGCACCCATACCTCTTCAAGGAGGGCATCTTGCACCCAGCCCTCTTCAAGGAGGGCATCTTGCACCCAGCTCTCTTCAAGGGAGGCATCTTGCACCCATACCTCTTCAAGGAGGGCATCTTGCACCCAGCCCTCTTCAAGGAGGGCATCTTGCACCCAGCTCTCTTCAAGGAGGGCATCTTGCACCCATACCTCTTCAAGGAGGGCATCTTGCACCCAGCCCTCTTCAAGGAGGGCATCTTGCACCCAGCTCTCTTCAAGGAGGGCATCTTGCACCCAGCCCTCTTCAAGGAGGGCATCTTGCACCCATACCTCTTCAAGGAGGGCATCTTGCACCCAGCCCTCTTCATGGAGGGCATCTTGCACCCATCCCTCTTCAAGGAGGGCATCTTGCACCCAGCCCTCTTCAAGGAGGGCATCTTGCACCCATACCTCTTCAAGGAGGGCATCTTGCACCCATCCCTCTTCAAGGAGGGCATCTTGCACCCATCCCTCTTCAAGGAGGGCATCTTGCACCCAGCCCTCTTCAAGGAGGGCATCTTGCACCCATACCTCTTCAAGGAGGGCATCTTGCACCCATCCCTCTTCAAGGAGGGCATCTTGCACCCAGCCCTCTTCAAGGAGGGCATCTTGCACCCAGCTCTCTTCAAGGAGGGCATCTTGCACCCAGCCATCTTCAAGGAGGGCATCTTGCACCCATACCTCTTCAAGGAGGGCATCTTGCACCCAGCCCTCTTCAAGGAGGGCATCTTGCACCCAGCTCTCTTCAAGGAGGGCATCTTGCACCCATACCTCTTCAAGGAGGGCATCTTGCACCCAGCCCTCTTCAAGGAAGGCATCTTGCACCCAGCTCTCTTCAAGGAGGGCATCTTGCACCCATACCTCTTCAAGGAGGGCATCTTGCACCCAGCCCTCTTCAAGGAGGGCATCTTGCACCCAGCTCTCTTCAAGGAGGGCATCTTGCACCCAGCCCTCTTCAAGGAGGGCATCTTGCACCCAGCCCTCTTCAAGGAGGGCATCTTGCACCCAGCTCTCTTCAAGGAGGGCATCTTGCACCCAGCCCTCTTCAAGGAGGGCATCTTGCACCCAGCCCTCTTCAAGGAGGGCATCTTGCACCCAGCTCTCTTCAAGGAGGGCATCTTGCACCCATACCTCTTCAAGGAGGGCATCTTGCACCCAGCCCTCTTCAAGGAAGGCATCTTGCACCCAGCTCTCTTCAAGGAGGGCATCTTGCACCCATACCTCTTCAAGGAGGGCATCTTGCACCCAGCCCTCTTCAAGGAGGGCATCTTGCACCCAGCTCTCTTCAAGGAGGGCATCTTGCACCCAGCCCTCTTCAAGGAGGGCATCTTGCACCCAGCTCTCTTCAAGGAGGGCATCTTGCACCCAGCTCTCTTCAAGGAGGGCATCTTGCACCCAGCCCTCTTCAAGGAGGGCATCTTGCACCCAGCTCTCTTCAAGGAGGGCATCTTGCACCCATACCTCTTCAAGGAGGGCATCTTGCACCCATCCCTCTTCAAGGAGGGCATCTTGCACCCAGCCCTCTTCAAGGAGGGCATCTTGCACCCATACCTCTTCAAGGAGGGCATCTTGCACCCTTCCTGCAGCACCTTCACTGCTTAGCTACTGTACATGACTTGCCTCTAGCATAAAGGAAACTTTCATGCACCTGATCAGCCTGGAGTTGTTAGTGAAGGGGTTAATGATGTGAAGGGGTTAATGATTAATAAATCTCTAGTTCTTATTGATATTGCACAACATACCCAGAGGTGTGGGTGTGTGGCTTACGGCCAGAAGGCTATGTTGTGGCTATATTGTGATGTTGTGGTGAAGTTGTGTCAACATAGTTACATAGAGTCATGCAGAACAGACTCTCTCACTCTTGTCAAGGGTGTTAATCTCTCTGTGTGTGTGTGTATAGGTGAGAACGTCCTCCGTCCATGTACAAGAGGGGGGAGTACACCTGGAGCTAACTCTCGTCGACACTCCTGGATTTGGGGATGTGGTCGACAACTCTAACTGGTGAGGAGCAAGGTGTGAGTAGAGTGTTGCCATAATTTTTTTGGTAATTTCCTAATTACTCGCCTGTGTTATCCAAAAAATTTGGCAACAAAAAAGGCAACAAAAAATCCAAACAAAATCCAAACAACAATTTCATGAGAAATGACATACTAAAGTGTGTTCATAGCATTTACACATGTCTTTAATAGTTCAGTGTTCGGTTTAAATTCATAGCATTTTTGAGGATCATTGAATTGCACTGTTAAAAGTGAATTTAATGTAGAAATTCCTAGTCTGTTTCTGTGCTTCGTTTTGTTGAGACCAATGTGGCTGAATAAACGTTTGGTATCAGCATTGCCATGGGATATAACTAGAATGGCTTTTGTGAGACCACAAAATGACCACTCTCAGCTAATACCACAGAGAGTGGTTTTGAAATAGGCTGCACAGGGTCTGATATGCATGAAATGTCGAACAATTTTCTAATGATGAAAAATCCAAACATTTATTGATAAAATCCAAACAGAAAATTTAAGTCAAAAATCCAAACAGTTTGGATAAAATCCAACACTATGGCAACACTGGAATCATCTTGCCTGGATGACAGAGTCTGTATCATGGGTGGTGGCTGCCCTCACCAGAGCCATCCCTGGATGACAGAGTCTGTAGCCTGCCTGGGTGGTGGTGTAGCTGCCCTCACCAGAGCCATCCCTGGATGACAGAGTCTGTAGCCTGCCTGGGTGGTGGTGTGGTTGTCCTCACCAGAGCTATCCCTGGATGACAGAGTCTGTAGCCTGCCTGGGTGGTGGTGTGGTTGTCCTCACCAGAGCCATCCCTGGAGGACAGAGTCTGTAGCCTGGGTGATGGTGTTGTTGTCCTCACCAGAGCCATCCCTGTGTGCAGAATGAAAGGGGGGGATCCTGAAGCCATTCTGCTATTTCTGGAAGCCATTCTGCTGTGTCTGGAATTCTGCTAATGAAAGCTGCACACGCCATGTTAGCTTCTCTGAACCCCTCTAGTGAACACCTCTAGTGGACCCCTCTAGTGAACACCTCTAGTGAACCCCTCTAGTGAACCCCTCTAGTGAACACCTCTAGTGAACCCCTCTAGTGAACACCTCTAGTGAACACCTCTAGTGAACACCTCTAGTGAACACCTCTAGTGAACACCTCTAGTGAACCCCTCTAGTGAACCCCTCTAGTGAACCCCTCTAGTGAACCCCTCTAGTGAACCCCTCTAGTGAACCCCTCTAGTGAACACCTCTAGTGAACCCCTCTAGTGAACCCCTCTAGTGAACACCTCTAGTGAACCCCTCTAGTGAACACCTCTAGTGAACACCTCTAGTGAACACCTCTAGTGAACCCCTCTAGTGAACACCTCTAGTGAACACCTCTAGTGAACACCTCTAGTGAACACCTCTAGTGAACACCTCTAGTGAACACCTCTAGTGAACACCTCTAGTGAACCCCTCTAGTGAACCCCTCTAGTGAACACCTCTAGTGAACACCTCTAGTGAACACCTCTAGTGAACCCCTCTAGTGAACCCCTCTAGTGAACACCTCTAGTGAACCCCTCTAGTGAACCCCTCTATTGAACACCTCTAGTGAACACCTCTAGTGAACCCCTCTAGTGAACACCTCTAGTGAACACCTCTAGTGAACACCTCTAGTGAACACCTCTAGTGAACACCTCTAGTGAACCCCTCTAGTGAACCCCTCTAGTGAACCCCTCTAGTGAACCCCTCTAGTGAACCCCTCTAGTGAACCCCTCTAGTGAACCCCTCTAGTGAACCCCTCTAGTGAACCCCTCTAGTGAACCCCTCTAGTGAACCCCTCTAGTGAACACCTCTAGTGAACCCCTCTAGTGAACACCTCTAGTGAACACCTCTAGTGAACACCTAGTGAACACCTCTAGTGAACCCCTCTAGTGAACACCTCTAGTGAACACCTCTAGTGAACACCTCTAGTGAACACCTCTAGTGAACACCTCTAGTGAACACCTCTAGTGAACCCCTCTAGTGAACACCTAGTGAACACCTCTAGTGAACACCTCTAGTGAACCCCTCTAGTGAACCCCTCTAGTGAACACCTCTAGTGAACACCTCTAGTGAACACCTCTAGTGAACACCTCTAGTGAACACCTCTAGTGAACCCCTCTAGTGAACCCCTCTAGTGAACACCTCTAGTGAACCCCTCTAGTGAACCCCTCTAGTGAACACCTCTAGTGAACACCTCTAGTGAACACCTCTAGTGAACACCTCTAGTGAACACCTCTAGTGAACACCTCTAGTGAACACCTCTAGTGAACACCTCTAGTGAACACCTCTAGTGAACACCTCTAGTGAACACCTCTAGTGAACACCTCTAGTGAACCCCTCTAGTGAACACCTCTAGTGAACACCTCTAGTGGACCCCTCTAGTGAACACCTCTAGTGAACACCTCTAGTGAACCCCTCTAGTGAACACCTCTAGTGAACACCTCTAGTGAACCCCTCTAGTGAACCCCTCTAGTGACAACCTCTAGTGAACCCCTCTAGTGAACCCCTCTAGTGAACACCTCTAGGGCTTGGCCAGCGTAACGCACGTTACGTGTCACACACTTTATATGCACAATGCTTAGACATATGTCAACATATGAGCCTGGGTAAAGGTTTATAATCAAGAAGGAACATAGCTTTAGCTATCCATCAAAGAAATATTAAATATTTTGGGAGCTAGGGGGTAAATAGTGCTCGTTATGCATGTTACGAAATCCTGACGCCAATTTTTCCCACCAAACTTTGATACAATATTGTATTAAAACTGATCATGGAAATTTCCCAATTTTTACAAATGTTCGATATGATTATGTTGACTATCATTAACAAAAATTTCAATGTTCTATCAATACCCATGTCCCCACTGCGTAGCCATCATAAGATAGTGTACCGTAACGCATGTTACATAACACACGTTACGCACACAATTGATATTACTGAGAAGCTTGCATGTAGCAGAGAAATTGTCTAAACATTTTATTTGCAGAAGTGAATTATTTCACATTACATTCATCAGTTTGTAAACACTTTATCTACATACATGTAACATGTAAATAAATCGAGTGGGGGGGGGGGGGGGGGGGGGCTGATTTGGGCAGTCAATTGATTTGTTTCCATCCAACCAACCCTTGGGTCATAATATTTTCATCACTGTCACTCAATACAAAGAATCTGCTGGAATTACTTATGGGGGCTGGGGGATTCACACGGGCTATGATATCCTCCTGAGGGATGGGAAGGCAATCTGGCTTCCGTGGCCAGTTCCATCACTTGAAACCAGTCAGCTTCATAAAAGACAGCAGAACGTGACTATCTGTGGCACTCAGAACTTTTCCGATATATGATTTCCTGTCGTACACTGCAGCAAGAAGCTACCCAGTTTTGAAGTTTGCTATCACAAAATTTTCTGACCCTATTTCCACCTCATCATCCTTATCCTGCTCATCCTCTCATTCTCCTCCTCTACCGCAAAATCCTTAGTGAGCTGGGAGAGTGTCACCTCACCGTTGTTTTTTTTGATGCAATGCATCTCACGAATGCCATTCACAGCCGGTATTGCTGCCCAAAATGCATCATCCAATACCATCTGGCTGTTACGCAGTTTGATCTCATCCTCAGCAACGTTAATCACACTTACTGAGAGCATTGACGCTGCAGCTGCAGCAAACGTTGCATTGGAAACAGCTTTCTTAGCTGGTGATGACCTGAAATCAATCAATTGGTAGAGCAATCAATTCCCTACTAGATGACTATCAACTAAGCACAAAATTCTCAATAACAAATTTGATAGTACCTGTTCATTTTGACGACCAAAACTCAGTGTAGGAAATCATGAACTTGAAATCTTGGTAGAGGTACAAGAAGTCAGATAATGCACGTGTGCAGTCAACTGGCCAGCTGATTGGCTGATGCTTAGTTCAAAGAGCCTTTGAAGCTTAGGAGACAAAGGAGACTGTGAATCGTTTGATGGCAGCATGCGACTTCTCTGTACAGTAGTATCAATGTAACGCATGTTACAAAATGTCAATGTAACGCATGTTACGCACTTTGAAGTGGGATTATCTGATAACCACTCATTGGATTTCCCTTCCTTCTAAGTAAAGGGAAGAGATTATGCAATTATTTGTGGCTAGGTCAAATATTTTGGAGATGGTGAGAACTTTTTGATGTTTTGCATAACGCACGTTACAGGACAAACTGATTTTTTAATCAACAATCAACACAGGGCCCACTACAGGGGGTCTGGGGGTAAATTTTTTTTAGAAAATCATGAAACTAAGCTGAAAATTCTATGCAGAAATATCATGAGATGTACCATAACTGTATTCATACAGAAATTTGACAATTGCAAAGTTGCACGATTTTTTTCCAAAAATGCTATTGAAAAGTTTGGTCATATTCGAAGCAATGGTGCGAGGACATGGATAATGATATTGACATAATTTTAACTTTTTCTGAAGCCCTAAAGAGCCTGCATTAACTTTTTTGGCCTTTTTATTTGATTTGTTTCGAGCCTCAAATGTCAGGATTTCGTGGCCATGCCCTCTAGTGAACCCCTCTAGTGAACCCCTAGTGAACCCCTAGTGAACCCCTCTAGTGAACACCTCTAGTGAACACCTCTAGTAAACCCCTCTAGTGAACCCCTCTAGTGGACCCCTCTAGTGAACACCTCTAGTGAACCCCTCTAGTGAACCCCTCTAGTGAACCCCTCTAGTGAACCCCTCTAGTGAACACCTCTAGTGAACCCCTCTAGTGAACCCCTCTAGTGAACACCTCTAGTGAACACCTCTAGTGAACACCTCTAGTGAACACCTCTAGTGAACACCTCTAGTGAACCCCTCTAGTGAACCCCTCTAGTGAACCCCTCTAGTGAACCCCTCTAGTGAACCCCTCTAGTGAACCCCTCTAGTGAACACCTCTAGTGAACACCTCTAGTGAACCCCTCTAGTGAACACCTCTAGTGAACACCTCTAGTGAACACCTCTAGTGAACCCCTCTAGTGAACACCTCCAGTGAACACCTCCAGTGAACACCTCCAGTGAACACCTCTAGTGAAGAACACCTAGTGAACACCTCTATTGAACCCCTCTAGTGAACACCTCTAGTGAACACCTCTAGTGAACACCTCTAGTGAACACCTCTAGTGAACCCCTCTAGTGAACCCCTCTAGTGAACCCCTCTAGTGAACCCCTCTAGTGAACACCTCTAGTGAACACCTCTAGTGAACACCTCTAGTGAACACCTCTAGTGAACACCTCTAGTGAACACCTCTAGTGAACACCTCTAGTGAACACCTCTAGTGAACACCTCTAGTGAACCCCTATAAGGTCGTCCTGAATGGATTATTGCAGGTTTTATTCTTGGCATGAGTGTTGTAGTGTGCATAGCTTGTAAATACTTACCTGAATGGAGCTCACTCGTATGTATGGACCAACCTGCAGCTTATGGTATTGGCACTGAAGCTAAGGGAGGTGGGGTTCTGCTTGGAAGTGTGATTAGTATTAATAAACACACACACTAAGTGGCCAGGCACATTGAAGTTTGTGAGAGGTCTGTGGTGTGTGTGTGTGTGTGTGTAGCTGGCGTCCCATCATCCAGCACATAGATGCCAAGTACGAGGAATATTTGAATGAAGAGTCTCGAGTGTTACGGGGCAAGTTAGAGGATAGGCGCATCCATTGCTGTCTCTACTTCATAGCACCCACGGGCCATAGGTAAGTCCAATGCAAGACCTGCCTAAGCATTGAACCTGCATGTGACTGTCATGTGACATCTGTTCACTGCAGCCTGAAGGAGATCGACGTCTCCTTCATGAAGGAGTTGCACGAAAAGGTGAGTGGGTGTGGCATGACATAGCTCTGTGGGTGTGGCATGTAACTCTATGGGCATGGCCTCGGTGATAGGCATGACACCCACGTGGGTATGTGGGTATGACACACACATGGGTGTGACTCACACGTGGCTGTGTGGGTATGACTCACGTGGCTGTGTGGGTATGACACACACATGGGTGTGACTCACACGTGGCTGTGTGGGTACGACATACACATGGGTGTGACTCACACGTGGCTGTGTGGGTATGACACACACATGGGTGTGACTCACACGTGGCTGTGTGGGTATGACTCACGTGGCTGTGTGGGTATGACACACACATGGGTGTGACTCACACGTGGCTGTGTGGGTATGACACACATGGGTGTGACTCACACGTGGCTGTGTGGGTATGACACACACATGGGTGTGACTCACACGTGGCTGTGTGGGTATGACTCACGTGGCTGTGTGGGTATGACACACATGGGTGTGACTCACACGTGGCTGTGTGGGTATGACTCACGTGGCTGTGTGGGTATGACACACACATGGGTGTGACTCACACGTGGCTGTGTGGGTACGACATACACATGGGTGTGACTCACACGTGGCTGTGTGGGTATGACACACACATGGGTGTGACTCACACGTGGCTGTGTGGGTATGACACATGGGTGTGACTCACACGTGGCTGTGTGGGTATGACACACACATGGGTGTGACTCACACGTGGCTGTGTGGGTATGACTCACGTGGCTGTGTGGGTATGACACACACATGGGTGTGACTCACACGTGGCTGTGTGGGTATGACTCACGTGGCTGTGTGGGTATGACACACACATGGGTGTGACTCACACGTGGCTGTGTGGGTATGACTCACGTGGCTGTGTGGGTATGACACACACATGGGTGTGACTCACACGTGGCTGTGTCGGTACGACACACACATGGGTATGACACACACGTGGCTGTGTAGGTATGACACACACGTGGCTGTGTGGGTGTGACTCACACGTGGCTGTGTGGGTATGACTCACGTGGCTGTGTGGGAATGACACACACATGGGTGTGACTCACACGTGGCTGTGTGGGTATGACACACACGTGGCTGTGTGGGTATGACACACACGTGGGTGTGACGTGTTTATTTCTGCAGGTTAACATTATTCCAATCATAGCCAAGGCCGACACCCTCACACCCGAGGAATGCAGCCAGTTCAAGATGAGGGTGAGAGTGGCATATGTATGGTGTGGGTGTGTCCATGTGAGTGTGGTATGTTTGTGTATGGTGTGTGTGTCCATGTGTATGGTGTGTGTGTTCATGTGTATGGTGTGTGTGTTCATGTGTATGGTGTGTGTGTTCATGTGTATGGGGTGTGTGTGTGTATGGTGTGTGTGTGTCCATGTGTATGGGGTGTGTGTGTGTGTGTGTCCATGTGTATGGTGTGTGTGTGTGTCCATGTGTATGGGGTGTGTGTGTCCATGTGTATGGTGTGTGTGTGTGTCCATGTGTATGGGGTGTGTGTGTCCATGTGTATGGTGTGTGTGTCCATGTGTATGGGGTGTGTGTGTCCATGTGTATAGTGTGTGTGTGTCCATGTGTATGGGGTGTGTGTGTTCATGTGTATGGTGTGTGTGTTCATGTGTATGGTGTGTGTGTTCATGTGTATGGGGTGTGTGTTCATGTGTATGGTGTGTGTGTGTTCATGTGTATGGGGTGTGTGTGTGTATGGTGTGAGTGTGTGTGTGTGTCCATGTGTATGGTGTGTGTGTGTCCATGTGTATGGGGTGTGTGTGTCCATGTGTATGGTGTGTGTGTCCATGTGTATGGGGGGGGGTGTGTCCATGTGTATGGTGTGTGTGTGTCCATGTGTATGGGGTGTGTGTGTCCATGTGTATGGGGTGTGTGTGTCCATGTGTATGGTGTGTGTGTCCATGTGTATGGGGTGTGTGTGTCCATGTGTATGGTGTGAGTGTGGTGTGTGTGTGTTCATGTGTATGTGGTGTGTGTGTTCATGTGTATGTTGTGTGTGTGTGTATCTTGCTAAAGATTCTGAATGAGATCAAGGAGAATGGTATAATGATCTACGAGTTCCCGGACACAGACGGTGATCAGGAAGAGGCAGCGGCTAACAAAAAGCTCCGGGTAAGTCCATGCGAGCTCAGTCGGTGCCACTCTGGCTAGTGTCCTTTGAACTGGCACTAAGACCCATGGCTGGCCAATCCTTAGCTACCTCTGTTGACTTGAGCAGGTGTATGAGGTGTGTGTGTGTGTGTGTGTGCCTGCAGGAGTCTATTCCCTTTGCTGTTGTTGGTAGCAACACAATCGTCGAGGCCAACTCTAAGAAGGTGCGGGGACGTAGTTATCCATGGGGCGTGGCAGAAGTAGACAACATAGATCACTGTGACTTCACAACTCTGAGAAACATGTTGGTCAGGTGAGCTACCCCATAGGCAGTAGCACGTGCATTCCTCTATAAACATGTTGGTCAGCTGAGCTCCCCTACAGAGCAGAAGCACGTGCATTCTTGAAGGTATTTGTTGCCAGATGTCAATGACAATTTGAGGCACTTGCCATTTTGAGCAAAGACAACCTCACGTATTGGGAACACTTATAAGAAACGGCAGCACTGCTTGTAAATAGCAGGCCAAGGGCTCACTAGACCACTAGCTGGTGTGGAGGCAGGCAGCTAGGGGTTAATAGCAGGCCAAGGCTCACTAGACCACTAGCTGGTGTGGAGGCAGGCAGCTAGGGGTTAATAGCTGGCCAAAGGTTTACTGGACCACTAGCTGGTAGAGCTACATGTAGGTGCTGCTCTGCTAGCCTCTGCTCTGATGCCACAGGTCTGGCCAGTGTGCATGGAAACATGTACTGCTGGACTTGATGTGGAGCCATTGAAGGCAATGACAAGATGTCTGCACACTCCATCTCTGCACACACACACCATCTGCACACACACACCATCTGCACACACACACCATCTGCACACACACTCCATCTGCACACACACACTCCCTCTCCACACATGCTCCATCTGCACACACAGCATAAGATGCACTGAACTATTTCATTATTTTAAAGCATTGTCACAAATAAATTTTGCTGTTCTCTGCTAGTAATGGTAGGCATGGTCTTGCTGGAGCTGCAACCAATTCATTGTTGAGGCCAGCACTTGTCACAGGCCACCTGGCCAGTTAGAGGCCAGCACTTGTCAGGCCACCTGGCCAGTTAGAGGCCAGCACTTGTCAGGCCACCTGGCCAGTTAGAGGCCAGCACTTGTCAGGCCACCTGGCCAGTTAGAGGCCAGCACTTGTCAGGCCACCTGGCCAGTTAGAGGCCAGCACTTGTCAGGCCACCTGGCCAGTTAGAGGCCAGCACTTGTCAGGCCACCTGGCCAGTTAGAGGCCAGCACTTGTCAGGCCACCTGGCCAGTTAGAGGCCAGCACTTGTCAGGCCACCTGGCCAGTTAGAGGCCAGCACTTGTCAGGCCACCTGGCCAGTTAGAGACCAGCACTTGTCAGGCCACCTAGCCAGTTAGAGACCAGCACTTGTCATTAGGCTCTAAAACTTAGTCTGTGGTCAAGCGCAAAGTTGGGAAATGAATTTTATAGAATTTTAACGAAATTCATTTTCCAACCTGGCGCTTGACCACGTACTTAAGTTTTAGCGCCTAATGCATAGAGTAGGGCTTCCTCTAGCCACTGGTGCTAATTTCAGCTCTCTAGCACTTGGCAATCTGGAGATGGTTATGTGGCAAAATCAGGCACTCAGTACCCCCACTTTAGCTCCAGTAACTTGGCCTATGAAAACTGTTTTAGTATCAAAAGAGAGCACACAGAGAGACCTATCTTTTGAGCTATATATCAAGTCCATACCATGAAGTGTGTGCAGCTATAAAGTGGTAACCACAAGTTTTTTTAACACTAAAATGGTTTTGTGCCCTTCACATGAACATAGTAAAATATTAAAAAATCTCTTCAATCTGAAGTGTTTGGACATCTCTATCAATCACAGTTGCTATAGTCATTCAAGACTTGATACTGAAAGTAGAGACCTCACCACATCATGAATGTGCAAAGATATGCTACTTGATAATATAACCTCCAGGCCAGACGTGGCCAGACACCTATCTTAAAGAGAGCAATGGAGAAACAGTTGAAGCAAGGCAAGGATATTTCATAGAGATCCGTGTTAGAGAAGGGCAGTCCTGACTCCACTTCTTCTTCCAGGAAGGTTAGCTTACCAAGAACTCTACGTTAGGCATAAGAGTGCTTGGTCTGCTGGCAAGCTTCCTGATGATGAGAAGTCATCAAGCAGGCTTTCTTCTGAGGATCAAAGAAGTGGTGTAGACTGACAACATGCCAGTGTCTATGCTGGTGACAGGGACACAAATGGTTCCTGTGAGTGACTGAACGTTGGAACTGGAAGGTATAAGGCAGATAGGCGTGGTGGGATTGGACGATAAATGACAAGGTACAGAGTTCCAACCATGACTTTTCCAGGTGAGCATCTGCCTCATCAGATCATCTACCAGGAAAGATGGTTGGGTGCCACCCTCAAGGCAATGTTCCTGATGAATGGACGTCACTCACTCATGAAGCACAAGAGAGCATGTGCTGGCACCATACAAGCCTCCATACAGACCATGTTAACATGTGCTGGCACTATACAAGTCTCCACACAGACCATGTTAACATGTGCTGGCACTATACAAGCCTCCACACAGATCATGTTAACATGTGCTGGCACTATACAAGCCTCCACACAGACCATGTTAACATGTGCTGGCACTATACAAGCCTCCACACAGACCATGTTAACATGTGCTGGCACTATACAAGCCTCCACACAGACCATGTTAACATGTGCTGGCACTATACAAGCCTCCACACAGACCATGTTAACATGTGCTGGCACTATACAAGCCTCCACACAGACCATGTTAACATGTGCTGGCACCATACAAGCCTCCACACAGACCATGTTAACATGTGCTGGCACCATACAAGCCTCCACACAGACCATGTTAACATGTGCTGGCACTATACAAGCCTCCACACAGACCATGTTAACATGTGCTGGCACTATACAAGCCTCCACACAGACCATGTTAACATGTGCTGGCACTATACAAGCCTCCACACAGACCATGTTAACATGTGCTGGCACCATACAAGCCTCCACACAGACCATGTTAACATGTGCTGGCACCATACAAGCCTCCACACAGACCATGTTAACATGTGCTGGCACTATACAAGCCTCCACACAGACCATGTTAACCAATGCTGGCACCATACAAGCCTCCACACAGACCATGTTAACATGTGCTGGCACCATACAAGCCTCCACACAGACCATGTTAACATGTGCTGGCCTCCACACAGACCATGTTAACATGTGCTGGCACTATACAAGCCTCCACACAGACCATGTTAACATGTGCTGGCACCATACAAGCCTCCACACAGACCATGTTAACATGTGCTGGCACTATACAAGCCTCCACACAGACCATGTTAGCATGTGCTGGCACCATACAAGCCTCCACACAGACCATGTTAACATGTGCTGGCACCATACAAGCCTCCACACAGACCATGTTAACATGTGCTGGCACCATACAAGCCTCCACACAGACAAGTCTGTGGTCTTTAGCCGATGCTTGTGTGGTTCGTGCATCCTCTCCATGTTTATGCTCTCATCGTGTGAAGCATTTGCTTAAATGAATATGGAATTAAGCATATGATAGTGCTAGCTGATGCACAGGCTTCCTTCAACCTCTCCTTCACTCTGTGTGGAGGGAGATGTGCTGCACTCTCCTTCACTCTGTGTGGAGGGAGATGTGCTGCACTCTCCTTCACTCTGTGTGGAGGGAGATGTGCTGCACTCTCCTTCACTCTGTGTGGAGGGAGATGTGCTGCTCTCTCCTTCACTCTGTGTGGAGGGAGATGTGCTGCACTCTCCTTCACTCTGTGTGGAGGAGAGATGTGCTTCACTCTGCGTGGAGGGAGATGTGCTGCACTCTCCTTCACTCTGTGTGGAGGGAGATGTGCTGCACTCTCCTTCACTCTGTGTGAAGGGAGATGTGCTCAAGAATATAGATGGTTGGATAAAACCTGTTATATACAACATGAATTAGATTAAATATTAAGACTTTTACAATGTCAGGATGAACATGTTAGACCTGATGCACGGGTCACTGCAGCAGTGACATACTGGTTGCCATGACAGTCAGGAGATTGGTCACGGAATACCCCCATATCTGTTTGTCTGACATCTTCATTTCTTTGCCTTACACCATAACAAGTGTTCCTCACCCGGCAGACATAACTGTGATGGTGTAAATATGCTGGCAGGCATAACTGTGGTGGTGTAAATATGCTGGCAGACATAACTGTGGTGGTGTAAATATGCTGGCAGACATAACTGCGGTGGTGTAAATATGCTGGCAGACATAACTGTGGTGGTGTAAATATGCTGGCAGACATAACTGGTGGTGTAAATATGCTGGCAGGCATAACTGTGGTGGTGTAAATATGCTGGCAGACATAACTGTGGTGAATGTGGTTGCAGCTATGAATATATTTTATGACATGCTTGTGTGTGGTTCTGGCAGGACTCACATGCAGGACTTGAAGGACGTCACTAATAATGTACATTACGAGAAGTTCCGCTGCATGAAGTTAGCAGGTGTGGTCAACTCACCTGATCCCAAGCACTTTCACCCTCCCTCAAGGTAAGTGGCAAAATGGTCCTCGTAGGATGTGCATGCACTGCTCTGTGTGATGTGGCAGAGATGCACTACTCTGTGTGGTGTGGCAGAGATGCACTGCTCTGTGAGGTGTGGCAGAGATGCACTGCTCTGTGTGGTGTGGCAGAAATGCACTGCTCTGTGTGGTGTGGCAGAGATGCACTGCTCTGTGAGGTGTGGCAGAGATGCACTGGTGTGGCAGAGATGCACTGCACTGCTCTGTGAGGTGTAGCTACTAGTAGGTGTGCTCACACTGGTAGGACTGTAGCTACTAGTAGGCGTGCTCACACTGTGGTGTGGCAGAGATGCACTGCTCTGTGTGGTGTGGCAGAGATGCATGGCTCTGTGTGGTGTGGCAGAGATGCACTGCTCTGTGTGGTGTGGCAGAGATGCACTGCTCTGTGTGGTGTGGCAGAGATGCACTGCTCTGTGTGGTGTGGCAGAGATGCACTGCTCTGTGAGGTGTGGCAGAGATGCACTGGTGTGGCAGAGATGCACTGCTCTGTGAGGTGTGGCAGAGATGCACTGCTCTGTGTGGTGTGGCAGAGATGCACTGCTCTGTGTGGTGTGCATGGCTCTGTGTGGTGTGGCAGAGATGCACTGCTCTGTGTGGTGTGGCAGAGATGCACTGCTCTGTGTGGTGTGGCAGAGATGCATGGCTCTGTGAGGTGTGGCAGAGATGCACTGCTCTGTGTGGTGTGGCAGAGATGCACTGCTCTGTGTGGTGTGGCAGAGATGCACTGCTCTGTGAGGTGTGGCAGAGATGCACTGCTCTGTGAGGTGTGGCAGAGATGCACTGCTCTGTGTGGTGTGGCAGAGATGCACTGCTCTGTGTGGTGTGGCAGAGATGCACTGCTCTGTGAGGTGTGGCAGAGATGCACTGCTCTGTGTGGTGTGGCAGAGATGCACTGCTCTGTGTGGTGTGGCAGAGATGCACTGCTCTGTGAGGTGTGGCAGAGATGCACTGCTCTGTGTGGTGTGGCAGAGATGCACTGCTCTGTGAGGTGTGGCAGAGATGCACTGCTCTGTGTGGTGTGGCAGAGATGCATGGCTCTGTGTGGTGTGACAGAGATGCACTGCTCTGTGTGGTGTGGCAGAGATGCACTGCTCTGTGTGGTGTGGCAGAGATGCACTGCTCTGTGAGGTGTGGCAGAGATGCACTGCTCTGTGTGGTGTGGCAGAGATGCACTGCTCTGTGAGGTGTGGCAGAGATGCACTGCTCTGTGTGGTGTGGCAGAGATGCACTGCTCTGTGAGGTGTGGCAGAGATGCATGGCTCTGTGAGGTGTGGCAGAGATGCACTGCTCTGTGAGGTGTGGCAGAGATGCATGGCTCTGTGTGGTGTGGCAGAGATGCACTGCTCTGTGAGGTGTGGCAGAGATGCATGGCTCTGTGTGGTGTGGCAGAGATGCATGGCTCTGTGTGGTGTGGATACCTACCACACAACCATTTCAAAACTATTACCTGGTGACTAACTGGCCCTCACCATGGCTCTGTTAGGTGGGGGGCTGGTAGAGACTTGAATGCTGGACACATTACAGGTCATTTGTTAGCATGTGATCACATGATTGATCACATGATTGATCACATGATTGATCACATGGCGTGCAGGGACCCGCTGGCGCAGTTTGAAGTGGAGAAGAGAGAGCACGAGATCAAGATGCACAAGATGGAGAATGAGATGGAGGAAGTGTTTGAGATGAAGGTTCAAGAGAAACTGCAGAAACTCAAAGACATCGAGGCAGACGTGAGCCCAAGTATTTAGGGCTAGGATGAACTGGGCTAGGGCTAGGATGATAGGACTAGGATTAGCTAGGCTAGGGCTAGGATGAACTGGGCTAGGGCTAGGATGAGCTGGGTTAGGGCTAGGATGAGCTAGGCTAGGGCTGGGCTAGGACTAGGATTAGCTGGGCTAGGGCTAGGATGAGCTAGGCTAGGGCTAGGATGAACTGGGCTATGGCTAGGATGAACTGGGCTAGGGCTAGGATGAGCTGGGCTAGGGCTAGGATGAGCTAGGCTAGGGCTAGGATGAACTGGGCTAGGGCTAGGATGAACTGGGCTAGGGCTAGGATGAACTGGGCTAGGGCTAGGATGAGCTGGGCTAGGGCTAGGATGAACTGGGCTGGGGTTGGACTAGGGCTAGGAGGGCTGGGTTTGGGCTAGGGCTAGGAGGGCTGGGTTGGGGCTAGGATGAGCTAGGGCTAGGGCTAAGTGACCTAGGGTTAAGGATGAGCTGGGGCTAGGCTAGAGCTAAGGGTGAGTAGGGCCAGGGTCAAAGGTTCACAATATGTCATGAGGCCTTCTTGTTGCTTCAGCTCGTGTGCTTTGAGAGCTGTTCACAGTAACCAAACTTTACCCATTAATTAACGAGCCTTCAATTTCTACATGACTTGTCAGATACAGCGTATGCTAAGCAAGTTCCTCACTGCCTCTATTAACCTTTCCTCGCTGCCTCTATTAACCTTTCCTCGCTGCCTCTATTAACCTTTCCTCGCTGTCTCTATTAACCTTTCCTTGTCGCCTCTATTAACCTTTCCTCGCTGCCTCTATTAACCTTTCCTCACTGCCTCTATTAACCTTTCCTCGCCGCCTCTATTAACCTTTCCTCGCTGTCTCTATTAACCTTTCCTCGTTCATCTCTTCCTTGGAGAAACATTTTTTGCAGAAACACAAATAAAGCACACCACGCGTGTCGACTGATGTGTCGCGACCCAAACTAGAATAGAAATGTCGTCTTAAAGTGACGCAATATTCACAACAGGCACGTGCTAGTGTGAGCAGCATGTGATGAACCCACCTTTAGACTAGGAACATTGGCACGTGCTAGTGTGAGCAGCATGTGATGAACCCACCTTTAGACTAGGAACATTGGCACGTGCTAGTGTGAGCAGCATGTGATGAACCCACCTTTAGACTAGGAACATTGGCACGTGCTAGTGTGAGCAGCATGTGACGAACCCACCTTTAGGTTAGGATTAGCTCTCTAGGGTTAGCTGGACTAAGCTAGGGTTAGCTGGGCTAGGCTAGGGTTAGCTGGGCTAGGGTTAGCTGGGCTAAGCTAGGGTTAGCTGGACTAAG
This sequence comes from Cladorhizidae sp. MBARI D1340-BT2, assembly GCA_028752905.1. Lineage (NCBI taxonomy): Eukaryota > Metazoa > Porifera > Demospongiae > Poecilosclerida > Cladorhizidae > Cladorhizidae sp. MBARI D1340-BT2. Next base: position 310,446 of record JAQNBH010000018.1, on the reverse strand, counting down.
CTAGGGTTAGCTGGGCTAGGGTTAGCTGGGCTAGGCTAGGGCTAAGCTAGGGTTAGCTGGACTAAGCTAGGGTTAGCTAGGCTAGGGTTAGCTGGACCAAGCTAGGGTTAGCTAGGCTAGGGTTAGCTGGACTAAGCTAGGGTTAGCTGGGCTAAGCTAGGGTTAGCTGGGCTAAGCTAGGGTTAGCTGGGCTAAGCTAGGGTTAGCTGGACTAAGCTAGGGTTAGCTGGGGTTAGCTAGGGTTAGCTGGGTTAAGCTAGGGTTAGCTGGACTAAGCTAGGGTTAGCTGGGCTAAGCTAGAGTTAGCTGGGCTAAGGTAACCTAGGGGATTAAGGTTAAAGTTTCACCTTCAAAATCAGTGCTTGTGTCAGTTGGAGTTTACATCATGAATCTAGCAGTTGTTCTCTATCTATGACATTTGTGTGATTGAAGTTAGCACGAGGATTTGTTGATTGTTTTAATGTCCAGCTGCTGCCTCTGCTCGAGTTACTGTTCTTCTCATTCTTAAGTCCTCTAAAACGTTCAGCTCCACCCAAGTCGGTCTGCACATATACCATTAGCCACTGCATGCATAATTACGGTGCGAGTTGCCAGTTTCGTACGGCGCATGCTGCAATGCACTTAATGTTTATATACACATATCCATATATGTCATTATATCCCATAGCTAAACAGAAGGAAGGACCAGATGCGCCGTGCCCTGGAGCAACAGCAGAAGGAGCTGGGGGAGAAGAGGAAGCAGTTCGATGAGGACAAGAGATTGTTTGATGAAGAACACCAGAAATATATGGAAGAGCTTGAAGCTAGCATGAGGTGAGAACACCGTGAGCGTGTAGGCATGGCTATCAATCTCTCTCTCTCCTCCCTCTCAGAGCTGCCAAGGACACCAAGAAGAAGAAGAAGTGAGCCGCCATGTGCTGGCCACACCTCCACTAGTAGTGGTGATGGTGATAGTTTTCTAAGTAGAACATTTTCCTTTAGATCAAGTCTTAATTACTTCTACGTGGCTTGCAGAACTCTTAATTGATATGACATTTCTATATGCTGCACACCTTTCCAAATTACACCCACTACCCATGTAGTGTATATTATGTGTGCATGTGTGTATGTATGTAGTGTGTATGTATGTATCTAGTATGCAGTCACTAGTCAGGCGGTTATGCAATCATTATTATTATATTTATAAACCACATCTACAAAAGGTGTGATAAGTAGGTGGGCGTGGCAACACTTGAGGTGGATAGTGAGCGAGATGAACAAAATTGGCTGAACTATTGAACTTACTAATGTTGAGACTGTATATTAAATATTATTATCAGAAAAAACGAGTTATGAGACGATAATAAATGACAGAGTATAAGCTCGTAAGTTAAAAGTACTCGAGTTCCTTCTTGAGCAGCAACCAGGAATGCATCTGTTTTGTGGTTTTCTTTGTTAAAACAAAGTCGAGGAGGAGGAGGCGGACCCAGGGTGCCCAAACTGCAGCAGCACTCCCCCTCTGTTGAATGAGGTACCTCCTGGAGTTGACATCTCTGCTGATGCGCGCAACTTGCTCCCCAATTCCTTCACAAAAGATCGTGCCTTGGGGCCCCAACACATCATGTCTCCACCGCAAAGGGCACAAAGAAATGGCTGCTCTCGAGGTGTGCATATTTGTCAATTCCTCTGCATGCTTAGCCACCAATCCCGCTCCGCTGGTAGCCCTGGCAATGCATGATGGTGCAAGTGTATCAGGACAAGTAGCATCCCACACCAATACCTTGCCCATTTTCCAAGGCACCAACCATATTCAGCCATCCGGTCTTTTTCCATCTGAGCGGAAGAGATCATGAGGTTTCAGTCTACTCTGAGGATCCCAGCAGAGGATCCCAGCAGATGATAGCGACCTATGAATGATGTCGTTGATTGATGCATGTAGGATTACGACCCTCACTGAAGCGGCAGCTTAGACCATGTCTGGCCCAGCAATCAACACTTGCGTCCCATGTCTTCTTCTGACAGGCAGGATGGGTCTGGAGGAGAGAAGTCATGGCCCTCAAATGGACAGGGCATCATTCAGAAACAAGGGGGTTGGTGGTGGGAGGGGCAGACTTGAAGTGGGTGTGATCGAATACGGTGCACCAGAGCAGGTGGTCCGTTGGCAGAGCGTTGGCAGAGGCACAATAAGCAGAAGGGGGGCCACCCGAGCTGCACTCCTAATCCCTAAACCCCAAACTTGACGGGGGGCTTGCTTGGCTCCATGCTGAGTCTAGAACATCAAAATGGCTATTGGTAATGAAAACTGTCTCCCTTAGAGTGTCATCAAAATCCTATAGCTTGCTGGACAGAAAACACGGTGCAGTACAAAGTAGGCAACTTGGGAATGGAGAAGGCATGACGCAGCCTGAGCACGTAGGTGTTGCAACCTTTCCCCATAATCTTCAAAATGTCCATCTTCTCCAAGACACACTGTCCACTGCTTCCTCCTTCCCCAAAGGGGAACCAAGCGAGGTGACATCACATACATCAGTGTACTGTAACCCGGCAGCAGAAGATAGCATTTTGTCTCTAGTGGAGTATAGAGCATCTAATATTCTGATGAAGGATAGAGCATCTAATATTCTGATGGAGGATAGATCATCTAATATTCTGATGAAGTGAGCATCTATTCTGATGAAGGATACAGCATCTAATATTCCATTGAAGGATAGAGCATCTAATATTCTGATGAAGGATAGAGCATTTAATATTCTGATGAAGTATAGAGCATCTGATGAAGGATAGACCGTCTAATATTCTGATGGAGGATAGATCATCTAATATTCTGATGAAGTGAGCATCTAATATTCTGATGAAGGATACAGCATCTAATATTCCATTGAAGGATAGAGCATCTAATATTCTGATGAAGGATAGAGCATTTAATATTCTGATGAAGTATAGAGCATCTGATGAAGGATAGACCATCTAATATTCTGATGGAGGATAGATAATATTCTGATGAAGTGAGCATCTATTCTGATGAAGGATACAGCATCTAATATTCCATTGAAGGATAGAGCATCTAATAGTCTGATAAAGGATAGAGCATCTGATGAAGTTAGAGCATCTAATAGTCTGATGAAGGATAGAGCACCTACTAGTCTGATGAAGGATAGAGCACCTAATATTCTGATGAAGGATAAAGCATCTAATATTCTGATGAAGTTAGAGCATCTAACATTCTGATGAAGGATAGAGCATCTAATAGTGCATCTGATGAAGTTAGAGCATCTAATAGTCTGATGAATCTAATAGTCTGATGAAGGATAGAGCACCTACTAGTCTGATGAAGGATAGAGCACCTAATATTCTGATGAAGGATAGAGCATCTAATATTCTGATGAAGTTAGAGCATCTAATATTCTGATGAAGGATAGAGCATATAATATTCTGATGAAGGATAGAGCAGCTAATAGTCTGATGAAGGATAGAGGACCTAATATTCTGATGAAGGATAGAGCATCTAATAGTCTGATGAAGGATAGAGCATCTGATATTCTGATGAAGGATAGAGCACCTAATATTCTGATGAAAGATACAGCATCTAATAGTCTGATGAAGGATAGAGCATCTAATAGTCTGATGAAGGATAGAGCATATAATATTCTGATGAAGGATAGAGCACCTAATATTTTGATGAAGAATACAGCGCCTAATATTACGATTAAGGATAGAGCATCTAATAGTCTATGAAGGATAGAGCACCTAATATTCTGATGAAGGATAGAGCACCTAATATTCTGATGGAGGATAGAGCATCTAATAGTCTGATAAAGGATAGAGCACCTAATATTTTGATGTAGAGCATCTAACATTCTGATGAAGTATAGAGCATCTAATATTTTGATGAAGGATGCAGCGTCTAATATTCTGATGAAGGATACAGCGTCTAATATTCCATTGAAGGATAGAGCATCTAATAGTCTGATGAAGGATAGAGGATCCAATATTCTGATGAAGGATAGAGCATCTAATATTCTGATGAAGAATAGAGCATCTAATCTTCTGATGAAGGATAGACCATCTAATATTCTGATGGAGGATAGAGCATATAATATTCTGATGAAGTTAGAGCATCTAATAGTCTGATGAAGGATAGAGGATCCAATATTCTGATGAAGGATAGAGCATCAAATATTCTGATGAAGGATACAGCACCTAATAGTCTGATGAAGAATAGAGCATCTAATATTATGATGAAGGATACAGCACCTAATAATAGTCTGATGAAGGATAGAGCACCTAATATTATGATGACGGATACAGCACCAAATATTCTGATGAACGATACAGCACCTAATAGTCTGATGAAGGATACAGCACCTAATATTCTGATGAAGGATACAGCACCTAATATTCTGATGAAGGATAGAGCACCTAATAGTCTGATGAAGGATACAGCACCTAATATTCTGATGAAGGATAGAGCACCTAATAGTCTGATGAAGGATACAGCACCTAATATTCTGATGAAGGATAGAGCACCTAATATTATGATGAAGGATACAGCACCTAACATTCTGATGAAGGATACAGCATCTAATAGTCTGATGAAGGATAGAGCATCTAATATTCTGATGAAGGATAGAGATCTAATAGTATAGAGCACCTAATATTCTGATGAAGGATGCAGCATCTAATATTCTGATGAAGGATACAGCGTCTATTATTCCATTGAAGGATAGAGCATCTAAAAGTCTGATGAAGGATACAGCACCTAACATTCTGATGATGGATAGAGCTCCTAATATTCTGATGAAGGATAGAGCATCTAATAGTCTAATGAAGGATACAGCACCTAATATTCTGATGAAGGATCCAATATGAAAGATCGACCATCTAATATTCTGATGAAGGATAGAGCATCTAATATTCTGATGAAGGATAGAGCATCTAATAGTCTGATGAAGGATAGAGCACCTAATATTCTGATGAAGGATGCAGCATCTAATATTCTGAAGCATCTAATATTTTGATGAACGATACAGCGTCTAATATTCTGATGAAGGATACAGCATCTAATATTCCATTGGAGGATAGAGCATCTAAAAGTCTGATGAAGGATACAGCACCTAACATTCTGATGAAGGATAGAGCTCCTAATATTCTGATGAAGGATAGAGCATCTAATAGTCTGATGAAGGATACAGCACCTAATATTCTGATGAAGGATAGAGCATCCAATATTCTGATGAAGGATAGAGCATCTAATAGTCTGATGAAGGATAGAGCACCTAATATTCTGATGAAGGATAGAGCATCCAATATTCTGATGAAGGATAGAGCATCTAATAGTCTGATGAAGGATACAGCGTCTAATATTCCAATAAGGATAAAGCATCTAATATTCTGATGAAGAATAGAACATCTAATAGTCTAATGAAGGATACAGCGTCTAATATTCTATGAAGGATAGAGCATCTAATATTCTGATGAAGGGTAGAGCATCCAATATTCTGATGAAGGATAGAGCATCTAATATTCTGATGTGGGATAGAGCATCTAATAGTCTGATGAAGGATAGAGCACCTAATATTCTGATGAAGGATAGAGCACCTAATATTCTGATGAAGGATAGAGCATCTCATAGTCTGATGAAGGATAGCGTCTAATATTCCGATAAGGATAAAGCATCTAATATTCTGATGAAGGATAGAAAATCTAATAGTCTGATGAAGGATACAGCATCTAATATTCTGATGAAGGATAGAGCATCTAATATTCTGATGAAGGATAGAGCATCTAATATTCTGATGAAGGATAGAGCATCCAAGGATCGACCATCTAATATCTGATGAAGGCCAATATTCTGATGAAGGATAGAGCATCCAAGGATCGACCATCTAATATTCTGATGAAGGATAGAGCATCCAATATTCTGATGAAAGATAGAGCATCCAATATTCTGATGAAGGATAGAGCATCTAATATTCTGATGAAGGATAGAGCATCTAATATTCTGATGAAGGATCGACCATCTAATATTCTGATGAAGGATAGAGCATCCAATATTCTGATGAAGGATAGAGCATCTAATATTCTGATGTAGGATAGAGCATCTAATATTCTGATGAAGGATAGAGCACCTAGAGCATCTAATATTCTGATGAAGGATAGAGTGCCTAATATTCTGATGAAGGATAGAGCATCTAATATTCTGATGAAGGATAGAGCATCTAATATTCTGATGAAGGATACAGCATCTAATATTCTGATGAAGGATAGAGCATCTAATAGTCTGATGAAGGATAGAGCACCTAATATTCGATGAAGGATAGAGCACCTAATATTCTGATGAAGGATAGAGTACCTAATATTCTGATGAAGGATAGAGCATCTAATAGTCTGATGAAGGATAGAGCATCTAATATTCTGATGAAGGATAGAGCACCTAATATTCTGATGAAGGATAGAGCATCTAATATTCTGATGAAGGATACAGCACCTAATATTCTGATGAAGGATAGAGCATCTAATATGATGAAGGATAGAGCACCTAATATTCTGATGAAGGATGCAGCATCTAATATTCTGAAGCATCTAATATTTTGATGAACGATACAGCGTCTAATATTCTGATGAAGGATAGAGCATGTAATATTCTGATGAAGATTAAACGTCTAAACCTGCACCCATAATAGTGGCTCCCCAGCAGTAAGGTTCTTGAGAGTGTCTCCCCAGCAGTAAGGTTCTTGAGAGTGTCTCCCCAGCAGTAAGGTCTTGAGAGTGTCTCCCCAGCAGTAAGGTTCTTGAGAGTGTCTCCCCAGCAGTAAGGTTCTTGAGAGTGACTCCCCACCAGTAAGGTTCTTGAGAGTGTCTCCCCAGCAGTCAGGTTCTTGAGAGTGTCTCCCCAGCAGTAAGCTTCTTGAGAGTGTCTCCCCAGCAGTAAGGTTCTTGAGAGTGTCTCCCCAGCAGTAAGGTTCTTGAGAGTGGCTCCCCAGCAGTAAGGTTCTTGAGAGTGGCTCCCCACCAGTAAGGTTCTTGAGAGTGGTTCCCTAGCAGTAAGGTTCTTGTGGAAGGGGAGCTGAACCAAGAATTTGGTGACGCATAATTGTTCTTATCAGATTTTGAATCTTTAAGGGTTCCAGATTGATAATCCACTGGGTGCCAACTTGACACCCTTGAGGAATTTGAGAAATTCAAGATGGCCACCAAAATGGCTGCTATTCAATTATATTGAGCTGTAAATACAAGATAAATATTTAAGTTGGCAATTAAATAAATGGTTTGCATGCCAAAGAAGCAAGTTTGCATGTTTTTATCATAACTGATGTTCTTGCACATGCATAGAAATTCAAGATGGCCGCCAGATGTAAGTATAATTAGCATCAACTATATATCAACTACACAATGATGAAACATTTTGGGCTATTTTGATGAATTATTCATGCCTAAAAAACAAAAATTGCATTTGTCAGCAGCGCCATGTCCAAAATACACAGATATTAACATTTACTACTTTAGATCTGATTTATTCTAATGAAACTATATAGTATTTAGTAATGTGTTTGGATTGGAAAAAAATCTTTAATAATTGTTATGGCACACATGTGATTGTAAATCAATATGGCTGTGACAGTAATATTAGCTATATTACATTAGTTGTCCATTTAAAATGTTAGTTGTAAATAATAGAGCATTGCTGTTCAAAAATACATAGTATAACTAATCATCATGCTCATCTCCATCATCTTCATCATCACTATGCTCCTCACCATCATTAGCATCATTTGCCATATTATTGTTCATTGTCATTTGATTACATCAACTGTCAGGCCCACCACATTTGCAAAATAGGAGCAAAGAAGCTGACCAGACACACATCCACATCTGAGAGATGAGCAAGGCTGATCCCTGCTGCGCATGCACTGGATCATTTTGAGTAATTATGCTGGTGCAAGAGGAACATCCTGTGGTAGAGGAACTGCACAGAGGGACTTGATCTTGCCAACTTTGACACACCGAAATTTTAATGGTTCAAGGTTTGGAGGCTCCTCTTCCAAAGCAGCTTTCCATATGCTTGCCTGAAAGTTTGCCCTCTTTATGTTGTCCTTGAACGCCTCCAGAGTCGGTGATATTGTTTTCAGTTTGGGAAGAAGGCATGCACCTTTTCGTCCAGTTTTGGAAACCCATACTTTGTAGCGTACATCTGTCATGGTTTCACAAGCTTCACATTTCTGACCATAGCATGCTGCCACGAATGCTGTTGACTCACAGAAGACATCCCCTAGGTTGGCTGAGGGGTTTCCCAGAGGGTTCAACCTATTCCTGCCTCAAGAACCTTCACAACTTTGGTTTTGCCTATACCAAAGTAAGATGCAACAGTGTCACACCCAGACAATGCATGAGCTGAAAGCAGCTGCGGGGCAATACTTCTGTATTTGGCAACTGTAGAACCAATGTTAGCTGATGAGCTTCCTTGACTTGTGGGTTCCATGAGAAGTGTTGATGTCAACTTTTTCTCGGCATAGTAATGACTAAGAGCACAAAGACATCTGTGTCATCACTGATAACTTTGATACTGCAACATCCAAGGTTTGCTACTTGGTGAACATCTGCCTCTTCGTGCATGGTCTTCAAGTCAGGTCTCAGGATTTGCAATCCATTACATACCTCTGTAGGTATTGGTGTTTTCCCAGTAACTACAAGACTGTTGGGAAGATTCGATAGCTTCTACTGTAGACACAAGTTCATCACAAATCATATCGATGAGTTGTGTTTTGTTTTTTGTGGCAGTTAGAGCAACTTGTTGAGGAGGCAGAGGAGAGCTGAGACACAGCTGATGCTCTCTAGAAACCTGTGCTTTACGAGAGCATCTAGTTCCACTTTTAATACTGTATTCACAGTAGCAGTCAAATATTACGTGCACTCGAGTGCCACCTTCAGTTTCCCTTTGACATATTTCATAAAATTTGTGACAATGTCTTGCACACTTCCCTTGCTTGGTCAATGAACAACCCACAGGATGGCACATCCATCTATGACAATAGCATCAGGTTGTCCGGTAGCACAAGCTGATTGTTCCACTTGAAGTTTGTTCTTTAGTATTGACTTGGACTTGGCAATACGCAGAATTCTAGTTTTTTACTCAAACATTGAGGTAGGAACTGGTGCTAGTTCATAGCTTCCACCTTAACATCTCAAGAGTTCATGAATGCCAGGGCCCTAGCAAATATCAGTCAACCAGGGTGCGTATGCACTAGTCTTCCCCTACTTGAGTGTAACCAGGGTGCGTATGCACTAGTCTTCCCCTACTTGAGTGTAACCAGGGTGCGAATGCACTAGTCTTGCCCTACTCGAGTAACCAGGGTGCGTATGCACTAGTCTTCCCCTACTCGAGTGTAACCAGGGTGCGTATGCACTAGTCTTCCCCTACTTGAGTGTAACCAGGGTGCGTATATGCACTAGTCTTCCCCTACTTGAGTGTAACCAGGGTACGTATGCATTATTCTTCCACTACTTGAGTGTAACCATGGTGCGTATGCACTAGTCTTGCCCTACTTGAGTCTAACCAGGGTGCATAAGCACTAGTCTTCCCCTACTTGAGTGTAACCAGGGTGCATGCACTAGTCTTCCCCTACTTGAGTGTAACCAGGGTGCGTATGCACTAGTCTTCCCCTACTTGAATGTAACCATGGTGCGTATGCACTAGTCTTCCCCTACTTGAGTGTAACCAGGGTGCGTATGCACTAGTCTTCCCCTACTTGAGTGTAACCATGGTGCGTATGCACTAGTCTTCCCCTACTTGAGTGTAACCAGGATGTGTATGCACTAGTCTTGCCCTACTCGAGTGTAACCAGGGTGCGTATGTACTAGTATTCCCCCACTTGAGTGTAACCAGGGTGCGTATGCACTAGTCTTCCCCTACTTGAGTGTAACCAGGGTGCGTATGCACTAGTCTTCCCCTACTTGGGTGTAACCAGGGTGCGTATGCACTAGTATTCTCCCACTTGAGTGTAACCAGGGTGCGTATGCACTAGTCTTCCCCTACTTGAGTGTAACCAGGGTGCGTATGCACTAGTCTTCCCCTACTCGAGTGTAACCAGGGTGCGTATGCACTAGTCTTCCCCTACTAGAGTGTAACCAGGGTGCGTATTCACTAGTCTTCCCCTACTCGAGTGTAACCAGGGTGCGTATGCACTAGTCTTGCCCTACTTGAGTGTAACCAGGGTGCGTATGCACTAGTCTTCCCCGACTTGAGTGTAACCAGGGTGCGTATGCACTAGTCTTCCCCTACTTGAGTGTAACCAGGGTGCATGCACTAGTCTTCCCCGACTAGAGTGTAACCAGGGTGCGTATGCACTAGTCTTCCCCTACATGAGTGTAACCAGGGTGCGTATGCACTAGCCTTCCCCTACTTTAGTGTAACCGGGGTGCGTATGCACTAGGCTTCCCCTACTTGAGTGTAACCAGGGTGCGTATGCACTAGTCTTCCCCTACTTGAGTGTAACCAGGGTACGTATGCACTAGTCTTCCCCTACTTGAGTGTAACCAGGGTGCGTATGCACTAGGCTTCCCCTACTTTAGTGTAACCAGGGTGCATATGCACTAGTCTTGCCCTACTTGAGTGTAACCAGGTGCGTATGCACTAGTCTTCCCCTACTTGAGTCTAACCAGGGTGCGTATGCACTAGTCTTCCCCTACTTGAGTGTAACCAGGGTGCGTATGCACTAGTCTTGCCCTACTTGGGTGTAACCAGGGTGCGTATGCACTAGGCTTCCCCTACTTGAGTGTAACCAGGGTGTGTATGCACTAGTCTTCCCCTACTTGGGTGTAACCAGGTGCGTATGCACTAGTCTTCCCCTACATGAATGTAACCAGGGTGCGTATGCACTAGTCTTCCCTTACTTGAGTGTAACCAGGGTGCGTATGCACTTGTCTTCACCTACTTGAGTGTAACAAGGGGCGTATGCACTAGTCTTCCCCTATGAGTGTAACGAGGGTGCGTATGCACTAGTCTTCCCCTACATGAATGTAACCAGGGTGCATAAGCACTAGTCTTCCCCTACTTGAGTGTAACCAGGGTGCGTATGCACTAGTCTTCCCCTACTTGAATGTAACCATGGTGTGTATGCACTAGTCTTCCCCTACTTGAGTGTAACCAGGGTACGTATGCACTAGTCTTCCCCTACTTGAGTGTAACCATGGTGCGTATGCACTAGTCTTCCCCTACTTGAGTGTAACCAGGGTGCGTATGCACTAGTCTTCCCCTACTTGAGTGTAACCAGGGTGCGTATGCACTAGTCTTCCCCTACTTGAGTGTAACCAGTGTGTGTATGCACTAGTCTTCCCCGACTAGAGTGTAACCAGGGTGCGTATGCACTTGTCTTCACCTACTGGAGTGTAACCAGGGTGCGTATGCACTAGTCTTAAACTACTGGAGTGTAACCAGGGTGCATGCACTAGTCTTCCCCGACTAGAGTGTAACCAGGGTACATGCACTAGTCTTCCCCTACTTGAGTGTAACAAGGGTGCGTATGCACTAGTCTTCCACTACTTTAGTGTAACAAGGGTGCGTATGCACTAGTCTTCCCCTACTAGAGTGTAACCAGGGTGCGTATGCACTAGTCTTCCCCTACTTGAGTGTAACCAGGTGCGTATGCACTTGAGTGTAACCAGGGTGCGTATGCACTAGTCTTCCCTTACTTGAGTGTAACCAGGGTGTGTGTTACCAGGGTACGTATGCACTAGTCTTCCCCCACTTGAGTGTAACCAGGGTGCATGCACTAGTCTTGAGTGTAACCATGGTGCGTATGCACTAGTCTTCCCCTACTTGAGTGTAACCAGGATGCGTATGCACTTGAGTGTAACCAGGGTGCGTATGCACTAGTCTTCCCCTACTTGAGTGTAACCAGGGTGTGTGTTACCAGGGTACGTATGCACTAGTCTTCCCCCACTTGAGTGTAACCAGGGTGCGTATTCACTAGTCTTCCCCTACACGAGTGTAACCAGGGTGCGTATTCACTAGTCTTCCCCTACACGAGTGTAACCAGGGTGCGTATTCACTAGTCTTCCCTTACTCGAGTGTAACCATGGTGCGTATGCTGCACTAGTCTTCCCCTACTTGAGTGTAACCAGGGTGCGTATGCACCAGTCTTCACCTACTTGAGTGTAACCAGGGTGCTTATGCACTAGTCTTGCCCTACTTGAGTCTAACCAGGGTGCGTAAGCACTAGTCTTCCCCTACTTGAGTCTAACCAGGGTGTGTATGCACTAGTCTTCCCTTACTTGAGTGTAACCAGGGTGCGTATGCACTTGTCTTCACCTACTTGAGTGTAACCAGGGTGCGTATGCACTAGTCTTCCGCTACTTGAGTCTAACCAGGGTGTGTAAGCACTAGTCTTCCGCTACTTGAGTCTAACCAGGGTGCGTAAGCACTAGTCTTCCCCTACTTGAGTGTAACCAGGGTGCGTATGCACTAGTCTTCCCCTACTTGAGTGTAACCAGGGTGCATGCACTAGTCTTCCCCTACTTGAGTGTAACCAGGGTGCGTATGCACTAGTCTTCCCCTACTTGAGTGTAACCAGGGTGCATGCACTAGTCTTCCCCGACTAGAGTGTAACCAGGGTGCGTATGCACTAGTCTTCCCCTACTTGAGTGTAACTAGGGTGCGTATGCCCTTGTCTTCACCTACTGGTGTGTAACCAGGGTGCGTATGCACTAGTCTTACCCTACTGGAGTGTAACCAGGGTGCGTATTCACTAGTCTTCCCCTACACGAGTGTAACCAGGGTGCGTATTCACTAGTCTTCCCCTACTCGAGTGTAACCAGGGTACGTATGCACTTGTCTTCCCCTACTTGAGTGTAACCAGGGTGCGTATGCTGCGCTAGTCTTCTGAGTGTAACCAGGGTGCGTATGCACTAGACTTGAGTGTAACCTGGGTGCATGCACTAGTCTTCCCCGACTAAAGTGTAACCAGGGTGCGTATGCACTAGTCTTCCCCTACTTGAGTGTAACCAGGGTGCGTATGCACAAGTCTTCCCTTACTTGAGTGTAACCATGGTGCGTATGCACTAGTCTTCCCCTACTTGAGTGTAACCAGGGTGTGTATGCACTAGTCTTCCCCTACTTGGGTGTAACCAGGGTGCGTATGCACTAGTCTTGCCCTACTCGAGTAACCAGGGTGCGTATGCACTAGTCTTCCCCTACTTGAGTGTAACCAGGGTGCGTATGCACTAGTCTTCCCCTACTTGAGTGTAACCAGGGTGCGTATGCACTAGTCTTCCCCTACTTGAGTGTAACCAGGGTGCGTATGCACTAGTCTTACCCTACTTGAGTGTAACCAGGCTTCCCCTACTTGAGTGTAACCAGGGTGTGTGTTACCAGGTTATGTATGCACTAGTCTTCCCCCACTTGAGTGTAACCAGGGTGCGTATGCACCAGTCTTCCCCTACTTGAGTGTAACCTGGGTGCATGCACTAGTCTTCCCCGACTAAAGTGTAACCAGGGTTCGTATGCACTAGTCTTGCCCTACTTGAGTCTAACCAGGGTGCGTATGCACTTGTCTTCACCTACTTGAGTGTAACCAGGGTGCGTATGCACTAGTCTTCCCCTACTCGAGTGTAACCATGGTGCGTATGCACTAGTCTTCCCCTACTCGACTCTTCCCCTACTTGAGTGTAACCAGGGTGCATGCACTAGTCTTCCCCTACTTGAGTGTAACCATGGTGCGTATGCACTAGTCTTCCCCTACTTGAGTGTAACCAGGGTGCATGCACTAGTCTTCCCACACTTGAGTGTATCCAGGGTGCCTATGCACTAGTCTTCCCCTACTTGAGTGTAACCAGGGTGCGTATGCACTAGTCTTCCCGTACTTGATTGTAACCAGGGTGTGTGTAACCAGGGTACGTATGCACTAGTCTTCCCCGACTAGAGTTTAACCAGGGTGCGTATGCACTAGTCTTCCCCTACTCGAGTGTAACCATGGTGCGTATGCACTAGTCTTCCCCTAACTTGAGTGTAACCAAGATGCGTATGCACTAGTCTTGCCCTACTTGAGTCTAACCAGGGTGCGTATGCACTAGACTTGAGTGTAACCTGGGTTCATGCACTAGTCTTCCCCGAATTACCATGCAGCAATGTACAACCACTCGATGTTTGTCTTGTCTACGCCAAAGCCGGCACTCAGGAAAGCCTCTACTGTAGTTAGTAGGCCATCATGTTGTCAATGTAATATGACTGGAGTGTAACCAGGGTGCGTATGCACTAGTCTTCCCCTACTTGAGAGTAACCAGGGTGCGTATGCACTTGTCTTCCCTGACTCGAGTGTAACCAGGGTGCATGCACTAGTCTTCCCCGACTAGAGTGTAACCAGGGTGCGTATGCACTAGTGTTGCCCTACTTGAGTCTAACCAGGGTGCGTAAGCACTAGTCTTCCCCTACTTGAGTGTAACCAGGGTGCGTATGCACTAGACTTCCCCTACTTGAGTGTAACCAGGGTGCGTATGCACTAGTCTTCCCCTACTCGAGTGTAACCAGGGTGCGTATGCACTAGTCTTCCCCTACTTGAGTGTAACCAGGGTGCGAATGCACTAGTCTTCCCCTGCTTGAGTGTAACCAGGGTGCGTATGCACTAGTCTTCCTATACTCGAGTGTAACCAGGGTGCGTATGCACTAGACTTCCCCTACTGGAGTGTAACCAAGGTGCGTATGCATTAGTCTTCCCCTACTTGAGTGTAACCATGGTGCGTATGCACTAGTCTTCCCCTACTTGAGTCTAACCAGGGTGTGTATGCACTAGTCTTGCCCTACTGGAGTGTAACCATGGTGCATATGCACTAGTCTTCCCCTACTTGAGTGTAACCAGGGTGCGTATGCACTAGTCTTCCCCTACTTGAGTGTAACCAGGGTGCGTATGCACTTGTCTTCACCTACTTGAGTGTAACCAGGGTGCGTATGCACTAGTCTTGCCCTACTTGAGTCTAACCAGGGTGCGTATGCACTTGTCTTCACCTACTGGAGTGTAACCAGGGTGCGTATGCACCAGTGTTACCCTACTGGAGTGTAACCAGGGTGCGTATGCACTTGTCTTCCGTGACTCGAGTGTAACCAGGGTGCGTATGCACTAGTCTTCACCTACTCGAGTGTAACCAGGGTGCGTATGCACTAGACTTCCCCTACTGGAGTGTAGGTCCTCTCTGGTGCAGATTTGTTCAGGACCTCTCTGGTAGGGTTGTTCAGGACCTCTCTGGTAGGATTGTTCAGGTCCTCTCTGGTGCAGGATTGTTCACGTCCTCTCTGGTGCAGGTCCTCTCTGGTGCAGGTCCTCTCTGGTCCAGGATTGTTCAGGTCCTCTCTGGTGAGGGCTGTTCAGGACCTCTCTGGAGCAGGGTTGTTAAGGACTTCTCTGGTGCAGGATTGTTCAGGACCTCTCTGGTCCAGGATTGTTCAGGACCTCTCTGGTGCAGGATTGTTCAGGTCATCTCTGGTGCAGGATTGTTCAGGTCCTCTCTGGTGCAGGATTGTTCAGGACCTCTCTGGTCCAGCATTGTTCAGGACCTCTCTGGTGCAGGATTGTTCAGGTCCTCTCTGGTGCAGGATTGTTCATGTCCTCTCTGGTGCAGGGTTGTTCACGACCTCTCAGGTACAGGGTTGTTCAGGGCCAGGGTTGTTCAGGACCTCTCTGGTGCAGGATTGTTCAGGTCCTCTCTGGTACAGGGTTGTTCGGGGCCTCTCTGGTGCAGGGTTGTTCAGGATCTCTCTTGTGCAGGATTGTTCAGGTCTTCTCTGGTGCAGGGTTGTTCAGGGCCTCTCTGGTGCAGGTTTGTTCAGGTCCTCTCTGGTGCAGGTTTGTTCAGGTCCTCTCTGGTGCAGGTCCTCTCTGGTGCAGGATTGTTCAGGTCCTCTCTGTTCCAGTTATTCAGGTCCTCTCTGGTCTAGGATTGTTCAGGACCTCTCTGGTGCAGGATTGTTCAGGTCCTCTCTGGTGCAGGATTGTTCAGGTCCTCTCTGGTGCAGGATTGTTCAGGTCCTCTCCGGTGCAGGATTGTTCAGGTCCTCTCTGGTGCAGGATTGTTCAGGTCCTCTCCGGTGCAGGATTGTTCAGGTCCTCTCTGGTGCAGGATTGTTCAGGTCCTCTCTGGTGCAGGATTGTTCAGGTCCTCTCTGGTCCAGGATTGTTCAGGTCCTCTCTGGTACAGGATTGTTCAGGTCCTCTCTGGTCCAGGATTGTTCAGGACCTCTCTGGTGCAGGATTGTTCAGGACCTCTCTGGTGCAGGATTGTTCAAGTCCTCTCTGGTGCAGGATTGTTCAAGTCCTCTCTGGTCCAGGATTCTTCAGGTCCTCTCTGGTGCAGGATTGTTCAGGACCTCTCTGGTGCAGGATTGTTCAGGTCCTCTCTGGTGCAGGATTGTTCAGGACCTCTCTGGTGCAGGATTGTTCAGGTCCTCTCTGGTGCAGGTCCTCTCTGGTGCAGGGTTGTTCAGGTCCTCTCTGGTGCAGGATTGTTTAGGTCCTCTCTGGTGCAGGATTGTTAAGGTCCTCTCTGGTGCAGGGTTGTTCAGGTCCTCTCTGGTGCAGGATTGTTCAGGTCCTCTCTGGTGCAGGATTGTTCAGGGCCTCTCTGGTGCAGGATTGTTCAGGTCCTCTCTGGTGCAGGATTGTTCAGGTCCTCTCTGGTGCAGGATTGTTCAGGTCCTCTCTGGTGCAGGATTGTTCAGGTCCTCTCTGGTGCAGGATTGTTCAGGTCCTCTCTGGTGCAGGATTGTTCAGGTCCTCTCTGGTGCAGGATTGTTCAGGTCCTCTCTGGTGCAGGATTGTTCAGGTCCTCTCTGGTGCAGGGTTGTTCAGGACCTCTCTGGTGCAGGTCCTCTCTGGTGCAGGTCCTCTCTGGTGCAGGATTGTTCAGGTCCTCTCTGGTGCAGGGTTGTTCAGGACCTCTCTGGTGCAGGTCCTCTCTGGTGCAGGTCCTCTCTGGTGCAGGTCCCCTCTGGTGCGGGTCCTCTCTGGTCCAGGATTGTTCAGGTCCTCTCTGATGGAGGATTGTTCAGGTCCTCTCTGGTACAGGATTGTTCAGGTCCTCTCTGGTACAGGATGTTCAGGTCCTCTCTGGTGCAGGTCCTCTCTGGTGCAGGTCCTCTCTGTTGCAGGTCCTCTCTGGTGCAGGTCCTCTCTGGTGCAGGTCCTCTCTGGTGCAGGGATGTTCAGGTCTACTCTGGTGCAGGATTGTTCAGGTCCTCTCTGGTACAGGGTTGTTCAGGTCCTCTCTGGTGCAGGGTTGTTCAGGACCTCTCTGGTGCAGGATTGTTCAGGTCCTCCCTGGTGCAGGGTTGTTCAGGGCCTCTCTGGTGCAGGGTTGTTCAGGACCTCTCTGGTGCCAGGACCTCTCTGGTGCAGGATTGTTCAGGTCCTCTCTGGTCCAGGAGATTGTTCAGGTCCTCTCTGGTTCAGGTCCTCTCTGGTGCAGGTCCTCTCTGGTGCAGGATTGTGCAGGACCTCTCTGGAGCAGTGTTGTTCAGAACTTCTCTGGTGTAGGGCTGATCAGGTCCTCTCTGGTTCAGGTCTTCTCTGGTGCAGGTCCTCTCTGGTGCAGGATTGTTCAGGTCCTCTCTGGTGCAGGATTGTTCAGGTCCTCTCTGGTGCAGGATTGTTCAGGTCCTCTCTGGTGCAGGATTGTTCAGGTCCTCTCTGGTGCAGGTCCTCTCTGGTCCAGGATTGTTCAGGGCCTCTCTGGTGCAGGGTTGTTCAGGGCCAGGGTTGTTCAGGACCTCTATGGTGCAGGATTGTTCAGGTCCTCTCTGGTGCAGGGTTGTTCATGGCCTCTCTGGTGCCGGGTTGTTCAGGACCTCTCTGGTGCAGGGTTGTTCAGGACCCCTGTGGTGCAGGATTGTTCAGGTCCACTCTGGTACAGGGTTGTTCAGGTCCTCTCTGGTACAGGGTTGTTCAGGACCTCTCTGGTGCAGGGTTGTTCAGGACCTCTCTGGTGCAGGGTTGTTCAGGACCTCTCTGGTGCAGGATTGTTCAGGTCCTCTCTGGTGCAGGATTGTTCAGGTCCTCTCTGGTGCAGGTCCTCTCTGGTGCAGGATTGTTCAGGTCCTCTCTGGTGCAGGATTGTTCAGCTCCTCTCTGGTTCAGGATTGTTCAGGTCCTCTCTGGTGCAGGATTTTTCAGGTCCTCTCTGGTGCAGGAATTTTCAGGTCCTCTCTGGTGCAGGATTGTTCAGGACCTCTCTGGTGCAGGATTGTTCAGGTCCTCTCTGGTGCAGGATTGTTCAGGACCTCTCTGGTGCAGGTCCTCTCTGATCCAGGATTGTTCAGGTCCTCTCTGGTGCAGGTCCTCTCTGGTGCAGGTTCTCTCTGGTGCAGGGATGTTCAGATCCACTCTGGTGCAGGTCCTCTCTGGTGCAGGGTTGTTCAGGGCCTCTCTGGTGCAGGATTGTTCAGGACCTCTCTGGTGCAGGATTGTTCAGGTCCTCTCTGGTGCAGGGTTGTTCAGGGCCTCTCTGGTGCATGGTTGTTCAGGACCTCTCTGGTACAGGGTTGTTCAGGGCCTGTCTGGTGCAGGGTTGTTCAGGACCTCTCTGGTGCAGGATTGTTCAGGTCCTCTCTGGTACAGGGTTGTTCAGGGCCTCTCTGGTGCAGGGTTGTTCAGGACCTCTCTGGTGCAGGATTGTTCAGGGCCTCTCTGGTGCAGGGTTGTTCAGGACCTCTCTGGTGCCAGGACCTCTCTGGTGCAGGATTGTTCAGGTCCTCTCTGGTCCAGGATTGTTCAGGTCCTCTCTGGTTCAGGTCCTCTCTGGTGCAGGTCCTCTCTGGTGCAGGATTGTGCAGGACCTCTCTGGAGCAGTGTTGTTCAGAACTTCTCTGGTGTAGGGCTGATCAGGTCCTCTCTGGTTCAGGTATTCTCTGGTGCAGGTCCTCTCTGGTGCAGGATTGTTCAGGTCCTCTCTGGTGCAGGTCGTCTCTGGTGCAGGATTGTTGAGGTCCTCTCTGGTGCAGGGATGTTCAGGTCCACTCTGGTGCAGGATTGTTCAGGTCCTCTCTGGTACAGGGTTGTTCAGGGCCTCTCTGGTGCAGGATTGTTCAGGACCTCTCTGGTGCAGGATTGTTCAGGTCCTCTCTGGTGCAGGGTTGTTAAGGGCCTCTCTGGTGCAGGGTTGTTCAGGACCTCTCTGGTACAGGGTTGTTCAGGGCCTTCTGGTGCAGGGTTGTTCAGGACCTCTCTGGTGCAGGATTGTTCAGGTCCTCCCTGGTGCAGGGTTGTTCAGGGCCTCTCTGGTGCAGGGTTGTTCAGGACCTCTCTGGTGCCAGGACCTCTCTGGTGCATGATTGTTCAGGTCCTCTCTGGTCCAGGAGATTGTTCAGGTCCTCTCTGGTTCAGGTCCTCTCTGGTGCAGGTCCTCTCTGGTGCAGGATTGTGCAGGACCTCTCTGGAGCAGTGTTGTTCAGAACTTCTCTGGTGTAGGGCTGATCAGGTCCTCTCTGGTTCAGGTCTTCTCTGGTGCAGGTCCTCTCTGGTGCAGGATTGTTCAGGTCCTCTCTGGTGCAGGATTGTTCAGGTCCTCTCTGGTGCAGGATTGTTCAGGTCCTCTCTGGTGCAGGATTGTTCAGGTCCTCTCTGGTGCAGGATTGTTCAGGTCCTCTCTGGTGCAGGTCCTCTCTGGTGCAGGTTCTCTCTGGTGCAGGGATGTTCAGGTCCACTCTGGTGCAGGATTGTCCAGGTCCTCTCTGGTGCAGGGTTGTTCAGGGCCTCTCTGGTGCAGTATTGTTCAGGACCTCTCTGGTGCAGGATTGTTCAGGTCCTATCTGGTGCAGGGTTGTTCAGGGCCTCTCTGGTGCAGGGTTGTTCAGGACCTCTCTGGTACAGGGTTGTTCAGGGCCTGTCTGGTGCAGGGTTGTTCAGGACCTCTCTGGTGCAGGATTGTTCAGGTCCTCTCTGGTACAGGGTTGTTCAGGGCCTCTCTGGTGCAGGGTTGTTCAGGACCTCTCTGGTGCAGGATTGTTCAGGGCCTCTCTGGTGCAGGGTTGTTCAGGACCTCTCTGGTGCCAGGACCTCTCTGGTGCAGGATTGTTCAGGTCCTCTCTGGTCCAGGATTGTTCAGGTCCTCTCTGGTTCAGGTCCTCTCTGGTGCAGGTCCTCTCTGGTGCAGGATTGTGCAGGACCTCTCTGTTGCAGGATTGTTCAGGTCCTCTCTGGTGCAGGTCGTCTCTGGTGCAGGATTGTTGAGGTCCTCTCTGGTGCAGGATTGTTCAGGTCCTCTCTGGTGCAGGATTGTTCAGGTTCTCTCTGGTGCAGGATTGTTCAGGTCCTCTCTGGTGCAGGATTGTTTAGGTCCTCTCTGGTGCAGGGTTGTTCAGGTCCTCTCTGGTCCAGGATTGTTCAGGTCCTCCCTGGTGCAGGATTGTTCAGGTCCTCTCTGGTGCAGGTCCTCTCTGGTCCAGGATTGTTCAGGGCCTCTCTGGTGCAGGGTTGTTCAGGGCCAGGGTTGTTCAGGACCTCTATGGTGCAGGATTGTTCAGGTCCACTCTGGTGCAGGGTTGTTCAGGGCCTCTCTGGTGCCGGGTTGTTCAGGACCTCTCTGGTGCAGGGTTGTTCAGGACCCCTGTGGTGCAGGATTGTTCAGGTCCACTCTGGTACAGGGTTGTTCAGGTCCTCTCTGGTACAGGGTTGTTCAGGACCTCTCTGGTGCAGGATTGTTCAGGTCTTCTCTGGTGCAGGGTTGTTCAGGGCCTCTCTGGTGCAGGGTTGTTCAGGACCTCTCTGGTGCAGGGTTGTTCAGGACCTCTCTGGTGCAGGATTGTTCAGGTCCTCTCTGGTGCAGGATTGTTCAGGTCCTCTCTGGTGCAGGTCCTCTCTGGTGCAGGATTGTTCAGGTCCTCTCTGGTGCAGGATTGTTCAGCTCCTCTCTGGTGCAGGATTGTTCAGGTCCTCTCTGGTGCAGGATTTTTCAGGTCCTCTCTGGTGCAGGATTGTTCAGGTCCTCTCTGGTGCAGGATTGTTCAGGACCCCTCTGGTGCAGGATTCTTCAGGTCCTCTCTGGTGCAGGATTGTTCAGGACCTCTCTGGTGCAGGTCCTCTCTGGTCCAGGATTGTTCAGGTCCTCTCTGGTGCAGGTCCTCTCTGGTGCAGGTTCTCTCTGGTGCAGGGATGTTCAGATCCACTCTGGTGCAGGATTGTTCAGGTCCTCTCTGGTGCAGGGTTGTTCAGGGCCTCTCTGGTGCAGGATTGTTCAGGACCTCTCTGGTGCAGGATTGTTCAGGTCCTCTCTGGCGCAGGATTGTTCAGGACCTCTCTGGTGCAGGATTGTTCAGGTCCTCTCTGGTACAGGGTTGTTCAGGGCCTCTCTGGCGCAGGATTGTTCAGGACCTCTCTGGTGCAGGATTGTTCAGGTCCTCTCTGGTACAGGGTTGTTCAGGGCCTTTCTGGTGCAGGGTTGTTCAGGACCTCTCTGGTGCAGGATTGTTCAGGGCCTCTCTGGTGCAGGGTTGTTCAGGACCTCTCTGGTGCCAGGACCTCTCTGGTGCAGGATTGTTCAGGTCCTCTCTGGTCCAGGATTGTTCAGGTCCTCTCTGGTTCAGGTCCTCTCTGGTGCAGGTCCTCTCTGGTGCAGGATTGTGCAGGACCTCTCTGGAGCAGTGTTGTTCAGAACTTCTCTGGTGTAGGGCTGATCAGGTCCTCTCTGGTTCAGGTCTTCTCTGGTGCAGGTCCTCTCTGGTGCAGGATTGTTCAGGACCTCTCTGGTGCAGGATTGTTCAGGACCTCTCTGGTGCAGGATTGTTCAGGTCCTCTCTGGTGCAGGTCGTCTCTGGTGCAGGATTGTTGAGGTCCTCTCTGGTGCAGGGATGTTCAGGTCCACTCTGGTGCAGGATTGTTCAGGTCCTCTCTGGTACAGGGTTGTTCAGGCCTCTCTGGTGCAGGTCCTCTCGGTTGCAGGTCCTCTCTGGTGCAGGTCCTCTCTGGTGCAGGTCCTCTCTGGTGCAGGTCCTCTCTGGTGCAGGTCCTCTCTGGTGCAGGTCCACTCTGGTGCAGGGTTGTTCAGGTCCTCTCTGGTACAGGGTTGTTCAGGGCCTCTCTGGCGCAGGATTGTTCAGGACCTCTCTGGTGCAGGATTGTTCAGGACCTCTCTGGTGCAGGATTGTTCAGGTCCTCTCTGGTGCAGGGTTGTTCAGGGCCTCTCTGGTGCAGGGTTGTTCAGGACCTCTCTGGTACAGGGTTGTTCAGGGCCTCTCTGGTGCAGGGTTGTTCAGGACCTCTCTGGTACAGGGTTGTTCAGGGCCTCTCTGGTGCAGGGTTGTTCAGGGCCTCTCTGGTACAGGGTTGTTCAGGACCTCTCTGGTGCCAGGACCTCTCTGCTGCAGGATTGTTCAGGTCCTCTCTGGTCCAGGAGATTGTTCAGGTCCTCTCTGGTTCAGGTCCTCTCTGGTGCAGGTCCTCTCTGGTGCAGGATTGTGCAGGACCTCTCTGGAGCAGTGTTGTTCAGAACTTCTCTGGTGTAGGGCTGATCAGGTCCTCTCTGGTTCAGGTCTTCTCTGGTGCAGGTCCTCTCTGGTCCAGGTTTGTTCAGGTCCTCTCTGGTGCAGATTGTTCAGGTCCTCTCTGGTGCAGGTCCTCTCTGGTCCAGGATTGTTCAGGTCCTCTCTGGTGCAGGTCCTCCCTGGTGCAGGATTGTTCAGGTCCTCTCTGGTGCAGGGTTGTTCAGGGCCTCTCTGGTGCCGGGTTGTTCAGGACCTCTCTGGTGCAGGGTTGTTCAGGACCCCTGAGGTGCAGGATTGTTCAGGTCCTCTCTGGTACAGGGTTGTTCAGGGCCTCTCTGGTACAGGGTTATTCAGGACCTCTCTGGTGCAGGGTTGTTCAGGACCTCTCTGGTGCAGGATTGTTCAGGTCCTCTCTGGTGCAGGATTGTTCAGGTCCTCTCTGGTGTAGGTCCTCTCTGGTGCAGGTCCTCTCTGGTGCAGGTCCTCTCTGGTGCAGGTTCTCTCTGGTGCAGGGATGTTCAGGTCCACTCTGGTGCAGGATTGTTCAGGTCCTCTCTGGTGCAGGATTGTTCAGGGCCTCTCTGGTGCAGGATTGTTCAGGACCTCTCTGGTACAGGGTTGTTCAGGACCTCTCTGGTGCAGCATTGTTCAGGTCCTCTCTGGTCCAGGATTGTTCAGGTCCTCTCTGGTGCAGGGTTGTTCAGGACCTCTCTGGTGCAGGATTGTTCAGGTCCTCTCTGGTGCAGAATTGTTTAGGTCCTCTCTGGTGCAGATTGTTTAGGTCCTCTCTGGTGCAGGATTTTTCAGGTCCTCTCTGGTGCAGGATTGTTCAGGGCCTCTCTGGTGCAGGATTGTTCAGGTCCTCTCTGGTGCAGGATTGTTCAGGTCCTCTCTGGTGCAGGTCCTCTCTGGTGCAGGTCCTCTCTGGTGCGGGTCCTCTCTGGTCCAGGATTGTTCAGGTCCTCTCTGGTACAGGATTGTTCAGGTCCTCTCTGGTACAGGATGTTCAGGTCCTCTCTGGTGCAGGTCCTCTCTGGTGCAGGTCCTCTCTGTTGCAGGTCCTCTCTGGTGCAGGTCCTCTCTGGTGAAGGTCCTCTCTGGTGCAGGTCCTCTCTGGTGCAGGTCCACTCTGGTGCAGGGTTGTTCAGGTCCTCTCTGCTACAGGGTTGTTCAGGGCCTCTCTGGCGCAGGATTGTTCAGGACCTCTCTGGTGCAGGATTGTTCAGGTCCTCTCTGGTACAGGGTTGTTCAGGGCCTCTCTGGCGCAGGATTGTTCAGGACCTCTCTGGTGCAGGATTGTTCAGGTCCTCTCTGGTGCAGGGTTGTTCAGGGCCTCTCTGGTGCAGGGTTGTTCAGGACCTCTCTGGTACAGGGTTGTTCTGGGCCTCTCTGGTGCAGGGTTGTTCAGGACCTCTCTGGTACAGGGTTGTTCAGGGCCTCTCTGGTGCAGGGTTGTTCAGGGCCTCTCTGGTGCAGGGTTGTTCAGGACCTCTCTGGTGCCAAGACCTCTCTGCTGCAGGATTGTTCAGGTCCTCTCTGGTCCAGGAGATTGTTCAGGTCCTCTCTGGTTCAGGTCCTCTCTGGTGCAGGTCCTCTCTGGTTCAGGTCTTCTCTGGTGCAGGTCCTCTCTGGTCCAGGATTGTTCAGGTCCTCTCTGGTGCAGGATTGTTCAGGTCCTCTCTGGTGCAGGTCCTCTCTGGTCCAGGATTGTTCAGGTCCTCTCTGGTGCAGGTCCTCCCTGGTGCAGGATTGTTCAGGTCCTCTCTGGTGCAGGGTTGTTCAGGGCCTCTCTGGTGCCGGGTTGTTCAGGACCTCTCTGGTGCAGGGTTGTTCAGGACCCCTGAGGTGCAGGATTGTTCAGGTCCTCTCTGGTACAGGGTTGTTCAGGGCCTCTCTGGTACAGGGTTGTTCAGGACCTCTCTGGTGCAGGGTTGTTCAGGACCTCTCTGGTGCAGGATTGTTCAGGTCCTCTCTGGTGCAGGTCCTCTCTGGTGCAGGTCCTCTCTGGTGCAGGTCCTCTCTGGTGCAGGTTCTCTCTGGTGCAGGGATGTTCAGGTCCACTCTGGTGCAGGATTGTTCAGGTCCTCTCTGGTGCAGGATTGTTCAGGGCCTCTCTGGTGCAGGATTGTTCAGGACCTCTCTGGTACAGGGTTGTTCAGGGCCTGTCTGGTGCAGGGTTGCTCAGGACCTCTCTGGTGCAGGATTGTTCAGGTCCTCTCTGGTGCAGGGTTGTTCAGTGCCTCTCTGGTGCAGGGTTGTTCAGGACCTCTCTGGTGCAGGGTTGTTCAGGACCTCTGTGGTGCAGGATTGTTCAGGTCCTCTCTGGTACAGGGTTGTTCAGGGCCTCTCTGGTGCAGGGTTGTTCAGGACCTCTCTGGTGCAGGATTGTTCAGGGCCTCTCTGGTGCAGGGTTGTTCAGGACCTCTCTGGTGCCAGGACCTCTCTGGTGCAG
This sequence comes from Cladorhizidae sp. MBARI D1340-BT2, assembly GCA_028752905.1. Lineage (NCBI taxonomy): Eukaryota > Metazoa > Porifera > Demospongiae > Poecilosclerida > Cladorhizidae > Cladorhizidae sp. MBARI D1340-BT2. Next base: position 285,559 of record JAQNBH010000018.1, on the reverse strand, counting down.
GATTGTTCAGGTCCTCTCTGGTGCCGGATTGTGCAGGACCTCTCTGGAGCAGTGTTGTTCAGAACTTCTCTGGTGTAGGGCTGATGAGGTCCTCTCTGGTTCAGGTCTTCTCTGGTGCAGGTCCTCTCTGGTCCAGGATTGTTCAGGTCCTCTCTGGTGCAGGATTGTTCAGGTCCTCTCTGGTGCAGGTCCTCTCTGGTCCAGGATTGTTCAGGTCCTCTCTGGTACAGGTCCTCCCTGGTGCAGGATTGTTCAGGTCCTCTCTGGTGCAGGGTTGTTCAGGGCCTCTCTGGTGCCGGGTTGTTCAGGACCTCTCTGGTGCATGGTTGTTCAGGACCCCTGAGGTGCAGGATTGTTCAGGTCCTCTCTGGTACAGGGTTGTTCAGGGCCTCTCTGGTACAGGGTTGTTCAGGACCTCTCTGGTGCAGGGTTGTTCAGGACCTCTCTGGTGCAGGATTGTTCAGGTCCTCTCTGGTGCAGGATTGTTCAGGTCCTCTCTGGTGCAGGTCCTCTCTGGTGCAGGTCCTCTCTGGTGCAGGTCCTCTCTGGTGCAGGTTCTCTCTGGTGCAGGGATGTTCAGGTCCACTCTGGTGCAGGATTGTTCAGGTCCTCTCTGGTGCAGGATTGTTCAGGGCCTCTCTGGTGCAGGATTGTTCAGGACCTCTCTGGTACAGGGTTGTTCAGGACCTCTCTGGTGCAGCATTGTTCAGGTCCTCTCTGGTCCAGGATTGTTCAGGTCCTCTCTGGTGCAGGGTTGTTCAGGACCTCTCTGGTGCAGGATTGTTCAGGTCCTCTCTGGTGCAGAATTGTTTAGGTCCTCTCTGGTGCAGGATTGTTTAGGTCCTCTCTGGTGCAGGATTGTTCAGGTCCTCTCTGGTGCAGGATTGTTCAGGGCCTCTCTGGTGCAGGATTGTTCAGGTCCTCTCTGGTGCAGGATTGTTCAGGTCCTCTCTGGTGCAGGTCCTCTCTGGTGCAGGTCCTCTCTGGTGCGGGTCCTCTCTGGTCCAGGATTGTTCAGGTCCTCTCTGGTACAGGATTGTTCAGGTCCTCTCTGGTACAGGATGTTCAGGTCCTCTCTGGTGCAGGTCCTCTCTGGTGCAGGTCCTCTCTGTTCCAGGTCCTCTCTGGTGCAGGTCCTCTCTGGTGCAGGTCCTCTCTGGTGCAGGTCCTCTCTGGTGCAGGTCCACTCTGGTGCAGGGTTGTTCAGGTCCTCTCTGGTATAGGGTTGTTCAGGGCCTCTCTGGCGCAGGATTGTTCAGGACCTCTCTGGTCCAGGATTGTTCAGGTCCTCTCTGGTGCAGGATTGTTCAGGTCCTCTCTGGTGCAGGTCCTCTCTGGTCCAGGATTGTTCAGGTCCTCTCTGGTGCAGGTCCTCCCTGGTGCAGGATTGTTCAGGTCCTCTCTGGTGCAGGGTTGTTCAGGGCCTCTCTGGTGCCGGGTTGTTCAGGACCTCTCTGGTGCAGGGTTGTTCAGGACCCCTGAGGTGCAGGATTGTTCAGGTCCTCTCTGGTACAGGGTTGTTCAGGGCCTCTCTGGTACAGGGTTGTTCAGGACCTCTCTGGTGCAGGGTTGTTCAGGACCTCTCTGGTGCAGGATTGTTCAGGTCCTCTCTGGTGCAGGTCCTCTCTGGTGCAGGTCCTCTCTGGTGCAGGTCCTCTCTGGTGCAGGTTCTCTCTGGTGCAGGGATGTTCAGGTCCACTCTGGTGCAGGATTGTTCAGGTCCTCTCTGGTGCAGGATTGTTCAGGGCCTCTCTGGTGCAGGATTGTTCAGGACCTCTCTGGTACAGGGTTGTTCAGGGCCTGTCTGGTGCAGGGTTGCTCAGGACCTCTCTGGTGCAGGATTGTTCAGGTCCTCTCTGGTGCAGGGTTGTTCAGTGCCTCTCTGGTGCAGGGTTGTTCAGGACCTCTCTGGTGCAGGGTTGTTCAGGACCTCTGTGGTGCAGGATTGTTCAGGTCCTCTCTGGTACAGGGTTGTTCAGGGCCTCTCTGGTGCAGGGTTGTTCAGGACCTCTCTGGTGCAGGATTGTTCAGGGCCTCTCTGGTGCAGGGTTGTTCAGGACCTCTCTGGTGCCAGGACCTCTCTGGTGCAGGATTGTTCAGGTCCTCTCTGGTGCCGGATTGTGCAGGACCTCTCTGGAGCAGTGTTGTTCAGAACTTCTCTGGTGTAGGGCTGATGAGGTCCTCTCTGGTTCAGGTCTTCTCTGGTGCAGGTCCTCTCTGGTCCAGGATTGTTCAGGTCCTCTCTGGTGCAGGATTGTTCAGGTCCTCTCTGGTGCAGGTCCTCTCTGGTCCAGGATTGTTCAGGTCCTCTCTGGTACAGGTCCTCCCTGGTGCAGGATTGTTCAGGTCCTCTCTGGTGCAGGGTTGTTCAGGGCCTCTCTGGTGCCGGGTTGTTCAGGACCTCTCTGGTGCATGGTTGTTCAGGACCCCTGAGGTGCAGGATTGTTCAGGTCCTCTCTGGTACAGGGTTGTTCAGGGCCTCTCTGGTACAGGGTTGTTCAGGACCTCTCTGGTGCAGGGTTGTTCAGGACCTCTCTGGTGCAGGATTGTTCAGGTCCTCTCTGGTGCAGGATTGTTCAGGTCCTCTCTGGTGCAGGTCCTCTCTGGTGCAGGTCCTCTCTGGTGCAGGTCCTCTCTGGTGCAGGTTCTCTCTGGTGCAGGGATGTTCAGGTCCACTCTGGTGCAGGATTGTTCAGGTCCTCTCTGGTGCAGGATTGTTCAGGGCCTCTCTGGTGCAGGATTGTTCAGGACCTCTCTGGTACAGGGTTGTTCAGGACCTCTCTGGTGCAGCATTGTTCAGGTCCTCTCTGGTCCAGGATTGTTCAGGTCCTCTCTGGTGCAGGGTTGTTCAGGACCTCTCTGGTGCAGGATTGTTCAGGTCCTCTCTGGTGCAGAATTGTTTAGGTCCTCTCTGGTGCAGGATTGTTTAGGTCCTCTCTGGTGCAGGATTGTTCAGGTCCTCTCTGGTGCAGGATTGTTCAGGGCCTCTCTGGTGCAGGATTGTTCAGGTCCTCTCTGGTGCAGGATTGTTCAGGTCCTCTCTGGTGCAGGTCCTCTCTGGTGCAGGTCCTCTCTGGTGCGGGTCCTCTCTGGTCCAGGATTGTTCAGGTCCTCTCTGGTACAGGATTGTTCAGGTCCTCTCTGGTACAGGATGTTCAGGTCCTCTCTGGTGCAGGTCCTCTCTGGTGCAGGTCCTCTCTGTTCCAGGTCCTCTCTGGTGCAGGTCCTCTCTGGTGCAGGTCCTCTCTGGTGCAGGTCCTCTCTGGTGCAGGTCCACTCTGGTGCAGGGTTGTTCAGGTCCTCTCTGGTATAGGGTTGTTCAGGGCCTCTCTGGCGCAGGATTGTTCAGGACCTCTCTGGTGCAGGATTGTTCAGGTCCTCTCTGGTACAGGGTTGTTCAGGGCCTCTCTGGCGCAGGATTGTTCAGGACCTCTCTGGTGCAGGATTGTTCAGGTCCTCTCTGGTGCAGGGTTGTTCAGGGCCTCTCTGGTGCAGGGTTGTTCAGGACCTCTCTGGTACAGGGTTGTTCAGGGCCTCTCTGGTGCAGGGTTGTTCAGGACCTCTCTGGTACAGGGTTGTTCAGGGCCTCTCTGGTGCAGGGTTGTTCAGGGCCTCTCTGGTGCAGGGTTGTTCAGGACCTCTCTGGTGCCAGGACCTCTCTGCCGCAGGATTGTTCAGGTCCTCTCTGGTCCAGGAGATTGTTCAGGTCCTCTCTGGTTCAGGTTCTCTCTGGTGCAGGTCCTCTCTGGTTCAGGTCTTCTCTGGTGCAGGTCCTCTCTGGTCCAGGATTGTTCAGGTCCTCTCTGGTGCAGGATTGTTCAGGTCCTCTCTGGTGCAGGTCCTCTCTGGTCCAGGATTGTTCAGGTCCTCTCTGGTGCAGGTCCTCCCTGGTGCAGGATTGTTCAGGTCCTCTCTGGTGCAGGGTTGTTCAGGGCCTCTCTGGTGCCGGGTTGTTCAGGACCTCTCTGGTGCAGGGTTGTTCAGGACCCCTGAGGTGCAGGATTGTTCAGGTCCTCTCTGGTACAGGGTTGTTCAGGGCCTCTCTGGTACAGGGTTGTTCAGGACCTCTCTGGTGCAGGGTTGTTCAGGACCTCTCTGGTGCAGGATTGTTCAGGTCCTCTCTGGTGCAGGATTGTTCAGGTCCTCTCTGGTGCAGGTCCTCTCTGGTGCAGGTCCTCTCTGGTGCAGGTCCTCTCTGGTGCAGGTTCTCTCTGGTGCAGGGATGTTCAGGTCCACTCTGGTGCAGGATTGTTCAGGTCCTCTCTGGTGCAGGATTGTTCAGGGCCTCTCTGGTGCAGGATTGTTCAGGACCTCTCTGGTACAGGGTTGTTCAGGGCCTGTCTGGTGCAGGGTTGCTCAGGACCTCTCTGGTGCAGGATTGTTCAGGTCCTCTCTGGTGCAGGGTTGTTCAGTGCCTCTCTGGTGCAGGGTTGTTCAGGACCTCTCTGGTGCAGGGTTGTTCAGGACCTCTGTGGTGCAGGATTGTTCAGGTCCTCTCTGGTACAGGGTTGTTCAGGGCCTCTCTGGTGCAGGGTTGTTCAGGACCTCTCTGGTGCAGGATTGTTCAGGGCCTCTCTGGTGCAGGGTTGTTCAGGACCTCTCTGGTGCCAGGACCTCTCTGGTGCAGGATTGTTCAGGTCCTCTCTGGTCCAGGATTTTTCAGGTCCTCTCTGGTTCAGGTCCTCTCTGGTGCAGGTCCTCTCTGGTGCAGGATTGTGCAGGACCTCTCTGGAGCAGTGTTGTTCAGAACTTCTCTGGTGTAGGGCTGATCAGGTCCTCTCTGGTGCAGGTCCTCTCTGGTCCAGGATTGTTCAGGTCCTCTCTGGTGCAGGTCCTCTCTGGTGCAGGTCCTCTCTGGTGCAGGATTGTTCAGGTCCTCTCTGGTGCAGGATTGTTCAGGTCCTCTCTGGTGCAGGATTGTTCAGGTCCTCTCTGGTCCAGGATTGTTCAGGTCCTCTCTGGTGCAGGATTGTTCAGGTCCTCTCTGGTGCAGGATTGTTCAGGTCCTCTCTGGTGCAGGATTGTTCAGGTCCTCTCTGGTGCAGGATTGTTCTGGTCCTCTCTGGTGCAGTAGTGTTCAGGGCCTCTCTGGTGCAGGGTTGTTCAGGGCCTCTCTGGTGCAGGATTGTTCAGGTCCTGTCTGGTGCAGGGTTGTTCAGGACCTCTCTGGTGCCAGGTCCTCTCTGGTGCAGGATTGTTCAGGTCCTCTCTGGTGCAGGATTGTTCAGGTCCTCTCTGGTGCCGGATTGTTCAGGTCCTCTCTGGTGCAGGATTGTTCAGGTCCTCTCTGGTGCAGGTCCTCTCTGGTCCAGGATTGTTCAGGACCTCTCTGGTACAGGGTTGTTCAGGGCCAGGGTTGTTCAGGACCTCTATGGTGCAGGATTGTTCAGGTCCTCTCTGGTTCTGGGTTGTTCAGGGCCTCTCTGGTGCAGGATGTTCAGGTCCTCTCTGGTGCAGGGTTGTTCAGGTCCTCTCTGGTGCAGGATTGTTCAGGTCCTCTCTGGTGCAGGGTTTTTCAGGGCCTCTCTGGTGCAGGATTGTTCAGGTCCTCTCTGGTGCAGGATTGTTCAGGTCCTCTCTGGTGCAGGATTGTTCAGGTCCTCTCTGGTACAGGGTTGTTCAGGGCCTCTCTGGTACAGGGTTGTTCAGGACCTCTCTGGTGCAGGATTGTTCAGGTCCTCTCTGGTGCAGGGTTGTTCAGGACCTCTCTGGTGCAGGATTGTTCAGGTCCTCTCTGGTCCATGATAGTTCAGGTCCTCTCTGGTGCAGGGTTGTTCAGGACCTCTCTGGTGCAGGATTGTTCAGGTCCTCTCTGGTGCAGAATTGTTTAGGTCCTCTCTGGTGCAGGATTGTTTAGGTCCTCTCTGGTGCAGGATTGTTCAGGTCCTCTCTGGTGCAGGATTGTTCAGGGCCTCTCTGGTGCAGGATTGTTCAGGTACTCTCTGGTGCAGGGTTGTTAAGGACCTCTCTGGTGCAGGATTGTTCAGGTCCTCTCTGGTACAGGATTGTTCAGGTCCACTCTGGTGCAGGATTGTTCAGGTCCTCTCTGGTGCAGGATTGTTCAGGTCCTCTCTGGTGCAGGTCCTCTCTGGTGCAGGTCCTCTCTGGTGCGGGTCCTCTCTGGTCCAGGATTGTTCAGGTCCTCTCTGGTACAGGATTGTTCAGGTCCTCTCTGGTACAGGATGTTCAGGTCCTCTCTGGTGCAGGTCATCTCTGGTGCAGGTCCTCTCTGTTGCAGGTCCTCTCTGGTTCAGGTCCTCTCTGGTGCAGGTCCTCTCTGGTGCAGGTCCTCTCTGGTGCAGGTCCACTCTGGTGCAGGGTTGTTCAGGTCCTCTCTGGTACAGGGTTGTTCAGGGCCTCTCTGGCGCAGGATTGTTCAGGACCTCTCTGGTGCAGGATTGTTCAGGTCCTCTCTGGTACAGGGTTGTTCAGGGCCTCTCTGGCGCAGGATTGTTCAGGACCTCTCTGGTACAGGATTGTTCAGGTCCTCTCTGGTGCAGGGTTGTTCAGGGCCTCTCTGGTGCAGGGTTGTTCAGGACCTCTCTGGTACAGGGTTCTTCAGGGCCTCTCTGGTGCAGGGTTGTTCAGGACCTCTCTGGTACAGGGTTGTTCAGGGCCTCTCTGGTGCAGGGTTGTTCAGGGCCTCTCTGGTGCAGGGTTGTTCAGGACCTCTCTGGTGCCAGGACCTCTCTGCTGCAGGATTGTTCAGGTCCTCTCTGGTCCAGGAGATTGTTCAGGTCCTCTCTGGTTCAGGTCCTCTCTGGTGCAGGTCCTCTCTGGTGCAGGATTGTGCAGGACCTCTCTGGAGCAGTGTTGTTCAGAACTTCTCTGGTGTAGGGCTGATCAGGTCCTCTCTGGTTCAGGTCTTCTCTGGTGCAGGTCCTCTCTGCTCCAGGATTGTTCTGGTCCTCTCTGGTGCAGGATTGTTCAGGTCCTCTCTGGTGCAGGGTTGTTCAGGGCCTCTCTGGTGCCGGGTTGTTCAGGACCTCTCTGGTGCAGGGTTGTTCAGGACCCCTGAGGTGCAGGATTGTTCAGGTCCTCTCTGGTACAGGGTTGTTCAGGGCCTCTCTGGTACAGGGTTGTTCAGGACCTCTCTGGTGCAGGGTTGTTCAGGACCTCTCTGGTGCAGGATTGTTCAGGTCCTCTCTGGTGCAGGATTGTTCAGGTCCTCTCTGGTGCAGGTCCTCTCTGGTGCAGGTCTTCTCTGGTGCAGGTCCTCTCTGGTGCAGGTTCTCTCTGGTGCAGGGATGTTCAGGTCCACTCTGGTGCAGGATTGTTCAGGTCCTCTCTGGTGCAGGATTGTTCACGGCCTCTCTGGTGCAGGATTGTTCAGGACCTCTCTGGTACAGGGTTGTTCAGGGCCTGTCTGGTGCAGGGTTCCTCAGGACCTCTCTGGTGCAGGATTGTTCAGGTCCTCTCTGGTGCAGGGTTGTTCAGTGCCTCTCTGGTGCAGGGTTGTTCAGGACCTCTCTGGTGCAGGGTTGTTCAGGACCTCTGTGGTGCAGGATTGTTCAGGTCCTCTCTGGTACAGGGTTGTTCAGGGCCTCTCTGGTGCAGGGTTGTTCAGGACCTCTCTGGTGCAGGATTGTTCAGGGCCTCTCTGGTGCAGGGTTGTTCAGGACCTCTCTGGTGCCAGGACCTCTCTGGTGCCAGGACCTCTCTGGTGCAGGATTGTTCAGGTCCTCTCTGGTCCAGGATTTTTCAGGTCCTCTCTGGTTCAGGTCCTCTCTGGTGCAGGTCCTCTCTGGTGCAGGATTGTGCAGGACCTCTCTGGAGAAGTGTTGTTCAGAACTTCTCTGGTGTAGGGCTGATCAGGTCCTCTCTGGTGCAGGTCCTCTCTGGTCCAGGATTGTTCAGGTCCTCTCTGGTGCAGGTCCTCTCTGGTCCAGGATTGTTCAGGTCCTCTCTGGTTCAGGTCCTCTCTGGTGCAGGTCCTCTCTGGTGCACGATTGTTCAGGTCCTCTCTGGTGCAGGATTGTTCAGGTCCTCTCTGGTCCAGGATTGTTCAGGTCCTCTCTGGTGCAGGATTGTTCAGGTCCTCTCTGGTGCAGGATTGTTCAGGTCCTCTCTGGTGCAGGATTGTTCAGGTCCTCTCTGGTGTAGGATTGTTCAGGTCCTCTCTGGTGCAGGGTTGTTCAGGACCTCCCTGGTGCAGGATTGTTCAGGTCCTCTCTGGTGCCAGGACCTCTCTGGTGCAGGATTGTTCAGGTCCTCTCTGGTGCAGGGTTGTTCAGGACCTCTCTGGTGCCAGGACCTCTCTGGTGCAGGATTGTTCAGGTCCTCTCTGGTCCATGATTGTTCAGGTCCTCTCTAGTGCAGGATTGTTCAGGTCCTCTCTGGTGCAGGTCCTCTCTGGTGCAGGATTGTTCAGGTCCTCTCTGGTGCAGGATTGTTCAGGTCCTCTCTGGTGCAGGATTGTTCAGGTCCTCTCTGGTGCAGGATTGTTCAGGTCCTCTCTGGTGCAGGATTGTTCAGGTCCTCTCTGGTGCAGGGTTGTTCAGGACCTCTCTGGTGCAGGATTGTTCAGGTCCTCTCTGGTGCAGGATTGTTCAGGTCTTCTCTGGTGCAGGTCCTCTCTGGTGCAGGATTGTTCAGGTCCTCTCTGGTGCAGGATTGTTCAGGTCCTCTCTGGTGCAGGATTGTTCAGGTCCTCTCTGGTGCAGGATTGTTCAGGTCCTCTCTGGTGCAGAGTTGTTCAGGACCTCTCTGGTGCAGGTCCTCTCTGGTCCAGGATTGTTCAGGTCCTCTCTGGTGCAGGGATGTTCAGGTCCACTCTGGTGCTGGATTGTTCAGGTCCTCTCTGGTACAGGGTTGTTCAGGGCCTCTCTGGTGCAGGATAGTTCAGGACCTCTCTGGTACAGGGTTGTTCAGGACCTCTCTGGTGCAGGATTGTTCAGGTCCTCTCTGGTGCCGCAGGGTTGTTCAGGACCTCTCTGGTACAGGGTTGTTCAGGTCCTCTCTGGTCCAGGATTGTTCAGGTCCTCTCTGGTCCAGGATTGTTCAGGTCCTCTCTGGTGCAGGGATGTTCAGTTCCACTCTGGTGCTGGATTATTCAGGTCCTCTCTGGTGCAGGGTTGTTCAGGGCCTCTCTGGTGCAGGGTTGTTCAGGGCCAGGGTTGTTCAGGGCCTCTCTGGTGCAGGATTGTTCAGGTCCTCTCTGGTGCAGGGTTGTTCAGGGTCTCTCTGGTGCAGGGTTGTTCAGGACCTCTCTGGTGCAGGATTGTTCAGGGCCTCTCTAGTGCAGGGATGTTCAGGTCCTCTCTGGTGCAGGTCCTCTCTGGTGCAGGATTGTTCAAGTCCTCTCTGGTGCAGGGTTGTTCAGGACCTCTCTGGTGCAGGGTTGTTCACGACCCCTGTGGTGCAGGATTGTTCAGGTCCTCTCTGGTACAGGGTTGTTCAGGGCCTCTCTTGTACAGGGTTGTTCAGGACCTCTCTGGTGCAGGATTGTTCAGGTCCTCTCTGGTACAGGGTTGTTCAGGGTCTCTCTGGTGCAGGGTTGTTCAGGACCTCTCTGGTGCAGGGTTGTTCAGTACCTCTCTGGTGCAGGATTGTTCAGGTCCTCTCTCGTGCAGGATTGTTCAGGTCCTCTCTGGTGCAGGTCCTCTCTGGTGCAGGTCCTCTCTGGTGCAGGTCCTCTCTGGTGTAGGTCTTCTCTGGTGCAGGTCCTCGTCCTCTCTGGTGCAGGGATGTTCAGGTCCACTCTGGTGCAGGATTGTTCAGGTCGTCTCTGGTGCAGGATTGTTCAGGTCCTCTCTGGTGCAGGATTGTTCAGGGCCTCTCTGGTGCAGGATTGTTCAGGACCTCTCTGGTACAGGGTTGTTCAGGGCCTGTCTGGTGCAGGGTTGCTCAGGACCTCTCTGGTGCAGGATTGTTCAGGTCCTCTCTGGTGCAGGGTTGTTCAGTGCCTCTCTGGTGCAGGATTGTTCAGCACCTCTCTGGTGCAGGGTTGTTCAGGACCTCTGTGGTGCAGGATTGTTCAGGTCCTCTCTGGTGCAGGGTTGTTCAGGACCTCTCTGGTGCAGGATTGTTCAGGGCCTCTCTGGTGCAGGGTTGTTCAGGACCTCTCTGGTGCCAGGACCTCTCTGGTGCAGGATTGTTCAGGTCCTCTCTGGTCCAGGATTTTTCAGGTCCTCTCTGGTTCAGGTCCTCTCTGGTGCAGGTCCTCTCTGGTGCAGGACCTCTCTGGAGCAGTGTTGTTCAGAACTTCTCTGGTGTAGGGCTGATCAGGTCCTCTCTGGTGCAGGTCCTCTGTGAGGGCCCGTGCCTCCTTCGACGTTCACAGAGCTAGGAGTGAGTCGACTAGCTCTGCTACTAACTTAGGAACGGGTCACCTCGCACTGATAAGATGGACTTGCACTGGTACTGTTAGAGAGGGTCGTAAGTCCTCAGTACTAGAGCAGTCGGGTTGTGGACAGGAGAGAGATCTCTGTCTGTCGCTTGTGGTTGATTGCAGATGGGGAAGATGATGACAGCAGGGTTGAAGGCCACTGCTGTGCAGATAGGGAAGAAGAGGAGATGCTCCGGCTTGAGGGAGATAAGATGCTTGATCTTGATAGCTGTGAAGAAATACCCCGAGATCATTGACTGGCTTCTAGGCTCGTTTTGATCTCCTTAATACCCCAATTAGTGACTGGCTTCAAGGCTCGTTTTAACTGGTTAAAGGTAAAAGGTAAGAAGTAACATTGATCGAGAGACTGGACTGTTCAGTCAGCCAGTTAAATAGTACATGGTGAGATGAAAGGTGCTGTGGGTTAGTCGCGAATAACATAATGAGTACATCATGAATATAACAAGTAAATATGGCTCAAACTACTGTGAGATGGATAAGATAAGGTGAGACTAAATGCACAACACCTAGTTAGGGAATAGTTAGGATAGGATAGGGATAGAGATACATGCATGCATAGGATATATAGTTGTCTTTATGTTCTTTTCCAGATCTTTTAGTCTTTGGACATCAGACACAGGACATCTGGGCTCCAGGGTCCTGAGGCGCGTCCATCCTCCGGGGGGGAAGAGTGAGCGGAACATCCTTCTCCTCTTCAGAGATAAGTAGCACCAGTTTGACCACAGGTCGTTTGTGAGTGCCGAAGGTGGGACCTCGCACGGTCGCTGCTCTGACGAGTCCGTCTTGTCCGGGATGGATTTCGATAACGCGAGCGAGGGGCCATAGATTCGTAAACTGGAACTGGTCCTTGACCATCACTACGTCACCGACTTTGATGTTCCTTGTGGGTCTTTGCCATTTGTGCAGACGATTGAGGCTAGTGAGGTAGTGTGTGGTCCACTGCTTCCAAAAATGATCCGTCAATTGGCGGCAATGGTTCCATTTGGCCCTACTGCTTTGATTCCCAAGGCCTAGAACATTCGTAATGTCTGGAAGGGCTGTCAGTGGTCGTCCGACCAGGAAATGTCCTGGCGTGAGGATGAGTGACAAGTCCGAGGGTTGTGAGTCCAGAGGAACCAATGGTCGACTGTTCATCACTGCTTCAGCCTGACACAAGAAGGTGGTAAGTCGCTCGTAGTTCAACGAGGCAGTGCCAGCTATGGCTCGTAAGAGAGTTTTAGCGCTTTTCACATTACTCTCCCAGAGTCCTCCGAAATGTGGAGCGAGTTCGGGGATGTGATTCCATGTCACTCGTTGTTCATTGAGATAGCGGTGGAGCTGATCGGCGGTCTCTTGAGAATATAGCTGGTCATAGGCTTCGCGTAGACATCTATTGGCCCCCACGAAGTTTGTGCCATTGTCACTGTAGACAGTGGTTGGTAGTCCGCGCCTGCTCACAAAGCGTTGGAAGGTCGCCATGAAGGCTTCCGTTGAGAGATCTGAAATGACCTCCAGGTGAATGGCCTTGGTGGATAAGCAGACGAATAGACCGATGTAGGCCTTCTCTATCCTCGGCTTGCGAGGATTGCCTGTCCTGAGAGTCATGGGTCCTGCTAGATCGACCCCTACATGACTAAAGGCTGAGGAGGCGGTGATTCGGGCAGCTGGCAGTTGTCCCATTAGCTGTTTGGACTTCCTGGCATATGCTTTGCGGCACGGAATACATTGGTTGGTGATCTTGCGCGCCAAGGACCGAGCTCCAGACACGTAATAGCGTTGAGTGAGTAGTCCCAGGATAACTGAGACACCCGCGTGATGGTTGCTGAGGTGAATCTGGTTGATGATAAGTGATGCCAGTCTACCGTGCCTGGGGAGAATGAGAGGGTGCCTGACGAGCTCGGGTAATTCAGATTTCTCCAAACGTCCTCCCACGGTGAGGATGCCATCGTGGCTAAGGACTGGGTGAAGATTACTAATGGAGCTCTTACAGGGTAACTCCTTCTTCTGCTGCAGAGCCGTCAACTCCGTACCGAAGTGCTGACGTTGTGCTCCTTTTACCAGGGTTCTCTCTGCGCCATCCAGCTCTCTGACTGAGAGCTTGCTCTCAAGACAGCGCAGAGAACGTTCCTTGAGTCGAACGTTGGTGACGAAACGATTCATCCAAGCTGTGACTCGAACCAGTTTGTGGAGGGAAGAATACCTGCCGCTTAGATCTGATGTGATGGTCTGCTGTGTGGTGAGGGCGACAAACTCCTTTTTGACCTCTAAGATGGTCACTGTCTCGCCACTTGTACGCTTAGGCCATTGGTTTTGATCTTGGCTCAGCCAACTGGGTCCCTTCCACCATAGATGGTGGTTGATTAGGTCTTGCGGCATAAGCCCTCTGGATGCTGCATCGGCTGGATTTTCTTCAGTGGGGACATGGCGCCATCTGCTGGACGGAATCTTGGAGGTAATGGTCGACACTCGGTTGCTGACGTACACCTTCAACTTGCCTGGCTCCTGATTGAGCCAGGCAAGGACAATGGTCGAATCCGTCCAACAGAAAAGCTGTTCCACCAACAAGTCGAGGGTCTTGCGGGTGCTCTCCATAAGTTTAGTGAGGAGTGCAGCACCACATAGCTCAAGCTTGGGGATTGTGATTGCCGTTGTTGGTGACACTTTGGTTTTTGCTGTGACCAAGGTGATGGTTGTTGGAGAAGAGTCTGCATAGGTGGTACGTACGTAGATCACACCACCGTAGGCCTTCTCAGATGCGTCCGAGAAGCCATGTAATTGCACTGATAGTCTCTCTCGGTAAGGCTGATAGTAGCATCTGGGGATGGCGTGCTGAGTAATGAGTGGTAGTTCGTCCGTCCATTGTCTCCATCTCTCTGTGATGAGATCAGGCACTGGTTCGTCCCAGTCAAGGCCCCGCACCCAGATCTCCTGGAGCAGTAGTTTGGCGATGACCATGGCCGGGGCGAACCAGCCCATCACGTCGTAGGTCCTCGCTAGATCTGAGGACACCTGACGTTTGGTGGCTGCCCGATTCTCACCCAGAGTGGGGGTAGAGACATACATAAGGTCGTGAGTGGTGTCCCAATGGATCCCGAGTGTCTTGTGACATCGGTCCGGGGTGAGGAGAGAGATTTCATTCTCTGTCTCGCAGAGCTCATCGGGAATGGACATTCTGAGATCGGCTGAACTGCTTCTCCATTTACGGAGGGTCATGCATCCCTTGCTTAGGAGGTCGGTGAGTTGCTGCCTCTTGGTGATAGCTTCTGGAACCGTAGCAGCGCCCGTTACACAGTCATCCACGTAAAACTCATGGCGAATGACCGCTGCTGCTTCCGGGTGTTGCTGCTCGTTATCTGCTGCGAGCTGGAGGAGTGTCTGGGTGGCCAGGAATGGTGAGGATGCCACCCCGAAGGTGACACGCTTCATGCGCCAAATCTGTGGCTGCTCATCCCGGTCTTTCCAGATATATCTGTGGAGGTCTCGATCGTGAGGTGCAAGGCTTATCTCCCGAAACATCTTGCTGATGTCGGCAGTCATACCCACATTGTGTCTCCGAAACTTCAGGATGATCTCTGTCGTCAGCGGATATTGATTTGGCCCAGTCAACAGAATGTCATTGTGTGACATCCCGTTGCTGGACCGTGCTGACGCATCAAAGACCACCCTGAGCTTTGTGGTCGTGCTGGCATCCTTCACTACTCCGTGCATCGGTAAGTAGAAGCAGTCGCTGTCTGGCTTAGATAGGTCAGCGACTGGGCATGGTTCTGAGTGGCCTAGGAGGCCGTACTCCTGTATGGCAGCTTGGAACGGCTCCCACTTTCCCTTTCGTTCGAGGGACCTTTTATTTTGCTGAAACCTTCGTTCAGCCTGAGTGCGGGAGTGTCCTAGGATTGGAGTAGGCAGCTTCTTGGGGAGAGATACGATATAGCGGCCATCTTGGTCGCGAGTGTGTGTACTCTCATAGTGATGTACTGCTTCTTCCTCGTCCTTAGTGAGGGACGTTTGATGGTTCTGGATCTCCTCGGTTTCCCAGAAGATAGAGGGGTCATGAGTTGATCGTGTGGACAGATATACGGCTGCCTGCTGTGGCGTTGTTCCACCCTGAACAATCCATCCGTAGATGGTGTCAGCTGCCAAGTATCGTCCGTCAGCCGATGATCTGGCTTCCGTCTGTCCTACTAGGGACATCCTTGCCGTTGCTTCGGAGCCCAGCAAGATGTCGACCCTCCCGGGGAGATGGAAGGAAGGGTCCGCTAGGTCGATGCCCTGAAGGAAGGGTAGAGAAGCTGCTTCCGGGATCGGGTCGGTGGGTAACACCATACAGACAGACTGCGAAACGTGTGCCTGAATGTAGATAGCAGGAGTGAGATGCTGTCGCCTGGGACGGATTGTGAGTGATGCTACCAGCTCGCACTTGAGACCGGGGAGATTGCCTACAGTGTTGGTAGAGCTGGATTGAGGGGTGGTGTGTGCTCCCAGACGCTGGATGAGTCGGGAGGTGACATAGGATGCCGTACTACAGACGTCCAATATGGCTCTGGCTTGCACAGTCGTGCCATTGGCCTCTATTGTGATGATTGCAGTCGGCAGTATCCCCACATCGCAATCAGCATTGGCTAAGTACGTGAGCTGAGCAGGGGTGGGAGAGATCGTGGGCGGAGTTGCAGCTGCAGCAGGAGGTGGCATCTGCACTGGTGTAAATGCTCCATGCAACAGTGAGTGGTGCCTTTGAGTGCATTCTCTGCACGTCCTGGTGCTTCTGCAGGAGTCTATAGAGTGCCCGTAGCCCAAGCAGTTCACACAGAGCTTTATCCTCCGGACGACCTCCTTCCTTTGTGCCGGTGAATTGGCCAGGAAGGTGGGGCAGGTCGCCATTGGATGCCGCTCTATGTTACACAGCTTGCATGGTGCTCCTGCTTGCTGTTGATGAGATGCAGCGTGTGTTGGGGCAACTGCTGGTAGAGATGGTGTTACCGCTTGTGTCATGTAGGCCGGTTGAGGATTTTTCGTCGGCTTCTGCGATGCAACAGGATCTGATGGTTTGTTGGCCCTGGATCTCTGACTGATCTCTTTGGAGGCGTCATGTTGATCGGCTGTGGAGGCGAGGTACTTACTTAGCTCGCCAATGCCTGGGACAGATCTCTGATGAGCAGAGATCTTTGCCCATCGTTTGGCTAGCTTTCCCGTTAACCTGAGTTCGCCCAGAACTGTGAGGATGTCCATCGCACTGTCTTGTCCGGAGCCTATGATCTCTTTCCTTACGGACTCAAGTGTTCGATTCCACTCCCTGGCGTCTGGTTCGTCCATCATCTTCCCATGGATGAGGGATTCGATGGCGGTCTTGTAGACTGATCGAGGGTTATGGTAGATCATCTTGAGGGTCTCAGAGATTTTGTCGAAGTCTCCCGGCATCCCGTGCAAGTGCCTGAACTCAGCAGCTCCCTCAGTTGTTAGAATAGATTTCCTGAGGTAGGCTACCTTGTCCTCTTCTGTCATTCTGCTGTCACGGTCCAGCAGCTGATTGAATGTCCTCCAGAAGCTGGGCCATTCTTGCTTATTCCCATTGAAAGTGGGAAAGGTGATTTCTGGTAGGCGACTGCGCAGCAGATCGGCTGAGGTTATGCCATGTGTAGTTATGATGGGAGTGGGTTTGGCGTCCTCCCTCTTTGCTCTGACGTCTTGATACCGTGCTCGTACAGTTTTGAGTTGGGTCACCAGAGCTTCTGCCTCGTCGTTGGGGAGTTCGCTAATTGCTTTCTCAGCGTTCTCCAGTTTTTCCTCTGCTCTCTTGAGGTCAACGTCCATGGTAGCGCACGTGGCATCCATGCCAGTGGCAATTTCATACACGAATCGTTCCACAAGACGAACAGATTTGCCAGCAGCTGCTAGTGCCTTGGCAAGGTCACACCGATTGTGCGCCTGTGTCAGCATTTCGGTCGCTCTGTCTGAGACGTTGACGAGCTCTTCGTTCTCGGCTGCAATGACTGTGGCCTTGGGCTTAGACTCACACTCCAGAAGGTAAATGAGCTGATTTTGATATGCTTCAAACTCGGTGAACTGAGTGTTGATGTTGGAGATGAGGCGTTCGGTCAATGGGATATTGACGTGATCCAGCCGAGTGGCCACCAAAGATGCCACCTGTCTCTCCATCTTGGTAATCATGCCCTTCCTCTGACCCCTTTTCGATCTGAGGATGGCCGGATCATCGATGTCATCGATGCCAAGGGCTGACATGGTGGTATAGGGAACTTTAAGAAAAGAGTCTCAAGATCGTTGAAAGGGTTTGTTAACCCTGTGGATGATGCGGATGACGAAGTCGTTGTTCGTTGTAGATTGAGATGTGCGAGCAACAAAGGTCCTGGAGGAGCTTTCTTGCCGTCTGAGAGGGTTTGATGTAGATCCGGCTCGAAGGACCAAATGTGAGGGCCCGTGCCTCCTTCGACGTTCACAGAGCTAGGAGTGAGTCGACTAGCTCTGCTACTAACTTAGGAACGGGTCACCTCGCACTGATAAGATGGACTTGCACTGGTACTGTTAGAGAGGGTCGTAAGTCCTCAGTACTAGAGCAGTCGGGTTGTGGACAGGAGAGAGATCTCTGTCTGTCGCTTGTGGTTGATTGCAGATGGGGAAGATGATGACAGCAGGGTTGAAGGCCACTGCTGTGCAGATAGGGAAGAAGAGGAGATGCTCCGGCTTGAGGGAGATAAGATGCTTGATCTTGATAGCTGTGAAGAAATACCCCGAGATCATTGACTGGCTTCTAGGCTCGTTTTGATCTCCTTAATACCCCAATTAGTGACTGGCTTCAAGGCTCGTTTTAACTGGTTAAAGGTAAAAGGTAAGAAGTAACATTGATCGAGAGACTGGACTGTTCAGTCAGCCAGTTAAATAGTACATGGTGAGATGAAAGGTGCTGTGGGTTAGTCGCGAATAACATAATGAGTACATCATGAATATAACAAGTAAATATGGCTCAAACTACTGTGAGATGGATAAGATAAGGTGAGACTAAATGCACAACACCTAGTTAGGGAATAGTTAGGATAGGATAGGGATAGAGATACATGCATGCATAGGATATATAGTTGTCTTTATGTTCTTTTCCAGATCTTTTAGTCTTTGGACATCAGACACAGGACATCTGGGCTCCAGGGTCCTGAGGCGCGTCCATCCTCTCTGGTCCAGGATTGTTCAGGTCCTCTCTGGTGCAGGTCCTCTCTGGTCCAGGATTGTTCAGGTCCTCTCTGGTTCAGGTCCTCTCTGGTGCAGGTCCTCTCTGGTGTAGGATTGTTCAGGTCCTCTCTGGTGCAGGGTTGTTCAGGGCCTCTCTGGTGCATGATTGTTCAGGTCCTCTCTGGTGCAGGGTTGTTCAGGACCTCTCTGGTGCCAGGTCCTCTCTGGTGCAGGATTGTTCAGGTCCTCTCTGGTGCAGGATTGTTCAGGTCCTCTCTGGTGCAGGATTGTTCAGGTCCTCTCTGGTCCAGGATTGTTCAGGTCCTCTTTGGTGCAGGATTGTTCAGGTCCTCTCTGGTCCAGGATTGTTCAGGTCCTCTCTGGTCCAGGATTGTTCAGGTCCTCTCTGGTGCAGGATTGTTCAGGTCCTCTCTGGTGCAGGATTGTTCAGGTCCTCTCTGGTGCAGGGTTGTTCAGGGCCTCTCTGGTGCAGGGTTGTTCAGGACCTCTCTGGTGCAGGATTGTTCAGGTCCTCTCTGGTGCAGGATTGTTCAGGTCCTCTCTGGTGCAGGATTGTTCAGGTCCTCTCTGGTGCAGGATTGTTCAGGTCCTCTCTGGTGCAGGATTGTTCAGGTCCTCTCTGGTGCAGAGTTGTTCAGGACCTCTCTGGTGCAGGTCCTCTCTGGTCCAGGATTATTCAGGTCCTCTCTGGTGCAGGGATGTTCAGGTCCACTCTGGTGCTGGATTGTTCAGGTCCTCTCTGGTACAGGGTTGTTCAGGGCCTCTCTGGTGCAGGATTGTTCAGGACCTCTCTGGTACAGGGTTGTTCAGGACCTCTCTGGTGCAGGATTGTTCAGGTCCTCTCTGGTGCCGCAGGGTTGTTCAGGACCTCTCTGGTACAGGGTTGTTCAGGTCCTCTCTGGTGCAGGATTGTTCAGGTCCTCTCTGGTGCAGGGTTGTTCAGGGCCTCTCTGGTGCAGGATTGTTTAGGTCCTCTCTGGTGCAGGATTGTTCAGGTCCTCTCTGGTGCAGGATTGTTCAGGGCCTCTCTGGTGCAGGGTTGTTCAGGACCTCTCTGGTGCCAGGACCTTTCTGGTGCAGGATTGTTCAGGTCCTCTCTGGTCCAGGATTTTTCAGGTCCTCTCTGGTTCAGGTCCTCTCTGGTGCAGGTCCTCTCTGGTGCAGGATTGTGCAGGACCTCTCTGGAGCAGTGTTGTTCAGAACTTCTCTGGTGTAGGTCCTCTCTGGTCCAGGATTGTTCAGGTC
Organism: Cladorhizidae sp. MBARI D1340-BT2; assembly: GCA_028752905.1. Lineage (NCBI taxonomy): Eukaryota > Metazoa > Porifera > Demospongiae > Poecilosclerida > Cladorhizidae > Cladorhizidae sp. MBARI D1340-BT2. Next base: position 266,793 of record JAQNBH010000018.1, on the reverse strand, counting down.
CTCTCTGGTGCATGTCCTCTCTGGTGCAGGTCCTCTCTGGTTCAGGGCCTCTCTGGTGCAGGATTGTTCAGGTCCTCTCTGGTGCAGGATTGTTCAGGGCCTCTCTGGTGCAGGATTGTTCAGGACCTCTCTGGTGCAGGATTGTTCAGGTCCTCTCTGGTCCAGGATTGTTCAGGTCCTCTCTGGTGCAGGATTGTTCAGGTCCTCTCTGGTGCAGGATTGTTCAGGTCCTCTCTGGTGCAGGATTGTTCAGGGCCTCTCTGGTGCAGGGTTGTTCAGGACCTCTCTGGTGCAGGATTGTTCAGGTCCTCTCTGGTGCAGGATTGTTCAGGGCCTCTCTGGTGCAGGGTTGTTCAGGGCCTCTCTGGTGCAGGGTTGTTCAGGACCTCTCTGGTGCCAGGACCTCTCTGGTGCAGGATTGTTCAGGTCCTCTCTGGTCCATGATTGTTCAGGTCCTCTCTGGTGCAGGATTGTTCAGGTCCTCTCTGGTGCAGGTCCTCTCTGGTGCAGGATTGTTCAGGTCCTCTCTGGTCCAGGATTGTTCAGGTCCTCTCTGGTCCAGGATTGTTCAGGTCCTCTCTGGTGCAGGATTGTTCAGGTCCTCTCTGGTGCAGGGTTGTTCAGGGCCTCTCTGGTGCATGGTTGTTCAGGACCTCTCTGGTGCAGGATTGTTCAGGTCCTCTCTGGTCAGGATTGTTCAGGTCTTCTCTGGTGCAGGTCCTCTCTGGTGCAGGATTGTTCAGGTCCTCTCTGGTGCAGGGTTGTTCAGGACCTCTCTGGTGCCAGGACCTCTCTGGTGCAGGTCCTCTCTGGTGCAGGATTGTGCAGGACCTCTCTGGAGCAGTGTTGTTCAGGTCTTCTCTGGTGCAGGTCCTCTCTGGTGCAGGATTATTCAGGTCCTCCCTGGTGCAGGGTTGTTCAGTTCCTCTCTGGTGCAGGATTGTTCAGGTCCTCCCTGGTGCAGGTCTTCTCTGGTGCAGGTCCTCGTCCTCTCTGGTGCAGGGATGTTCAGGTCCACTCTGGTGCAGGATTGTTCAGGTCCTCTCTGGTGCAGGGTTGTTCAGGGCCTCTCTGGTGCAGGGTTGTTCAGGGCCAGGGTTGTTCAGGGCCTCTATGGTTGTTCAGGACCTCTCTGGTGCAGGATTGTTCAGGGCCTCTCTGGTGCAGGGATGTTCAGGTCCTCTCTGGTGCAGGTCCTCTCTGGTGCAGGATTGTTCAGGTCCTCTCTGGTGCAGGATTGTTCAGGTCCTCTCTGGTGCAGGATTGTTCAGGTCCTCTCTGGTGCAGGATTGTTCAGGTCCTCTCTGGTGCAGGATTGTTCAGGTCCTCTCTGGTGCAGGGTTGTTCAGGACCTCTCTGGTGCAGGATTGTTCAGGTCCTCTCTGGTGCAGGATTGTTCAGGTCTTCTCTGGTGCAGGTCCTCTCTGGTGCAGGATTGTTCAGGTCCTCTCTGGTGCAGGATTGTTCAGGTCCTCTCTGGTGCAGGATTGTTCAGGTCCTCTCTGGTGCAGGATTGTTCAGGTCCTCTCTGGTGCAGAGTTGTTCAGGACCTCTCTGGTGCAGGTCCTCTCTGGTCCAGGATTGTTCAGGTCCTCTCTGGTGCAGGGATGTTCAGGTCCACTCTGGTGCTGGATTGTTCAGGTCCTCTCTGGTACAGGGTTGTTCAGGGCCTCTCTGGTGCAGGATAGTTCAGGACCTCTCTGGTACAGGGTTGTTCAGGACCTCTCTGGTGCAGGATTGTTCAGGTCCTCTCTGGTGCCGCAGGGTTGTTCAGGACCTCTCTGGTACAGGGTTGTTCAGGTCCTCTCTGGTCCAGGATTGTTCAGGTCCTCTCTGGTCCAGGATTGTTCAGGTCCTCTCTGGTGCAGGGATGTTCAGTTCCACTCTGGTGCTGGATTATTCAGGTCCTCTCTGGTGCAGGGTTGTTCAGGGCCTCTCTGGTGCAGGGTTGTTCAGGGCCAGGGTTGTTCAGGGCCTCTCTGGTGCAGGATTGTTCAGGTCCTCTCTGGTGCAGGGTTGTTCAGGGTCTCTCTGGTGCAGGGTTGTTCAGGACCTCTCTGGTGCAGGATTGTTCAGGGCCTCTCTAGTGCAGGGATGTTCAGGTCCTCTCTGGTGCAGGTCCTCTCTGGTGCAGGATTGTTCAAGTCCTCTCTGGTGCAGGGTTGTTCAGGACCTCTCTGGTGCAGGGTTGTTCACGACCCCTGTGGTGCAGGATTGTTCAGGTCCTCTCTGGTACAGGGTTGTTCAGGGCCTCTCTTGTACAGGGTTGTTCAGGACCTCTCTGGTGCAGGATTGTTCAGGTCCTCTCTGGTACAGGGTTGTTCAGGGTCTCTCTGGTGCAGGGTTGTTCAGGACCTCTCTGGTGCAGGGTTGTTCAGGACCTCTCTGGTGCAGGATTGTTCAGGTCCTCTCTCGTGCAGGATTGTTCAGGTCCTCTCTGGTGCAGGTCCTCTCTGGTGCAGGTCCTCTCTGGTGCAGGTCCTCTCTGGTGTAGGTCTTCTCTGGTGCAGGTCCTCGTCCTCTCTGGTGCAGGGATGTTCAGGTCCACTCTGGTGCAGGATTGTTCAGGTCGTCTCTGGTGCAGGATTGTTCAGGTCCTCTCTGGTGCAGGATTGTTCAGGGCCTCTCTGGTGCAGGATTGTTCAGGACCTCTCTGGTACAGGGTTGTTCAGGGCCTGTCTGGTGCAGGGTTGCTCAGGACCTCTCTGGTGCAGGATTGTTCAGGTCCTCTCTGGTCCATGATTGTTCAGGTCCTCTCTGGTGCAGGATTGTTCAGGTCCTCTCTGGTGCAGGTCCTCTCTGGTGCAGGATTGTTCAGGTCCTCTCTGGTCCAGGATTGTTCAGGTCCTCTCTGGTCCAGGATTGTTCAGGTCCTCTCTGGTGCAGGATTGTTCAGGTCCTCTCTGGTGCAGGGTTGTTCAGGGCCTCTCTGGTGCATGGTTGTTCAGGACCTCTCTGGTGCAGGATTGTTCAGGTCCTCTCTGGTCAGGATTGTTCAGGTCTTCTCTGGTGCAGGTCCTCTCTGGTGCAGGATTGTTCAGGTCCTCTCTGGTGCAGGGTTGTTCAGGACCTCTCTGGTGCCAGGACCTCTCTGGTGCAGGTCCTCTCTGGTGCAGGATTGTGCAGGACCTCTCTGGAGCAGTGTTGTTCAGGTCTTCTCTGGTGCAGGTCCTCTCTGGTGCAGGATTATTCAGGTCCTCTCTGGTGCAGGGTTGTTCAGTTCCTCTCTGGTGCAGGATTGTTCAGGTCCTCCCTGGTGCAGGTCTTCTCTGGTGCAGGTCCTCGTCCTCTCTGGTGCAGGGATGTTCAGGTCCACTCTGGTGCAGGATTGTTCAGGTCCTCTCTGGTGCAGGGTTGTTCAGGGCCTCTCTGGTGCAGGGTTGTTCAGGGCCAGGGTTGTTCAGGGCCTCTATGGTTGTTCAGGACCTCTCTGGTGCAGGATTGTTCAGGGCCTCTCTGGTGCAGGGATGTTCAGGTCCTCTCTGGTGCAGGTCCTCTCTGGTGCAGGATTGTTCAGGTCCTCTCTGGTGCAGGATTGTTCAGGTCCTCTCTGGTGCAGGATTGTTCAGGTCCTCTCTGGTGCAGGATTGTTCAGGTCCTCTCTGGTGCAGGATTGTTCAGGTCCTCTCTGGTGCAGGGTTGTTCAGGACCTCTCTGGTGCAGGATTGTTCAGGTCCTCTCTGGTGCAGGATTGTTCAGGTCTTCTCTGGTGCAGGTCCTCTCTGGTGCAGGATTGTTCAGGTCCTCTCTGGTGCAGGATTGTTCAGGTCCTCTCTGGTGCAGGATTGTTCAGGTCCTCTCTGGTGCAGGATTGTTCAGGTCCTCTCTGGTGCAGAGTTGTTCAGGACCTCTCTGGTGCAGGTCCTCTCTGGTCCAGGATTGTTCAGGTCCTCTCTGGTGCAGGGATGTTCAGGTCCACTCTGGTGCTGGATTGTTCAGGTCCTCTCTGGTACAGGGTTGTTCAGGGCCTCTCTGGTGCAGGATAGTTCAGGACCTCTCTGGTACAGGGTTGTTCAGGACCTCTCTGGTGCAGGATTGTTCAGGTCCTCTCTGGTGCCGCAGGGTTGTTCAGGACCTCTCTGGTACAGGGTTGTTCAGGTCCTCTCTGGTCCAGGATTGTTCAGGTCCTCTCTGGTCCAGGATTGTTCAGGTCCTCTCTGGTGCAGGGATGTTCAGTTCCACTCTGGTGCTGGATTATTCAGGTCCTCTCTGGTGCAGGGTTGTTCAGGGCCTCTCTGGTGCAGGGTTGTTCAGGGCCAGGGTTGTTCAGGGCCTCTCTGGTGCAGGATTGTTCAGGTCCTCTCTGGTGCAGGGTTGTTCAGGGTCTCTCTGGTGCAGGGTTGTTCAGGACCTCTCTGGTGCAGGATTGTTCAGGGCCTCTCTAGTGCAGGGATGTTCAGGTCCTCTCTGGTGCAGGTCCTCTCTGGTGCAGGATTGTTCAAGTCCTCTCTGGTGCAGGGTTGTTCAGGACCTCTCTGGTGCAGGGTTGTTCACGACCCCTGTGGTGCAGGATTGTTCAGGTCCTCTCTGGTACAGGGTTGTTCAGGGCCTCTCTTGTACAGGGTTGTTCAGGACCTCTCTGGTGCAGGATTGTTCAGGTCCTCTCTGGTACAGGGTTGTTCAGGGTCTCTCTGGTGCAGGGTTGTTCAGGACCTCTCTGGTGCAGGGTTGTTCAGGACCTCTCTGGTGCAGGATTGTTCAGGTCCTCTCTCGTGCAGGATTGTTCAGGTCCTCTCTGGTGCAGGTCCTCTCTGGTGCAGGTCCTCTCTGGTGCAGGTCCTCTCTGGTGTAGGTCTTCTCTGGTGCAGGTCCTCGTCCTCTCTGGTGCAGGGATGTTCAGGTCCACTCTGGTGCAGGATTGTTCAGGTCGTCTCTGGTGCAGGATTGTTCAGGTCCTCTCTGGTGCAGGATTGTTCAGGGCCTCTCTGGTGCAGGATTGTTCAGGACCTCTCTGGTACAGGGTTGTTCAGGGCCTGTCTGGTGCAGGGTTGCTCAGGACCTCTCTGGTGCAGGATTGTTCAGGTCCTCTCTGGTGCAGGGTTGTTCAGTGCCTCTCTGGTGCAGGATTGTTCAGCACCTCTCTGGTGCAGGGTTGTTCAGGACCTCTGTGGTGCAGGATTGTTCAGGTCCTCTCTGGTGCAGGGTTGTTCAGGACCTCTCTGGTGCAGGATTGTTCAGGGCCTCTCTGGTGCAGGGTTGTTCAGGACCTCTCTGGTGCCAGGACCTCTCTGGTGCAGGATTGTTCAGGTCCTCTCTGGTCCAGGATTTTTCAGGTCCTCTCTGGTTCAGGTCCTCTCTGGTGCAGGTCCTCTCTGGTGCAGGACCTCTCTGGAGCAGTGTTGTTCAGAACTTCTCTGGTGTAGGGCTGATCAGGTCCTCTCTGGTGCAGGTCCTCTCTGGTCCAGGATTGTTCAGGTCCTCTCTGGTGCAGGTCCTCTCTGGTCCAGGATTGTTCAGGTCCTCTCTGGTTCAGGTCCTCTCTGGTGCAGGTCCTCTCTGGTGTAGGATTGTTCAGGTCCTCTCTGGTGCAGGGTTGTTCAGGGCCTCTCTGGTGCATGATTGTTCAGGTCCTCTCTGGTGCAGGGTTGTTCAGGACCTCTCTGGTGCCAGGTCCTCTCTGGTGCAGGATTGTTCAGGTCCTCTCTGGTGCAGGATTGTTCAGGTCCTCTCTGGTGCAGGATTGTTCAGGTCCTCTCTGGTCCAGGATTGTTCAGGTCCTCTTTGGTGCAGGATTGTTCAGGTCCTCTCTGGTCCAGGATTGTTCAGGTCCTCTCTGGTCCAGGATTGTTCAGGTCCTCTCTGGTGCAGGATTGTTCAGGTCCTCTCTGGTGCAGGATTGTTCAGGTCCTCTCTGGTGCAGGGTTGTTCAGGGCCTCTCTGGTGCAGGGTTGTTCAGGACCTCTCTGGTGCAGGATTGTTCAGGTCCTCTCTGGTGCAGGATTGTTCAGGTCCTCTCTGGTGCAGGATTGTTCAGGTCCTCTCTGGTGCAGGATTGTTCAGGTCCTCTCTGGTGCAGGATTGTTCAGGTCCTCTCTGGTGCAGAGTTGTTCAGGACCTCTCTGGTGCAGGTCCTCTCTGGTCCAGGATTATTCAGGTCCTCTCTGGTGCAAGGATGTTCAGGTCCACTCTGGTGCTGGATTGTTCAGGTCCTCTCTGGTACAGGGTTGTTCAGGGCCTCTCTGGTGCAGGATTGTTCAGGACCTCTCTGGTACAGGGTTGTTCAGGACCTCTCTGGTGCAGGATTGTTCAGGTCCTCTCTGGTGCCGCAGGGTTGTTCAGGACCTCTCTGGTACAGGGTTGTTCAGGTCCTCTCTGGTGCAGGATTGTTCAGGTCCTCTCTGGTGCAGGGTTGTTCAGGGCCTCTCTGGTGCAGGATTGTTTAGGTCCTCTCTGGTGCAGGATTGTTCAGGTCCTCTCTGGTGCAGGATTGTTCAGGGCCTCTCTGGTGCAGGGTTGTTCAGGACCTCTCTGGTGCCAGGACCTTTCTGGTGCAGGATTGTTCAGGTCCTCTCTGGTCCAGGATTGTTCAGGTCCTCTTTGGTGCAGGATTGTTCAGGTCCTCTCTGGTCCAGGATTGTTCAGGTCCTCTCTGGTCCAGGATTGTTCAGGTCCTCTCTGGTGCAGGATTGTTCAGGTCCTCTCTGGTGCAGGATTGTTCAGGTCCTCTCTGGTGCAGGGTTGTTCAGGGCCTCTCTGGTGCAGGGTTGTTCAGGACCTCTCTGGTGCAGGATTGTTCAGGTCCTCTCTGGTGCAGGATTGTTCAGGTCCTCTCTGGTGCAGGATTGTTCAGGTCCTCTCTGGTGCAGGATTGTTCAGGTCCTCTCTGGTGCAGGATTGTTCAGGTCCTCTCTGGTGCAGAGTTGTTCAGGACCTCTCTGGTGCAGGTCCTCTCTGGTCCAGGATTATTCAGGTCCTCTCTGGTGCAGGGATGTTCAGGTCCACTCTGGTGCTGGATTGTTCAGGTCCTCTCTGGTACAGGGTTGTTCAGGGCCTCTCTGGTGCAGGATTGTTCAGGACCTCTCTGGTACAGGGTTGTTCAGGACCTCTCTGGTGCAGGATTGTTCAGGTCCTCTCTGGTGCCGCAGGGTTGTTCAGGACCTCTCTGGTACAGGGTTGTTCAGGTCCTCTCTGGTGCAGGATTGTTCAGGTCCTCTCTGGTGCAGGGTTGTTCAGGGCCTCTCTGGTGCAGGATTGTTTAGGTCCTCTCTGGTGCAGGATTGTTCAGGTCCTCTCTGGTGCAGGATTGTTCAGGGCCTCTCTGGTGCAGGGTTGTTCAGGACCTCTCTGGTGCCAGGACCTTTCTGGTGCAGGATTGTTCAGGTCCTCTCTGGTCCAGGATTTTTCAGGTCCTCTCTGGTTCAGGTCCTCTCTGGTGCAGGTCCTCTCTGGTGCAGGATTGTGCAGGACCTCTCTGGAGCAGTGTTGTTCAGAACTTCTCTGGTGTAGGTCCTCTCTGGTCCAGGATTGTTCAGGTCCTCTCTGGTGCATGTCCTCTCTGGTGCAGGTCCTCTCTGGTTCAGGGCCTCTCTGGTGCAGGATTGTTCAGGTCCTCTCTGGTGCAGGATTGTTCAGGGCCTCTCTGGTGCAGGATTGTTCAGGACCTCTCTGGTGCAGGATTGTTCAGGTCCTCTCTGGTCCAGGATTGTTCAGGTCCTCTCTGGTGCAGGATTGTTCAGGTCCTCTCTGGTGCAGGATTGTTCAGGTCCTCTCTGGTGCAGGATTGTTCAGGGCCTCTCTGGTGCAGGGTTGTTCAGGACCTCTCTGGTGCAGGATTGTTCAGGTCCTCTCTGGTGCAGGATTGTTCAGGGCCTCTCTGGTGCAGGGTTGTTCAGGGCCTCTCTGGTGCAGGGTTGTTCAGGACCTCTCTGGTGCCAGGACCTCTCTGGTGCAGGATTGTTCAGGTCCTCTCTGGTCCATGATTGTTCAGGTCCTCTCTGGTGCAGGATTGTTCAGGTCCTCTCTGGTGCAGGTCCTCTCTGGTGCAGGATTGTTCAGGTCCTCTCTGGTCCAGGATTGTTCAGGTCCTCTCTGGTCCAGGATTGTTCAGGTCCTCTCTGGTGCAGGATTGTTCAGGTCCTCTCTGGTGCAGGGTTGTTCAGGGCCTCTCTGGTGCATGGTTGTTCAGGACCTCTCTGGTGCAGGATTGTTCAGGTCCTCTCTGGTCAGGATTGTTCAGGTCTTCTCTGGTGCAGGTCCTCTCTGGTGCAGGATTGTTCAGGTCCTCTCTGGTGCAGGGTTGTTCAGGACCTCTCTGGTGCCAGGACCTCTCTGGTGCAGGTCCTCTCTGGTGCAGGATTGTGCAGGACCTCTCTGGAGCAGTGTTGTTCAGGTCTTCTCTGGTGCAGGTCCTCTCTGGTGCAGGATTATTCAGGTCCTCTCTGGTGCAGGGTTGTTCAGTTCCTCTCTGGTGCAGGATTGTTCAGGTCCTCCCTGGTGCAGGTCTTCTCTGGTGCAGGTCCTCGTCCTCTCTGGTGCAGGGATGTTCAGGTCCACTCTGGTGCAGGATTGTTCAGGACCCCTGTGGTGCAGGATTGTTCAGGTCCTCTCTGGTACAGGGTTGTTCAGGGCCTCTCTGGTACAGGGTTGTTCAGGACCTCTCTGGTGCAGGATTGTTCAGGTCCTCTCTGGTGCAGGGTTGTTCAGGGCCTCTCTGGTGCAGGGTTGTTCAGGACCTCTCTGGTGCAGGGTTGTTCAGGACCTCTCTGGTGCAGGATTGTTCAGGTCCTCTCTGGTGCAGGATTGTTCAGGTCCTCTCTGGTGCAGGTCCTCTCTGGTGCAGGTCCTCTCTGATGCAGGTCTTCTCTTGTGCAGGTCCTCATCCTCTCTGGTGCAGGGATGTTCAGGTCCACTCTGGTGCAGGATTGTTCAGGTCCTCTCTGGTGCAGGATTGTTCAGGTCCTCTCTGGTGCAGGATTGTTCAGGGCCTCTCTGGTGCAGGATTGTTCAGGACCTCTCTGGTACAGGGTTGTTCAGGGCCTGTCTGGTGCAGGGTTGCTCAGGACCTCTCTGGTACAGGATTGTTCAGGTCCTCTCTGGTGCAGGGTTGTTCAGTGCCTCTCTGGTGCAGGGTTGTTCAGGACCTCTCTGGTGCAGGGTTGTTCAGGACCTCTCTGTGCAGGATAGTTCAGGGCCTCTCTGGTGCAGGGTTGTTCAGGACCTCTCTGGTGCCAGGACCTCTCTGGTGCAGGATTGTTTAGGTCCTCTCTGGTGCAGGATTGTTCAGGTCCTCTCTGGTGCAGGATTGTTCAGGGCCTCTCTGGTGCAGGATTGTTCAGGTCCTCTCTGGTGCAGGATTGTTCAGGTCCTCTCTGGTGCAGGTCCTCTCTGGTGCAGGTCCTCTCTGGTGCGGGTCCTCTCTGGTCCAGGATTGTTCAGGTCCTCTCTGGTACAGGATTGTTCAGGTCCTCTCTGGTACAGGATGTTCAGGTCCTCTCTGGTGCAGGTCCTCTCTGGTGCAGGTCCTCTCTGTTGCAGGTCCTCTCTGGTGCAGGTCCTCTCTGGTGCAGGTCCTCTCTGGTGCAGGTCCTCTCTGGTGCAGGTCCACTCTGGTGCAGGGTTGTTCAGGTCCTGTCTGGTACAGGGTTGTTCAGGGCCTCTCTGGCGCAGGATTGTTCAGGACCTCTCTGGTGCAGGATTGTTCAGGTCCTCTCTGGTACAGGGTTGTTCAGGGCCTCTCTGGCACAGGATTGTTCAGGACCTCTCTGGTGCAGGATTGTTCAGGTCCTCTCTGGTGCAGGGTTGTTCAGGGCCTCTCTGGTGCAGGGTTGTTCAGGACCTCTCTGGTACAGGGTTCTTCAGGGCCTCTCTGGTGCAGGGTTGTTCAGGACCTCTCTGGTACAGGGTTGTTCAGGGCCTCTCTGGTGCAGGGTTGTTCAGGGCCTCTCTGGTGCAGGGTTGTTCAGGACCTCTCTGGTGCCAGGACCTCTCTGCCGCAGGATTGTTCAGGTCCTCTCTGGTTCAGGTCCTCTCTGGTGCAGGTCCTCTCTGGTTCAGGTCTTCTCTGGTGCAGGTCCTCTCTGGTCCAGGATTGTTCAGGTCCTCTCTGGTGCAGGATTGTTCAGGTCCTCTCTGGTGCAGGTCCTCTCTGGTCCAGGATTGTTCAGGTCCTCTCTGGTGCAGGTCCTTCCTGGTGCAGGATTGTTCAGGTCCTCTCTGGTGCAGGGTTGTTCAGGGCCTCTCTGGTGCCGGGTTGTTCAGGACCTCTCTTGTGCAGGGTTGTTCAGGACCCCTGAGGTGCAGGATTGTTCAGGTCCTCTCTGGTACAGGGTTGTTCAGGGCCTCTCTGGTACAGGGTTGTTCAGGACCTCTCTGGTGCAGGGTTGTTCAGGACCTCTCTGGTGCAGGATTGTTCAGGTCCTCTCTGGTGCAGGATTGTTCAGGTCCTCTCTGGTGCAGGTCCTCTCTGGTGCAGGTCCTCTCTGGTGCAGGTCCTCTCTGGTGCAGGTTCTCTCTGGTGCAGGGATGTTCAGGTCCACTCTGGTGCAGGATTGTTCAGGTCCTCTCTGGTGCAGGATTGTTCAGGGCCTCTCTGGTGCAGGATTGTTCAGGACCTCTCTGGTACAGGGTTGTTCAGGGCCTGTCTGGTGCAGGGTTGCTCAGGACCTCTCTGGTGCAGGATTGTTCAGGTCCTCTCTGGTGCAGGGTTGTTCAATGCCTCTCTGGTGCAGGGTTGTTCAGGACCTCTCTGGTGCAGGGTTGTTCAGGACCTCTGTGGTGCAGGATTGTTCAGGTCCTCTCTGGTACAGGGTTGTTCAGGGCCTCTCTGGTGCAGGGTTGTTCAGGACCTCTCTGGTGCAGGATTGTTCAGGGCCTCTCTGGTGCAGGGTTGTTCAGGACCTCTCTGGTGCCAGGACCTCTCTGGTGCAGGATTGTTCAGGTCCTCTCTGGTCCAGGATTTTTCAGGTCCTCTCTGGTTCAGGTCCTCTCTGGTGCAGGTCCTCTCTGGTGCAGGATTGTGCAGGACCTCTCTGGAGCAGTGTTGTTCAGAACTTCTCTGGTGTAGGGCTGATCAGGTCCTCTCTGTTGCAGGTCCTCTCTGGTCCAGGATTGTTCAGGTCCTCTCTGGTGCAGGTCCTCTCTGGTCCAGGATTGTTCAGGTCCTCTCTGGTTCAGGTCCTCTCTGGTGCAGGTCCTCTCTGGTGCAGGATTGTTCAGGTCCTCTCTGGTGCAGGATTGTTCAGGTCCTCTCTGGTGCAGGATTGTTCAGGTCCTCTCTGGTCCAGGATTGTTCAGGTCCTCTCTGGTGCAGGATTGTTCAGGTCCTCTCTGGTGCAGGATTGTTCAGGTCCTCTCTGGTGCAGGATTGTTCAGGTCCTCTCTGGTGCAGGATTGTTCTGGTCCTCTCTGGTGCAGTAGTGTTCAGGGCCTCTCTGGTGCAGGGTTGTTCAGGGCCTCTCTGGTGCAGGATTGTTCAGGTCCTGTCTGGTGCAGGGTTGTTCAGGACCTCTCTCTGGTGCCAGGTCCTCTCTGGTGCAGGATTGTTCAGGTCCTCTCTGGTGCAGGATTGTTCAGGTCCTCTCTGGTGCAGGATTGTTCAGGTCCTCTCTGGTGCAGGATTGTTCAGGTCCTCTCTGGTGCAGGTCCTCTCTGGTCCAGGATTGTTCAGGACCTCTCTGGTACAGGGTTGTTCAGGGCCAGGGTTGTTCAGGACCTCTATGGTGCAGGATTGTTCAGGTCCTCTCTGGTGCAGGATTGTTCAGGTCCTCTCTGGTGCAGGATTGTTCAGGTCCTCTCTGGTGCAGGATTGTTCAGGTCCTCTCTGGTGCAGGTCCTCTCTGGTCCAGGATTGTTCAGGACCTCTCTGGTACAGGGTTGTTCAGGGCCAGGGTTGTTCAGGACCTCTATGGTGCAGGATTGTTCAGGTCCTCTCTGGTGCTGGGTTGTTCAGGGCCTCTCTGGTGCAGGATGTTCAGGTCCTCTCTGGTGCAGGGTTGTTCAGGTCCTCTCTGGTGCTGGGTTGTTCAGGGCCTCTCTGGTGCAGGATGTTCAGGTCCTCTCTGGTGCAGGATTGTTCAGGTCCTCTCTGGTGCAGGATTGTTCAGGTCCTCTCTGGTGCAGGTCCTCTCTGGTCCAGGATTGTTCAGGACCTCTCTGGTACAGGGTTGTTCAGGGCCAGGGTTGTTCAGGTCCTCTCTGGTGCAGGGTTGTTCAGGACCTCTCTGGTGCAGGATTGTTCAGGTCCTCTCTGGTCCATGATAGTTCAGGTCCTCTCTGGTGCAGGGTTGTTCAGGACCTCTCTGGTGCAGGATTGTTCAGGTCCTCTCTGGTGCAGAATTGTTTAGGTCCTCTCTGGTGCAGGATTGTTTAGGTCCTCTCTGGTGCAGGATTGTTCAGGTCCTCTCTGGTGCAGGATTGTTCAGGGCCTCTCTGGTGCAGGATTGTTCAGGTACTCTCTGGTGCAGGGTTGTTAAGGACCTCTCTGGTGCAGGATTGTTCAGGTCCTCTCTGGTGCAGGATTGTTCAGGTCCACTCTGGTGCAGGATTGTTCAGGTCCTCTCTGGTGCAGGATTGTTCAGGTCCTCTCTGGTGCAGGTCCTCTCTGGTGCAGGTCCTCTCTGGTGCGGGTCCTCTCTGGTCCAGGATTGTTCAGGTCCTCTCTGGTACAGGATTGTTCAGGTCCTCTCTGGTACAGGATGTTCAGGTCCTCTCTGGTGCAGGTCCTCTCTGGTGCAGGTCCTCTCTGTTGCAGGTCCTCTCTGGTTCAGGTCCTCTCTGGTGCAGGTCCTCTCTGGTGCAGGTCCTCTCTGGTGCAGGTCCACTCTGGTGCAGGGTTGTTCAGGTCCTCTCTGGTACAGGGTTGTTCAGGGCCTCTCTGGCGCAGGATTGTTCAGGACCTCTCTGGTGCAGGATTGTTCAGGTCCTCTCTGGTACAGGGTTGTTCAGGGCCTCTCTGGCGCAGGATTGTTCAGGACCTCTCTGGTACAGGATTGTTCAGGTCCTCTCTGGTGCAGGGTTGTTCAGGGCCTCTCTGGTGCAGGGTTGTTCAGGACCTCTCTGGTACAGGGTTCTTCAGGGCCTCTCTGGTGCAGGGTTGTTCAGGACCTCTCTGGTACAGGGTTGTTCAGGGCCTCTCTGGTGCAGGGTTGTTCAGGGCCTCTCTGGTGCAGGGTTGTTCAGGACCTCTCTGGTGCCAGTACCTCTCTGCTGCAGGATTGTTCAGGTCCTCTCTGGTCCAGGAGATTGTTCAGGTCCTCTCTGGTTCAGGTCCTCTCTGGTGCAGGTCCTCTCTGGTGCAGGATTGTGCAGGACCTCTCTGGAGCAGTGTTGTTCAGAACTTCTCTGGTGTAGGGCTGATCAGGTCCTCTCTGGTTCAGGTCTTCTCTGGTGCAGGTCCTCTCTGGTCCAGGATTGTTCTGGTCCTCTCTGGTGCAGGATTGTTCAGGTCCTCTCTGGTGCAGGGTTGTTCAGGGCCTCTCTTGTGCCGGGTTGTTCAGGACCTCTCTGGTGCAGGGTTGTTCAGGACCCCTGAGGTGCAGGATTGTTCAGGTCCTCTCTGGTACAGGGTTGTTCAGGGCCTCTCTGGTACAGGGTTGTTCAGGACCTCTCTGGTGCAGGGTTGTTCAGGACCTCTCTGGTGCAGGATTGTTCAGGTCCTCTCTGGTGCAGGATTGTTCAGGTCCTCTCTGGTGCAGGTCCTCTCTGGTGCAGGTCTTCTCTGGTGCAGGTCCTCTCTGGTGCAGGTTCTCTCTGGTGCAGGGATGTTCAGGTCCACTCTGGTGCAGGATTGTTCAGGTCCTCTCTGGTGCAGGATTGTTCACGGCCTCTCTGGTGAAGGATTGTTCAGGACCTCTCTGGTACAGGGTTGTTCAGGGCCTGTCTGGTGCAGGGTTCCTCAGGACCTCTCTGGTGCAGGATTGTTCAGGTCCTCTCTGGTGCAGGGTTGTTCAGTGCCTCTCTGGTGCAGGGTTGTTCAGGACCTCTCTGGTGCAGGGTTGTTCAGGACATCTGTGGTGCAGGATTGTTCAGGTCCTCTCTGGTACAGGGTTGTTCAGGGCCTCTCTGGTGCAGGGTTGTTCAGGACCTCTCTGGTGCAGGATTGTTCAGGTCCTCTCTGGTGCTGGGTTGTTCAGGGCCTCTCTGGTGCAGGATGTTCAGGTCCTCTCTGGTGCAGGGTTGTTCAGGTCCTCTCTGGTGCAGGATTGTTAAGGGCTTCTCTGGTGCAGGGTTGTTCAGGACCTATCTGGTACAGGGTTCTTCAGGGCCAGGGTTGTTCAGGACCTCTATGGTGCAGGATTGTTCAGGTCCTCTCTGGTGCAGGGTTTTTCAGGGCCTCTCTGGTGCAGGATTGTTCAGGACCTCTCTGGTGCAGGATTGTTCAGGACCTCTCTGGTGCAGGATTGTTCAGGTCCTCTCTGGTGCAGGATTGTTCAGGTCCTCTCTGGTACAGGGTTGTTCAGGGCCTCTCTGGTACAGGGTTGTTCAGGACCTCTCTGGTGCAGGATTGTTCAGGTCCTCTCTGGTGCAGAATTGTTCAGGTCCTCTCTGGTGCAGGATTGTTCAGGTCCTCTCTGGTCCATGATAGTTCAGGTCCTCTCTGGTGCAGGGTTGTTCAGGACCTCTCTGGTGCAGGATTGTTCAGGACCTCTCTGGTGCAGGATTGTTCAGGTCCTCTCTGGTCCATGATAGTTCAGGTCCTCTCTGGTGCAGAATTGTTTAGGTCCTCTCTGGTGCAGGATTGTTTAGGTCCTCTCTGGTGCAGGATTGTTCAGGGCCTCTCTGGCGCAGGATTGTTCAGGACCTCTCTGGTACAGGATTGTTCAGGTCCTCTCTGGTGCAGGGTTGTTCAGGGCCTCTCTGGTGCAGGGTTGTTCAGGACCTCTCTGGTACAGGGTTCTTCAGGGCCTCTCTGGTGCAGGGTTGTTCAGGACCTCTCTGGTACAGGGTTGTTCAGGGCCTCTCTGGTGCAGGGTTGTTCAGGGCCTCTCTGGTGCAGGGTTGTTCAGGACCTCTCTGGTGCCAGGACCTCTCTGCTGCAGGATTGTTCAGGTCCTCTCTGGTCCAGGAGATTGTTCAGGTCCTCTCTGGTTCAGGTCCTCTCTGGTGCAGGTCCTCTCTGGTGCAGGATTGTGCAGGACCTCTCTGGAGCAGTGTTGTTCAGAACTTCTCTGGTGTAGGGCTGATCAGGTCCTCTCTGGTTCAGGTCTTCTCTGGTGCAGGTCCTCTCTGCTCCAGGATTGTTCTGGTCCTCTCTGGTGCAGGGTTGTTCAGGGCCTCTCTGGTGCCGGGTTGTTCAGGACCTCTCTGGTGCAGGGTTGTTCAGGACCCCTGAGGTGCAGGATTGTTCAGGTCCTCTCTGGTACAGGGTTGTTCAGGGCCTCTCTGGTACAGGGTTGTTCAGGACCTCTCTGGTGCAGGGTTGTTCAGGACCTCTCTGGTGCAGGATTGTTCAGGTCCTCTCTGGTGCAGGATTGTTCAGGTCCTCTCTGGTGCAGGTCCTCTCTGGTGCAGGTCTTCTCTGGTGCAGGTCCTCTCTGGTGCAGGTTCTCTCTGGTGCAGGGATGTTCAGGTCCTCTCTGGTGCAGGATTGTTCATGGCCTCTCTGGTGCAGGATTGTTCAGGACCTCTCTGGTACAGGGTTGTTCAGGGCCTGTCTGGTGCAGGGTTCCTCAGGACCTCTCTGGTGCAGGATTGTTCAGGTCCTCTCTGGTGCAGGGTTGTTCAGTGCCTCTCTGGTGCAGGGTTGTTCAGGACCTCTCTGGTGCAGGGTTGTTCAGGACCTCTGTGGTGCAGGATTGTTCAGGTCCTCTCTGGTACAGGGTTGTTCAGGGCCTCTCTGGTGCAGGGTTGTTCAGGACCTCTCTGGTGCAGGATTGTTCAGGGCCTCTCTGGTGCAGGGTTGTTCAGGACCTCTCTGGTGCCAGGACCTCTCTGGTGCCAGGACCTCTCTGGTGCAGGATTGTTCAGGTCCTCTCTGGTCCAGGATTTTTCAGGTCCTCTCTGGTTCAGGTCCTCTCTGGTGCAGGTCCTCTCTGGTGCAGGATTGTGCAGGACCTCTCTGGAGAAGTGTTGTTCAGAACTTCTCTGGTGTAGGGCTGATCAGGTCCTCTCTGGTGCAGGTCCTCTCTGGTCCAGGATTGTTCAGGTCCTCTCTGGTGCAGGTCCTCTCTGGTCCAGGATTGTTCAGGTCCTCTCTGGTTCAGGTCCTCTCTGGTGCAGGTCCTCTCTGGTGCACGATTGTTCAGGTCCTCTCTGGTGCAGGATTGTTCAGGTCCTCTCTGGTCCAGGATTGTTCAGGTCCTCTCTGGTGCAGGATTGTTCAGGTCCTCTCTGGTGCAGGATTGTTCAGGTCCTCTCTGGTGCAGGATTGTTCAGGTCCTCTCTGGTGTAGGATTGTTCAGGTCCTCTCTGGTGCAGGGTTGTTCAGGACCTCCCTGGTGCAGGATTGTTCAGGTCCTCTCTGGTGCCAGGACCTCTCTGGTGCAGGATTGTTCAGGTCCTCTCTGGTGCAGGGTTGTTCAGGACCTCTCTGGTGCCAGGACCTCTCTGGTGCAGGATTGTTCAGGTCCTCTCTGGTCCATGATTGTTCAGGTCCTCTCTAGTGCAGGATTGTTCAGGTCCTCTCTGGTGCAGGTCCTCTCTGGTGCAGGATTGTTCAGGTCCTCTCTGGTGCAGGATTGTTCAGGTCCTCTCTGGTGCAGGATTGTTCAGGTCCTCTCTGGTGCAGGATTGTTCAGGTCCTCTCTGGTGCAGGATTGTTCAGGTCCTCTCTGGTGCAGGGATGTTCAGGACCTCTCTGGTGCAGGATTGTTCAGGTCCTCTCTGGTGCAGGATTGTTCAGGTCTTCTCTGGTGCAGGTCCTCTCTGGTGCAGGATTGTTCAGGTCCTCTCTGGTGCAGGATTGTTCAGGTCCTCTCTGGTGCAGAGTTGTTCAGGACCTCTCTGGTGCAGGTCCTCTCTGGTCCAGGATTGTTCAGGTCCTCTCTGGTGCAGGGATGTTCAGGTCCACTCTGGTGCTGGATTGTTCAGGTCCTCTCTGGTACAGGGTTGTTCAGGGCCTCTCTGGTGCAGGATAGTTCAGGACCTCTCTGGTACAGGGTTGTTCAGGACCTCTCTGGTGCAGGATTGTTCAGGTCCTCTCTGGTGCCGCAGGGTTGTTCAGGACCTCTCTGGTACAGGGTTGTTCAGGTCCTCTCTGGTCCAGGATTGTTCAGGTCCTCTCTGGTCCAGGATTGTTCAGGTCCTCTCTGGTGCAGGGATGTTCAGTTCCACTCTGGTGCTGGATTATTCAGGTCCTCTCTGGTGCAGGGTTGTTCAGGGCCTCTCTGGTGCAGGGTTGTTCAGGGCCAGGGTTGTTCAGGGCCTCTCTGGTGCAGGATTGTTCAGGTCCTCTCTGGTGCAGGGTTGTTCAGGGTCTCTCTGGTGCAGGGTTGTTCAGGACCTCTCTGGTGCAGGATTGTTCAGGGCCTCTCTAGTGCAGGGATGTTCAGGTCCTCTCTGGTGCAGGTCCTCTCTGGTGCAGGATTGTTCAAGTCCTCTCTGGTGCAGGGTTGTTCAGGACCTCTCTGGTGCAGGGTTGTTCACGACCCCTGTGGTGCAGGATTGTTCAGGTCCTCTCTGGTACAGGGTTGTTCAGGGCCTCTCTTGTACAGGGTTGTTCAGGACCTCTCTGGTGCAGGATTGTTCAGGTCCTCTCTGGTACAGGGTTGTTCAGGGTCTCTCTGGTGCAGGGTTGTTCAGGACCTCTCTGGTGCAGGGTTGTTCAGGACCTCTCTGGTGCAGGATTGTTCAGGTCCTCTCTCGTGCAGGATTGTTCAGGTCCTCTCTGGTGCAGGTCCTCTCTGGTGCAGGTCCTCTCTGGTGCAGGTCCTCTCTGGTGTAGGTCTTCTCTGGTGCAGGTCCTCGTCCTCTCTGGTGCAGGGATGTTCAGGTCCACTCTGGTGCAGGATTGTTCAGGTCGTCTCTGGTGCAGGATTGTTCAGGTCCTCTCTGGTGCAGGATTGTTCAGGGCCTCTCTGGTGCAGGATTGTTCAGGACCTCTCTGGTACAGGGTTGTTCAGGGCCTGTCTGGTGCAGGGTTGCTCAGGACCTCTCTGGTGCAGGATTGTTCAGGTCCTCTCTGGTGCAGGGTTGTTCAGTGCCTCTCTGGTGCAGGATTGTTCAGCACCTCTCTGGTGCAGGGTTGTTCAGGACCTCTGTGGTGCAGGATTGTTCAGGTCCTCTCTGGTGCAGGGTTGTTCAGGACCTCTCTGGTGCAGGATTGTTCAGGGCCTCTCTGGTGCAGGGTTGTTCAGGACCTCTCTGGTGCCAGGACCTCTCTGGTGCAGGATTGTTCAGGTCCTCTCTGGTCCAGGATTTTTCAGGTCCTCTCTGGTTCAGGTCCTCTCTGGTGCAGGTCCTCTCTGGTGCAGGACCTCTCTGGAGCAGTGTTGTTCAGAACTTCTCTGGTGTAGGGCTGATCAGGTCCTCTCTGGTGCAGGTCCTCTCTGGTCCAGGATTGTTCAGGTCCTCTCTGGTGCAGGTCCTCTCTGGTCCAGGATTGTTCAGGTCCTCTCTGGTTCAGGTCCTCTCTGGTGCAGGTCCTCTCTGGTGTAGGATTGTTCAGGTCCTCTCTGGTGCAGGGTTGTTCAGGGCCTCTCTGGTGCATGATTGTTCAGGTCCTCTCTGGTGCAGGGTTGTTCAGGACCTCTCTGGTGCCAGGTCCTCTCTGGTGCAGGATTGTTCAGGTCCTCTCTGGTGCAGGATTGTTCAGGTCCTCTCTGGTGCAGGATTGTTCAGGTCCTCTCTGGTCCAGGATTGTTCAGGTCCTCTTTGGTGCAGGATTGTTCAGGTCCTCTCTGGTCCAGGATTGTTCAGGTCCTCTCTGGTCCAGGATTGTTCAGGTCCTCTCTGGTGCAGGATTGTTCAGGTCCTCTCTGGTGCAGGATTGTTCAGGTCCTCTCTGGTGCAGGGTTGTTCAGTGCCTCTCTGGTGCAGGGTTGTTCAGGACCTCTCTGGTGCAGGGTTGTTCAGGACCTCTGTGGTGCAGGATTGTTCAGGTCCTCTCTGGTACAGGGTTGTTCAGGGCCTCTCTGGTGCAGGGTTGTTCAGGACCTCTCTGGTGCAGGATTGTTCAGGGCCTCTCTGGTGCAGGGTTGTTCAGGACCTCTCTGGTGCCAGGACCTCTCTGGTGCCAGGACCTCTCTGGTGCAGGATTGTTCAGGTCCTCTCTGGTCCAGGATTTTTCAGGTCCTCTCTGGTTCAGGTCCTCTCTGGTGCAGGTCCTCTCTGGTGCAGGATTGTGCAGGACCTCTCTGGAGAAGTGTTGTTCAGAACTTCTCTGGTGTAGGGCTGATCAGGTCCTCTCTGGTGCAGGTCCTCTCTGGTCCAGGATTGTTCAGGTCCTCTCTGGTGCAGGTCCTCTCTGGTCCAGGATTGTTCAGGTCCTCTCTGGTTCAGGTCCTCTCTGGTGCAGGTCCTCTCTGGTGCACGATTGTTCAGGTCCTCTCTGGTGCAGGATTGTTCAGGTCCTCTCTGGTCCAGGATTGTTCAGGTCCTCTCTGGTGCAGGATTGTTCAGGTCCTCTCTGGTGCAGGATTGTTCAGGTCCTCTCTGGTGCAGGATTGTTCAGGTCCTCTCTGGTGTAGGATTGTTCAGGTCCTCTCTGGTGCAGGGTTGTTCAGGACCTCCCTGGTGCAGGATTGTTCAGGTCCTCTCTGGTGCCAGGACCTCTCTGGTGCAGGATTGTTCAGGTCCTCTCTGGTGCAGGGTTGTTCAGGACCTCTCTGGTGCCAGGACCTCTCTGGTGCAGGATTGTTCAGGTCCTCTCTGGTCCATGATTGTTCAGGTCCTCTCTAGTGCAGGATTGTTCAGGTCCTCTCTGGTGCAGGTCCTCTCTGGTGCAGGATTGTTCAGGTCCTCTCTGGTGCAGGATTGTTCAGGTCCTCTCTGGTGCAGGATTGTTCAGGTCCTCTCTGGTGCAGGATTGTTCAGGTCCTCTCTGGTGCAGGATTGTTCAGGTCCTCTCTGGTGCAGGGATGTTCAGGACCTCTCTGGTGCAGGATTGTTCAGGTCCTCTCTGGTGCAGGATTGTTCAGGTCTTCTCTGGTGCAGGTCCTCTCTGGTGCAGGATTGTTCAGGTCCTCTCTGGTGCAGGATTGTTCAGGTCCTCTCTGGTGCAGAGTTGTTCAGGACCTCTCTGGTGCAGGTCCTCTCTGGTCCAGGATTGTTCAGGTCCTCTCTGGTGCAGGGATGTTCAGGTCCACTCTGGTGCTGGATTGTTCAGGTCCTCTCTGGTACAGGGTTGTTCAGGGCCTCTCTGGTGCAGGATAGTTCAGGACCTCTCTGGTACAGGGTTGTTCAGGACCTCTCTGGTGCAGGATTGTTCAGGTCCTCTCTGGTGCCGCAGGGTTGTTCAGGACCTCTCTGGTACAGGGTTGTTCAGGTCCTCTCTGGTCCAGGATTGTTCAGGTCCTCTCTGGTCCAGGATTGTTCAGGTCCTCTCTGGTGCAGGGATGTTCAGTTCCACTCTGGTGCTGGATTATTCAGGTCCTCTCTGGTGCAGGGTTGTTCAGGGCCTCTCTGGTGCAGGGTTGTTCAGGGCCAGGGTTGTTCAGGGCCTCTCTGGTGCAGGATTGTTCAGGTCCTCTCTGGTGCAGGGTTGTTCAGGGTCTCTCTGGTGCAGGGTTGTTCAGGACCTCTCTGGTGCAGGATTGTTCAGGGCCTCTCTAGTGCAGGGATGTTCAGGTCCTCTCTGGTGCAGGTCCTCTCTGGTGCAGGATTGTTCAAGTCCTCTCTGGTGCAGGGTTGTTCAGGACCTCTCTGGTGCAGGGTTGTTCACGACCCCTGTGGTGCAGGATTGTTCAGGTCCTCTCTGGTACAGGGTTGTTCAGGGCCTCTCTTGTACAGGGTTGTTCAGGACCTCTCTGGTGCAGGATTGTTCAGGTCCTCTCTGGTACAGGGTTGTTCAGGGTCTCTCTGGTGCAGGGTTGTTCAGGACCTCTCTGGTGCAGGGTTGTTCAGGACCTCTCTGGTGCAGGATTGTTCAGGTCCTCTCTCGTGCAGGATTGTTCAGGTCCTCTCTGGTGCAGGTCCTCTCTGGTGCAGGTCCTCTCTGGTGCAGGTCCTCTCTGGTGTAGGTCTTCTCTGGTGCAGGTCCTCGTCCTCTCTGGTGCAGGGATGTTCAGGTCCACTCTGGTGCAGGATTGTTCAGGTCGTCTCTGGTGCAGGATTGTTCAGGTCCTCTCTGGTGCAGGATTGTTCAGGGCCTCTCTGGTGCAGGATTGTTCAGGACCTCTCTGGTACAGGGTTGTTCAGGGCCTGTCTGGTGCAGGGTTGCTCAGGACCTCTCTGGTGCAGGATTGTTCAGGTCCTCTCTGGTGCAGGGTTGTTCAGTGCCTCTCTGGTGCAGGATTGTTCAGCACCTCTCTGGTGCAGGGTTGTTCAGGACCTCTGTGGTGCAGGATTGTTCAGGTCCTCTCTGGTGCAGGGTTGTTCAGGACCTCTCTGGTGCAGGATTGTTCAGGGCCTCTCTGGTGCAGGGTTGTTCAGGACCTCTCTGGTGCCAGGACCTCTCTGGTGCAGGATTGTTCAGGTCCTCTCTGGTCCAGGATTTTTCAGGTCCTCTCTGGTTCAGGTCCTCTCTGGTGCAGGTCCTCTCTGGTGCAGGACCTCTCTGGAGCAGTGTTGTTCAGAACTTCTCTGGTGTAGGGCTGATCAGGTCCTCTCTGGTGCAGGTCCTCTCTGGTCCAGGATTGTTCAGGTCCTCTCTGGTGCAGGTCCTCTCTGGTCCAGGATTGTTCAGGTCCTCTCTGGTTCAGGTCCTCTCTGGTGCAGGTCCTCTCTGGTGTAGGATTGTTCAGGTCCTCTCTGGTGCAGGGTTGTTCAGGGCCTCTCTGGTGCATGATTGTTCAGGTCCTCTCTGGTGCAGGGTTGTTCAGGACCTCTCTGGTGCCAGGTCCTCTCTGGTGCAGGATTGTTCAGGTCCTCTCTGGTGCAGGATTGTTCAGGTCCTCTCTGGTGCAGGATTGTTCAGGTCCTCTCTGGTCCAGGATTGTTCAGGTCCTCTTTGGTGCAGGATTGTTCAGGTCCTCTCTGGTCCAGGATTGTTCAGGTCCTCTCTGGTCCAGGATTGTTCAGGTCCTCTCTGGTGCAGGATTGTTCAGGTCCTCTCTGGTGCAGGATTGTTCAGGTCCTCTCTGGTGCAGGGTTGTTCAGGGCCTCTCTGGTGCAGGGTTGTTCAGGACCTCTCTGGTGCAGGATTGTTCAGGTCCTCTCTGGTGCAGGATTGTTCAGGTCCTCTCTGGTGCAGGATTGTTCAGGTCCTCTCTGGTGCAGGATTGTTCAGGTCCTCTCTGGTGCAGGATTGTTCAGGTCCTCTCTGGTGCAGAGTTGTTCAGGACCTCTCTGGTGCAGGTCCTCTCTGGTCCAGGATTATTCAGGTCCTCTCTGGTGCAAGGATGTTCAGGTCCACTCTGGTGCTGGATTGTTCAGGTCCTCTCTGGTACAGGGTTGTTCAGGGCCTCTCTGGTGCAGGATTGTTCAGGACCTCTCTGGTACAGGGTTGTTCAGGACCTCTCTGGTGCAGGATTGTTCAGGTCCTCTCTGGTGCCGCAGGGTTGTTCAGGACCTCTCTGGTACAGGGTTGTTCAGGTCCTCTCTGGTGCAGGATTGTTCAGGTCCTCTCTGGTGCAGGGTTGTTCAGGGCCTCTCTGGTGCAGGATTGTTTAGGTCCTCTCTGGTGCAGGATTGTTCAGGTCCTCTCTGGTGCAGGATTGTTCAGGGCCTCTCTGGTGCAGGGTTGTTCAGGACCTCTCTGGTGCCAGGACCTTTCTGGTGCAGGATTGTTCAGGTCCTCTCTGGTCCAGGATTGTTCAGGTCCTCTTTGGTGCAGGATTGTTCAGGTCCTCTCTGGTCCAGGATTGTTCAGGTCCTCTCTGGTCCAGGATTGTTCAGGTCCTCTCTGGTGCAGGATTGTTCAGGTCCTCTCTGGTGCAGGATTGTTCAGGTCCTCTCTGGTGCAGGGTTGTTCAGGGCCTCTCTGGTGCAGGGTTGTTCAGGACCTCTCTGGTGCAGGATTGTTCAGGTCCTCTCTGGTGCAGGATTGTTCAGGTCCTCTCTGGTGCAGGATTGTTCAGGTCCTCTCTGGTGCAGGATTGTTCAGGTCCTCTCTGGTGCAGGATTGTTCAGGTCCTCTCTGGTGCAGAGTTGTTCAGGACCTCTCTGGTGCAGGTCCTCTCTGGTCCAGGATTATTCAGGTCCTCTCTGGTGCAGGGATGTTCAGGTCCACTCTGGTGCTGGATTGTTCAGGTCCTCTCTGGTACAGGGTTGTTCAGGGCCTCTCTGGTGCAGGATTGTTCAGGACCTCTCTGGTACAGGGTTGTTCAGGACCTCTCTGGTGCAGGATTGTTCAGGTCCTCTCTGGTGCCGCAGGGTTGTTCAGGACCTCTCTGGTACAGGGTTGTTCAGGTCCTCTCTGGTGCAGGATTGTTCAGGTCCTCTCTGGTGCAGGGTTGTTCAGGGCCTCTCTGGTGCAGGATTGTTTAGGTCCTCTCTGGTGCAGGATTGTTCAGGTCCTCTCTGGTGCAGGATTGTTCAGGGCCTCTCTGGTGCAGGGTTGTTCAGGACCTCTCTGGTGCCAGGACCTTTCTGGTGCAGGATTGTTCAGGTCCTCTCTGGTCCAGGATTTTTCAGGTCCTCTCTGGTTCAGGTCCTCTCTGGTGCAGGTCCTCTCTGGTGCAGGATTGTGCAGGACCTCTCTGGAGCAGTGTTGTTCAGAACTTCTCTGGTGTAGGTCCTCTCTGGTCCAGGATTGTTCAGGTCCTCTCTGGTGCATGTCCTCTCTGGTGCAGGTCCTCTCTGGTTCAGGGCCTCTCTGGTGCAGGATTGTTCAGGTCCTCTCTGGTGCAGGATTGTTCAGGGCCTCTCTGGTGCAGGATTGTTCAGGACCTCTCTGGTGCAGGATTGTTCAGGTCCTCTCTGGTCCAGGATTGTTCAGGTCCTCTCTGGTGCAGGATTGTTCAGGTCCTCTCTGGTGCAGGATTGTTCAGGTCCTCTCTGGTGCAGGATTGTTCAGGGCCTCTCTGGTGCAGGGTTGTTCAGGACCTCTCTGGTGCAGGATTGTTCAGGTCCTCTCTGGTGCAGGATTGTTCAGGGCCTCTCTGGTGCAGGGTTGTTCAGGGCCTCTCTGGTGCAGGGTTGTTCAGGACCTCTCTGGTGCCAGGACCTCTCTGGTGCAGGATTGTTCAGGTCCTCTCTGGTCCATGATTGTTCAGGTCCTCTCTGGTGCAGGATTGTTCAGGTCCTCTCTGGTGCAGGTCCTCTCTGGTGCAGGATTGTTCAGGTCCTCTCTGGTCCAGGATTGTTCAGGTCCTCTCTGGTCCAGGATTGTTCAGGTCCTCTCTGGTGCAGGATTGTTCAGGTCCTCTCTGGTGCAGGGTTGTTCAGGGCCTCTCTGGTGCATGGTTGTTCAGGACCTCTCTGGTGCAGGATTGTTCAGGTCCTCTCTGGTCAGGATTGTTCAGGTCTTCTCTGGTGCAGGTCCTCTCTGGTGCAGGATTGTTCAGGTCCTCTCTGGTGCAGGGTTGTTCAGGACCTCTCTGGTGCCAGGACCTCTCTGGTGCAGGTCCTCTCTGGTGCAGGATTGTGCAGGACCTCTCTGGAGCAGTGTTGTTCAGGTCTTCTCTGGTGCAGGTCCTCTCTGGTGCAGGATTATTCAGGTCCTCTCTGGTGCAGGGTTGTTCAGTTCCTCTCTGGTGCAGGATTGTTCAGGTCCTCCCTGGTGCAGGTCTTCTCTGGTGCAGGTCCTCGTCCTCTCTGGTGCAGGGATGTTCAGGTCCACTCTGGTGCAGGATTGTTCAGGACCCCTGTGGTGCAGGATTGTTCAGGTCCTCTCTGGTACAGGGTTGTTCAGGGCCTCTCTGGTACAGGGTTGTTCAGGACCTCTCTGGTGCAGGATTGTTCAGGTCCTCTCTGGTGCAGGGTTGTTCAGGGCCTCTCTGGTGCAGGGTTGTTCAGGACCTCTCTGGTGCAGGGTTGTTCAGGACCTCTCTGGTGCAGGATTGTTCAGGTCCTCTCTGGTGCAGGATTGTTCAGGTCCTCTCTGGTGCAGGTCCTCTCTGGTGCAGGTCCTCTCTGATGCAGGTCTTCTCTTGTGCAGGTCCTCATCCTCTCTGGTGCAGGGATGTTCAGGTCCACTCTGGTGCAGGATTGTTCAGGTCCTCTCTGGTGCAGGATTGTTCAGGTCCTCTCTGGTGCAGGATTGTTCAGGGCCTCTCTGGTGCAGGATTGTTCAGGACCTCTCTGGTACAGGGTTGTTCAGGGCCTGTCTGGTGCAGGGTTGCTCAGGACCTCTCTGGTACAGGATTGTTCAGGTCCTCTCTGGTGCAGGGTTGTTCAGTGCCTCTCTGGTGCAGGGTTGTTCAGGACCTCTCTGGTGCAGGGTTGTTCAGGACCTCTCTGTGCAGGATAGTTCAGGGCCTCTCTGGTGCAGGGTTGTTCAGGACCTCTCTGGTGCCAGGACCTCTCTGGTGCAGGATTGTTTAGGTCCTCTCTGGTGCAGGATTGTTCAGGTCCTCTCTGGTGCAGGATTGTTCAGGGCCTCTCTGGTGCAGGATTGTTCAGGTCCTCTCTGGTGCAGGATTGTTCAGGTCCTCTCTGGTGCAGGTCCTCTCTGGTGCAGGTCCTCTCTGGTGCGGGTCCTCTCTGGTCCAGGATTGTTCAGGTCCTCTCTGGTACAGGATTGTTCAGGTCCTCTCTGGTACAGGATGTTCAGGTCCTCTCTGGTGCAGGTCCTCTCTGGTGCAGGTCCTCTCTGTTGCAGGTCCTCTCTGGTGCAGGTCCTCTCTGGTGCAGGTCCTCTCTGGTGCAGGTCCTCTCTGGTGCAGGTCCACTCTGGTGCAGGGTTGTTCAGGTCCTGTCTGGTACAGGGTTGTTCAGGGCCTCTCTGGCGCAGGATTGTTCAGGACCTCTCTGGTGCAGGATTGTTCAGGTCCTCTCTGGTACAGGGTTGTTCAGGGCCTCTCTGGCACAGGATTGTTCAGGACCTCTCTGGTGCAGGATTGTTCAGGTCCTCTCTGGTGCAGGGTTGTTCAGGGCCTCTCTGGTGCAGGGTTGTTCAGGACCTCTCTGGTACAGGGTTCTTCAGGGCCTCTCTGGTGCAGGGTTGTTCAGGACCTCTCTGGTACAGGGTTGTTCAGGGCCTCTCTGGTGCAGGGTTGTTCAGGGCCTCTCTGGTGCAGGGTTGTTCAGGACCTCTCTGGTGCCAGGACCTCTCTGCCGCAGGATTGTTCAGGTCCTCTCTGGTTCAGGTCCTCTCTGGTGCAGGTCCTCTCTGGTTCAGGTCTTCTCTGGTGCAGGTCCTCTCTGGTCCAGGATTGTTCAGGTCCTCTCTGGTGCAGGATTGTTCAGGTCCTCTCTGGTGCAGGTCCTCTCTGGTCCAGGATTGTTCAGGTCCTCTCTGGTGCAGGTCCTTCCTGGTGCAGGATTGTTCAGGTCCTCTCTGGTGCAGGGTTGTTCAGGGCCTCTCTGGTGCCGGGTTGTTCAGGACCTCTCTTGTGCAGGGTTGTTCAGGACCCCTGAGGTGCAGGATTGTTCAGGTCCTCTCTGGTACAGGGTTGTTCAGGGCCTCTCTGGTACAGGGTTGTTCAGGACCTCTCTGGTGCAGGGTTGTTCAGGACCTCTCTGGTGCAGGATTGTTCAGGTCCTCTCTGGTGCAGGATTGTTCAGGTCCTCTCTGGTGCAGGTCCTCTCTGGTGCAGGTCCTCTCTGGTGCAGGTCCTCTCTGGTGCAGGTTCTCTCTGGTGCAGGGATGTTCAGGTCCACTCTGGTGCAGGATTGTTCAGGTCCTCTCTGGTGCAGGATTGTTCAGGGCCTCTCTGGTGCAGGATTGTTCAGGACCTCTCTGGTACAGGGTTGTTCAGGGCCTGTCTGGTGCAGGGTTGCTCAGGACCTCTCTGGTGCAGGATTGTTCAGGTCCTCTCTGGTGCAGGGTTGTTCAATGCCTCTCTGGTGCAGGGTTGTTCAGGACCTCTCTGGTGCAGGGTTGTTCAGGACCTCTGTGGTGCAGGATTGTTCAGGTCCTCTCTGGTACAGGGTTGTTCAGGGCCTCTCTGGTGCAGGGTTGTTCAGGACCTCTCTGGTGCAGGATTGTTCAGGGCCTCTCTGGTGCAGGGTTGTTCAGGACCTCTCTGGTGCCAGGACCTCTCTGGTGCAGGATTGTTCAGGTCCTCTCTGGTCCAGGATTTTTCAGGTCCTCTCTGGTTCAGGTCCTCTCTGGTGCAGGTCCTCTCTGGTGCAGGATTGTGCAGGACCTCTCTGGAGCAGTGTTGTTCAGAACTTCTCTGGTGTAGGGCTGATCAGGTCCTCTCTGTTGCAGGTCCTCTCTGGTCCAGGATTGTTCAGGTCCTCTCTGGTGCAGGTCCTCTCTGGTCCAGGATTGTTCAGGTCCTCTCTGGTTCAGGTCCTCTCTGGTGCAGGTCCTCTCTGGTGCAGGATTGTTCAGGTCCTCTCTGGTGCAGGATTGTTCAGGTCCTCTCTGGTGCAGGATTGTTCAGGTCCTCTCTGGTCCAGGATTGTTCAGGTCCTCTCTGGTGCAGGATTGTTCAGGTCCTCTCTGGTGCAGGATTGTTCAGGTCCTCTCTGGTGCAGGATTGTTCAGGTCCTCTCTGGTGCAGGATTGTTCTGGTCCTCTCTGGTGCAGTAGTGTTCAGGGCCTCTCTGGTGCAGGGTTGTTCAGGGCCTCTCTGGTGCAGGATTGTTCAGGTCCTGTCTGGTGCAGGGTTGTTCAGGACCTCTCTCTGGTGCCAGGTCCTCTCTGGTGCAGGATTGTTCAGGTCCTCTCTGGTGCAGGATTGTTCAGGTCCTCTCTGGTGCAGGATTGTTCAGGTCCTCTCTGGTGCAGGATTGTTCAGGTCCTCTCTGGTGCAGGTCCTCTCTGGTCCAGGATTGTTCAGGACCTCTCTGGTACAGGGTTGTTCAGGGCCAGGGTTGTTCAGGACCTCTATGGTGCAGGATTGTTCAGGTCCTCTCTGGTGCAGGATTGTTCAGGTCCTCTCTGGTGCAGGATTGTTCAGGTCCTCTCTGGTGCAGGATTGTTCAGGTCCTCTCTGGTGCAGGTCCTCTCTGGTCCAGGATTGTTCAGGACCTCTCTGGTACAGGGTTGTTCAGGGCCAGGGTTGTTCAGGACCTCTATGGTGCAGGATTGTTCAGGTCCTCTCTGGTGCTGGGTTGTTCAGGGCCTCTCTGGTGCAGGATGTTCAGGTCCTCTCTGGTGCAGGGTTGTTCAGGTCCTCTCTGGTGCAGGATTGTTAAGGGCTTCTCTGGTGCAGGGTTGTTCAGGACCTATCTGGTACAGGGTTCTTCAGGGCCAGGGTTGTTCAGGACCTCTATGGTGCAGGATTGTTCAGGTCCTCTCTGGTGCAGGGTTTTTCAGGGCCTCTCTGGTGCAGGATTGTTCAGGTCCTCTCTGGTGCAGGATTGTTCAGGTCCTCTCTGGTGCAGGATTGTTCAGGTCCTCTCTGGTACAGGGTTGTTCAGGGCCTCTCTGGTACAGGGTTGTTCAGGACCTCTCTGGTGCAGGATTGTTCAGGTCCTCTCTGGTGCAGGGTTGTTCAGGACCTCTCTGGTGCAGGATTGTTCAGGTCCTCTCTGGTCCATGATAGTTCAGGTCCTCTCTGGTGCAGGGTTGTTCAGGACCTCTCTGGTGCAGGATTGTTCAGGTCCTCTCTGGTGCAGAATTGTTTAGGTCCTCTCTGGTGCAGGATTGTTTAGGTCCTCTCTGGTGCAGGATTGTTCAGGTCCTCTCTGGTGCAGGATTGTTCAGGGCCTCTCTGGTGCAGGATTGTTCAGGTACTCTCTGGTGCAGGGTTGTTAAGGACCTCTCTGGTGCAGGATTGTTCAGGTCCTCTCTGGTGCAGGATTGTTCAGGTCCACTCTGGTGCAGGATTGTTCAGGTCCTCTCTGGTGCAGGATTGTTCAGGTCCTCTCTGGTGCAGGTCCTCTCTGGTGCAGGTCCTCTCTGGTGCGGGTCCTCTCTGGTCCAGGATTGTTCAGGTCCTCTCTGGTACAGGATTGTTCAGGTCCTCTCTGGTACAGGATGTTCAGGTCCTCTCTGGTGCAGGTCCTCTCTGGTGCAGGTCCTCTCTGTTGCAGGTCCTCTCTGGTTCAGGTCCTCTCTGGTGCAGGTCCTCTCTGGTGCAGGTCCTCTCTGGTGCAGGTCCACTCTGGTGCAGGGTTGTTCAGGTCCTCTCTGGTACAGGGTTGTTCAGGGCCTCTCTGGCGCAGGATTGTTCAGGACCTCTCTGGTGCAGGATTGTTCAGGTCCTCTCTGGTACAGGGTTGTTCAGGGCCTCTCTGGCGCAGGATTGTTCAGGACCTCTCTGGTACAGGATTGTTCAGGTCCTCTCTGGTGCAGGGTTGTTCAGGGCCTCTCTGGTGCAGGGTTGTTCAGGACCTCTCTGGTACAGGGTTCTTCAGGGCCTCTCTGGTGCAGGGTTGTTCAGGACCTCTCTGGTACAGGGTTGTTCAGGGCCTCTCTGGTGCAGGGTTGTTCAGGGCCTCTCTGGTGCAGGGTTGTTCAGGACCTCTCTGGTGCCAGTACCTCTCTGCTGCAGGATTGTTCAGGTCCTCTCTGGTCCAGGAGATTGTTCAGGTCCTCTCTGGTTCAGGTCCTCTCTGGTGCAGGTCCTCTCTGGTGCAGGATTGTGCAGGACCTCTCTGGAGCAGTGTTGTTCAGAACTTCTCTGGTGTAGGGCTGATCAGGTCCTCTCTGGTTCAGGTCTTCTCTGGTGCAGGTCCTCTCTGGTCCAGGATTGTTCTGGTCCTCTCTGGTGCAGGATTGTTCAGGTCCTCTCTGGTGCAGGGTTGTTCAGGGCCTCTCTTGTGCCGGGTTGTTCAGGACCTCTCTGGTGCAGGGTTGTTCAGGACCCCTGAGGTGCAGGATTGTTCAGGTCCTCTCTGGTACAGGGTTGTTCAGGGCCTCTCTGGTACAGGGTTGTTCAGGACCTCTCTGGTGCAGGGTTGTTCAGGACCTCTCTGGTGCAGGATTGTTCAGGTCCTCTCTGGTGCAGGATTGTTCAGGTCCTCTCTGGTGCAGGTCCTCTCTGGTGCAGGTCTTCTCTGGTGCAGGTCCTCTCTGGTGCAGGTTCTCTCTGGTGCAGGGATGTTCAGGTCCACTCTGGTGCAGGATTGTTCAGGTCCTCTCTGGTGCAGGATTGTTCACGGCCTCTCTGGTGAAGGATTGTTCAGGACCTCTCTGGTACAGGGTTGTTCAGGGCCTGTCTGGTGCAGGGTTCCTCAGGACCTCTCTGGTGCAGGATTGTTCAGGTCCTCTCTGGTGCAGGGTTGTTCAGTGCCTCTCTGGTGCAGGGTTGTTCAGGACCTCTCTGGTGCAGGGTTGTTCAGGACATCTGTGGTGCAGGATTGTTCAGGTCCTCTCTGGTACAGGGTTGTTCAGGGCCTCTCTGGTGCAGGGTTGTTCAGGACCTCTCTGGTGCAGGATTGTTCAGGTCCTCTCTGGTGCTGGGTTGTTCAGGGCCTCTCTGGTGCAGGATGTTCAGGTCCTCTCTGGTGCAGGGTTGTTCAGGTCCTCTCTGGTGCAGGATTGTTAAGGGCTTCTCTGGTGCAGGGTTGTTCAGGACCTATCTGGTACAGGGTTCTTCAGGGCCAGGGTTGTTCAGGACCTCTATGGTGCAGGATTGTTCAGGTCCTCTCTGGTGCAGGGTTTTTCAGGGCCTCTCTGGTGCAGGATTGTTCAGGACCTCTCTGGTGCAGGATTGTTCAGGACCTCTCTGGTGCAGGATTGTTCAGGTCCTCTCTGGTGCAGGATTGTTCAGGTCCTCTCTGGTACAGGGTTGTTCAGGGCCTCTCTGGTACAGGGTTGTTCAGGACCTCTCTGGTGCAGGATTGTTCAGGTCCTCTCTGGTGCAGAATTGTTCAGGTCCTCTCTGGTGCAGGATTGTTCAGGTCCTCTCTGGTCCATGATAGTTCAGGTCCTCTCTGGTGCAGGGTTGTTCAGGACCTCTCTGGTGCAGGATTGTTCAGGACCTCTCTGGTGCAGGATTGTTCAGGTCCTCTCTGGTCCATGATAGTTCAGGTCCTCTCTGGTGCAGAATTGTTTAGGTCCTCTCTGGTGCAGGATTGTTTAGGTCCTCTCTGGTGCAGGATTGTTCAGGGCCTCTCTGGCGCAGGATTGTTCAGGACCTCTCTGGTACAGGATTGTTCAGGTCCTCTCTGGTGCAGGGTTGTTCAGGGCCTCTCTGGTGCAGGGTTGTTCAGGACCTCTCTGGTACAGGGTTCTTCAGGGCCTCTCTGGTGCAGGGTTGTTCAGGACCTCTCTGGTACAGGGTTGTTCAGGGCCTCTCTGGTGCAGGGTTGTTCAGGGCCTCTCTGGTGCAGGGTTGTTCAGGACCTCTCTGGTGCCAGGACCTCTCTGCTGCAGGATTGTTCAGGTCCTCTCTGGTCCAGGAGATTGTTCAGGTCCTCTCTGGTTCAGGTCCTCTCTGGTGCAGGTCCTCTCTGGTGCAGGATTGTGCAGGACCTCTCTGGAGCAGTGTTGTTCAGAACTTCTCTGGTGTAGGGCTGATCAGGTCCTCTCTGGTTCAGGTCTTCTCTGGTGCAGGTCCTCTCTGCTCCAGGATTGTTCTGGTCCTCTCTGGTGCAGGGTTGTTCAGGGCCTCTCTGGTGCCGGGTTGTTCAGGACCTCTCTGGTGCAGGGTTGTTCAGGACCCCTGAGGTGCAGGATTGTTCAGGTCCTCTCTGGTACAGGGTTGTTCAGGGCCTCTCTGGTACAGGGTTGTTCAGGACCTCTCTGGTGCAGGGTTGTTCAGGACCTCTCTGGTGCAGGATTGTTCAGGTCCTCTCTGGTGCAGGATTGTTCAGGTCCTCTCTGGTGCAGGTCCTCTCTGGTGCAGGTCTTCTCTGGTGCAGGTCCTCTCTGGTGCAGGTTCTCTCTGGTGCAGGGATGTTCAGGTCCTCTCTGGTGCAGGATTGTTCACGGCCTCTCTGGTGCAGGATTGTTCAGGACCTCTCTGGTACAGGGTTGTTCAGGGCCTGTCTGGTGCAGGGTTCCTCAGGACCTCTCTGGTGCAGGATTGTTCAGGTCCTCTCTGGTGCAGGGTTGTTCAGTGCCTCTCTGGTGCAGGGTTGTTCAGGACCTCTCTGGTGCAGGGTTGTTCAGGACCTCTGTGGTGCAGGATTGTTCAGGTCCTCTCTGGTACAGGGTTGTTCAGGGCCTCTCTGGTGCAGGGTTGTTCAGGACCTCTCTGGTGCAGGATTGTTCAGGGCCTCTCTGGTGCAGGGTTGTTCAGGACCTCTCTGGTGCCAGGACCTCTCTGGTGCCAGGACCTCTCTGGTGCAGGATTGTTCAGGTCCTCTCTGGTCCAGGATTTTTCAGGTCCTCTCTGGTTCAGGTCCTCTCTGGTGCAGGTCCTCTCTGGTGCAGGATTGTGCAGGACCTCTCTGGAGAAGTGTTGTTCAGAACTTCTCTGGTGTAGGGCTGATCAGGTCCTCTCTGGTGCAGGTCCTCTCTGGTCCAGGATTGTTCAGGTCCTCTCTGGTGCAGGTCCTCTCTGGTCCAGGATTGTTCAGGTCCTCTCTGGTTCAGGTCCTCTCTGGTGCAGGTCCTCTCTGGTGCACGATTGTTCAGGTCCTCTCTGGTGCAGGATTGTTCAGGTCCTCTCTGGTCCAGGATTGTTCAGGTCCTCTCTGGTGCAGGATTGTTCAGGTCCTCTCTGGTGCAGGATTGTTCAGGTCCTCTCTGGTGCAGGATTGTTCAGGTCCTCTCTGGTGTAGGATTGTTCAGGTCCTCTCTGGTGCAGGGTTGTTCAGGACCTCCCTGGTGCAGGATTGTTCAGGTCCTCTCTGGTGCCAGGACCTCTCTGGTGCAGGATTGTTCAGGTCCTCTCTGGTGCAGGGTTGTTCAGGACCTCTCTGGTGCCAGGACCTCTCTGGTGCAGGATTGTTCAGGTCCTCTCTGGTCCATGATTGTTCAGGTCCTCTCTAGTGCAGGATTGTTCAGGTCCTCTCTGGTGCAGGTCCTCTCTGGTGCAGGATTGTTCAGGTCCTCTCTGGTGCAGGATTGTTCAGGTCCTCTCTGGTGCAGGATTGTTCAGGTCCTCTCTGGTGCAGGATTGTTCAGGTCCTCTCTGGTGCAGGATTGTTCAGGTCCTCTCTGGTGCAGGGATGTTCAGGACCTCTCTGGTGCAGGATTGTTCAGGTCCTCTCTGGTGCAGGATTGTTCAGGTCTTCTCTGGTGCAGGTCCTCTCTGGTGCAGGATTGTTCAGGTCCTCTCTGGTGCAGGATTGTTCAGGTCCTCTCTGGTGCAGAGTTGTTCAGGACCTCTCTGGTGCAGGTCCTCTCTGGTCCAGGATTGTTCAGGTCCTCTCTGGTGCAGGGATGTTCAGGTCCACTCTGGTGCTGGATTGTTCAGGTCCTCTCTGGTACAGGGTTGTTCAGGGCCTCTCTGGTGCAGGATAGTTCAGGACCTCTCTGGTACAGGGTTGTTCAGGACCTCTCTGGTGCAGGATTGTTCAGGTCCTCTCTGGTGCCGCAGGGTTGTTCAGGACCTCTCTGGTACAGGGTTGTTCAGGTCCTCTCTGGTCCAGGATTGTTCAGGTCCTCTCTGGTCCAGGATTGTTCAGGTCCTCTCTGGTGCAGGGATGTTCAGTTCCACTCTGGTGCTGGATTATTCAGGTCCTCTCTGGTGCAGGGTTGTTCAGGGCCTCTCTGGTGCAGGGTTGTTCAGGGCCAGGGTTGTTCAGGGCCTCTCTGGTGCAGGATTGTTCAGGTCCTCTCTGGTGCAGGGTTGTTCAGGGTCTCTCTGGTGCAGGGTTGTTCAGGACCTCTCTGGTGCAGGATTGTTCAGGGCCTCTCTAGTGCAGGGATGTTCAGGTCCTCTCTGGTGCAGGTCCTCTCTGGTGCAGGATTGTTCAAGTCCTCTCTGGTGCAGGGTTGTTCAGGACCTCTCTGGTGCAGGGTTGTTCACGACCCCTGTGGTGCAGGATTGTTCAGGTCCTCTCTGGTACAGGGTTGTTCAGGGCCTCTCTTGTACAGGGTTGTTCAGGACCTCTCTGGTGCAGGATTGTTCAGGTCCTCTCTGGTACAGGGTTGTTCAGGGTCTCTCTGGTGCAGGGTTGTTCAGGACCTCTCTGGTGCAGGGTTGTTCAGGACCTCTCTGGTGCAGGATTGTTCAGGTCCTCTCTCGTGCAGGATTGTTCAGGTCCTCTCTGGTGCAGGTCCTCTCTGGTGCAGGTCCTCTCTGGTGCAGGTCCTCTCTGGTGTAGGTCTTCTCTGGTGCAGGTCCTCGTCCTCTCTGGTGCAGGGATGTTCAGGTCCACTCTGGTGCAGGATTGTTCAGGTCGTCTCTGGTGCAGGATTGTTCAGGTCCTCTCTGGTGCAGGATTGTTCAGGGCCTCTCTGGTGCAGGATTGTTCAGGACCTCTCTGGTACAGGGTTGTTCAGGGCCTGTCTGGTGCAGGGTTGCTCAGGACCTCTCTGGTGCAGGATTGTTCAGGTCCTCTCTGGTGCAGGGTTGTTCAGTGCCTCTCTGGTGCAGGATTGTTCAGCACCTCTCTGGTGCAGGGTTGTTCAGGACCTCTGTGGTGCAGGATTGTTCAGGTCCTCTCTGGTGCAGGGTTGTTCAGGACCTCTCTGGTGCAGGATTGTTCAGGGCCTCTCTGGTGCAGGGTTGTTCAGGACCTCTCTGGTGCCAGGACCTCTCTGGTGCAGGATTGTTCAGGTCCTCTCTGGTCCAGGATTTTTCAGGTCCTCTCTGGTTCAGGTCCTCTCTGGTGCAGGTCCTCTCTGGTGCAGGACCTCTCTGGAGCAGTGTTGTTCAGAACTTCTCTGGTGTAGGGCTGATCAGGTCCTCTCTGGTGCAGGTCCTCTCTGGTCCAGGATTGTTCAGGTCCTCTCTGGTGCAGGTCCTCTCTGGTCCAGGATTGTTCAGGTCCTCTCTGGTTCAGGTCCTCTCTGGTGCAGGTCCTCTCTGGTGTAGGATTGTTCAGGTCCTCTCTGGTGCAGGGTTGTTCAGGGCCTCTCTGGTGCATGATTGTTCAGGTCCTCTCTGGTGCAGGGTTGTTCAGGACCTCTCTGGTGCCAGGTCCTCTCTGGTGCAGGATTGTTCAGGTCCTCTCTGGTGCAGGATTGTTCAGGTCCTCTCTGGTGCAGGATTGTTCAGGTCCTCTCTGGTCCAGGATTGTTCAGGTCCTCTTTGGTGCAGGATTGTTCAGGTCCTCTCTGGTCCAGGATTGTTCAGGTCCTCTCTGGTCCAGGATTGTTCAGGTCCTCTCTGGTGCAGGATTGTTCAGGTCCTCTCTGGTGCAGGATTGTTCAGGTCCTCTCTGGTGCAGGGTTGTTCAGGGCCTCTCTGGTGCAGGGTTGTTCAGGACCTCTCTGGTGCAGGATTGTTCAGGTCCTCTCTGGTGCAGGATTGTTCAGGTCCTCTCTGGTGCAGGATTGTTCAGGTCCTCTCTGGTGCAGGATTGTTCAGGTCCTCTCTGGTGCAGGATTGTTCAGGTCCTCTCTGGTGCAGAGTTGTTCAGGACCTCTCTGGTGCAGGTCCTCTCTGGTCCAGGATTATTCAGGTCCTCTCTGGTGCAAGGATGTTCAGGTCCACTCTGGTGCTGGATTGTTCAGGTCCTCTCTGGTACAGGGTTGTTCAGGGCCTCTCTGGTGCAGGATTGTTCAGGACCTCTCTGGTACAGGGTTGTTCAGGACCTCTCTGGTGCAGGATTGTTCAGGTCCTCTCTGGTGCCGCAGGGTTGTTCAGGACCTCTCTGGTACAGGGTTGTTCAGGTCCTCTCTGGTGCAGGATTGTTCAGGTCCTCTCTGGTGCAGGGTTGTTCAGGGCCTCTCTGGTGCAGGATTGTTTAGGTCCTCTCTGGTGCAGGATTGTTCAGGTCCTCTCTGGTGCAGGATTGTTCAGGGCCTCTCTGGTGCAGGGTTGTTCAGGACCTCTCTGGTGCCAGGACCTTTCTGGTGCAGGATTGTTCAGGTCCTCTCTGGTCCAGGATTTTTCAGGTCCTCTCTGGTTCAGGTCCTCTCTGGTGCAGGTCCTCTCTGGTGCAGGATTGTGCAGGACCTCTCTGGAGCAGTGTTGTTCAGAACTTCTCTGGTGTAGGTCCTCTCTGGTCCAGGATTGTTCAGGTCCTCTCTGGTGCATGTCCTCTCTGGTGCAGGTCCTCTCTGGTTCAGGGCCTCTCTGGTGCAGGATTGTTCAGGTCCTCTCTGGTGCAGGATTGTTCAGGGCCTCTCTGGTGCAGGATTGTTCAGGACCTCTCTGGTGCAGGATTGTTCAGGTCCTCTCTGGTCCAGGATTGTTCAGGTCCTCTCTGGTGCAGGATTGTTCAGGTCCTCTCTGGTGCAGGATTGTTCAGGTCCTCTCTGGTGCAGGATTGTTCAGGGCCTCTCTGGTGCAGGGTTGTTCAGGACCTCTCTGGTGCAGGATTGTTCAGGTCCTCTCTGGTGCAGGATTGTTCAGGGCCTCTCTGGTGCAGGGTTGTTCAGGGCCTCTCTGGTGCAGGGTTGTTCAGGACCTCTCTGGTGCCAGGACCTCTCTGGTGCAGGATTGTTCAGGTCCTCTCTGGTCCATGATTGTTCAGGTCCTCTCTGGTGCAGGATTGTTCAGGTCCTCTCTGGTGCAGGTCCTC
This sequence comes from Cladorhizidae sp. MBARI D1340-BT2, assembly GCA_028752905.1. Lineage (NCBI taxonomy): Eukaryota > Metazoa > Porifera > Demospongiae > Poecilosclerida > Cladorhizidae > Cladorhizidae sp. MBARI D1340-BT2. The sequence continues at coordinate 230,232 of JAQNBH010000018.1, read as the reverse complement.
TCTGGTGCAGGATTGTTCAGGTCCTCTCTGGTCCAGGATTGTTCAGGTCCTCTCTGGTCCAGGATTGTTCAGGTCCTCTCTGGTGCAGGATTGTTCAGGTCCTCTCTGGTGCAGGGTTGTTCAGGGCCTCTCTGGTGCATGGTTGTTCAGGACCTCTCTGGTGCAGGATTGTTCAGGTCCTCTCTGGTGCAGGATTGTTCAGGTCTTCTCTGGTGCAGGTCCTCTCTGGTGCAGGATTGTTCAGGTCCTCTCTGGTGCAGGGTTGTTCAGGACCTCTCTGGTGCCAGGACCTCTCTGGTGCAGGTCCTCTCTGGTGCAGGATTGTGCAGGACCTCTCTGGAGCAGTGTTGTTCAGGTCTTCTCTGGTGCAGGTCCTCTCTGGTGCAGGATTATTCAGGTCCTCTCTGGTGCAGGGTTGTTCAGTTCCTCTCTGGTGCAGGATTGTTCAGGTCCTCCCTGGTGCAGGTCTTCTCTGGTGCAGGTCCTCGTCCTCTCTGGTGCAGGGATGTTCAGGTCCACTCTGGTGCAGGATTTTTCAGGTCCTCTCTGGTGCAGGGTTGTTCAGGGCCTCTCTGGTGCAGGGTTGTTCAGGGCCAGGGTTGTTCAGGGCCTCTATGGTTGTTCAGGACCTCTCTGGTGCAGGATTGTTCAGGGCCTCTCTGGTGCAGGGATGTTCAGGTCCTCTCTGGTGCAGGTCCTCTCTGGTGCAGGATTGTTCAGGTCCTCTCTGGTGCAGGGTTGTTCAGGGCCTCTCTGGTGCCGGGTTGTTCAGGACCTCTCTGGTGCAGGGTTGTTCAGGACCCCTGTGGTGCAGGATTGTTCAGGTCCTCTCTGGTACAGGGTTGTTCAGGGCCTCTCTGGTACAGGGTTGTTCAGGACCTCTCTGGTGCAGGATTGTTCAGGTCCTCTCTGGTGCAGGGTTGTTCAGGGCATCTCTGGTGCAGGGTTGTTCAGGACCTCTCTGGTGCAGGGTTGTTCAGGACCTCTCTGGTGCAGGATTGTTCAGGTCCTCTCTGGTGCAGGATTGTTCAGGTCCTCTCTGGTGCAGGTCCTCTCTGGTGCAGGTCCTCTCTGGTGCAGGTCTTCTCTTGTGCAGGTCCTCATCCTCTCTGGTGCAGGGATGTTCAGGTCCACTCTGGTGCAGGATTGTTCAGGTCCTCTCTGGTGCAGGATTGTTCAGGTCCTCTCTGGTGCAGGATTGTTCAGGGCCTCTCTGGTGCAGGATTGTTCAGGACCTCTCTGGTACAGGGTTGTTCAGGGCCTGTCTGGTGCAGGGTTGCTCAGGACCTCTCTGGTACAGGATTGTTCAGGTCCTCTCTGGTGCAGGGTTGTTCAGTGCCTCTCTGGTGCAGGGTTGTTCAGGACCTCTCTGGTGCAGGGTTGTTCAGGACCTCTCTGTGCAGGATAGTTCAGGGCCTCTCTGGTGCAGGGTTGTTCAGGACCTCTCTGGTGCCAGGACCTCTCTGGTGCAGGATTGTTTAGGTCCTCTCTGGTGCAGGATTGTTCAGGTCCTCTCTGGTGCAGGATTGTTCAGGGCCTCTCTGGTGCAGGATTGTTCAGGTCCTCTCTGGTGCAGGATTGTTCAGGTCCTCTCTGGTGCAGGTCCTCTCTGGTGCAGGTCCTCTCTGGTGCGGGTCCTCTCTGGTCCAGGATTGTTCAGGTCCTCTCTGGTACAGGATTGTTCAGGTCCTCTCTGGTACAGGATGTTCAGGTCCTCTCTGGTGCAGGTCCTCTCTGGTGCAGGTCCTCTCTGTTGCAGGTCCTCTCTGGTGCAGGTCCTCTCTGGTGCAGGTCCTCTCTGGTGCAGGTCCTCTCTGGTGCAGGTCCACTCTGGTGCAGGGTTGTTCAGGTCCTCTCTGGTACAGGGTTGTTCAGGGCCTCTCTGGCGCAGGATTGTTCAGGTCCTCTCTGGTACAGGGTTGTTCAGGGCCTCTCTGGCACAGGATTGTTCAGGACCTCTCTGGTGCAGGATTGTTCAGGTCCTCTCTGGTGCAGGGTTGTTCAGGGCCTCTCTGGTGCAGGGTTGTTCAGGACCTCTCTGGTACAGGGTTCTTCAGGGCCTCTCTGGTGCAGGGTTGTTCAGGACCTCTCTGGTACAGGGTTGTTCAGGGCCTCTCTGGTGCAGGGTTGTTCAGGGCCTCTCTGGTGCAGGGTTGTTCAGGACCTCTCTGGTGCCAGGACCTCTCTGCCGCAGGATTGTTCAGGTCCTCTCTGGTTCAGGTCCTCTCTGGTGCAGGTCCTCTCTGGTTCAGGTCTTCTCTGGTGCAGGTCCTCTCTGGTCCAGGATTGTTCAGGTCCTCTCTGGTGCAGGATTGTTCAGGTCCTCTCTGGTGCAGGTCCTCTCTGGTCCAGGATTGTTCAGGTCCTCTCTGGTGCAGGTCCTTCCTGGTGCAGGATTGTTCAGGTCCTCTCTGGTGCAGGGTTGTTCAGGGCCTCTCTGGTGCCGGGTTGTTCAGGACCTCTCTTGTGCAGGGTTGTTCAGGACCCCTGAGGTGCAGGATTGTTCAGGTCCTCTCTGGTACAGGGTTGTTCAGGGCCTCTCTGGTACAGGGTTGTTCAGGACCTCTCTGGTGCAGGGTTGTTCAGGACCTCTCTGGTGCAGGATTGTTCAGGTCCTCTCTGGTGCAGGATTGTTCAGGTCCTCTCTGGTGCAGGTCCTCTCTGGTGCAGGTCCTCTCTGGTGCAGGTCCTCTCTGGTGCAGGTTCTCTCTGGTGCAGGGATGTTCAGGTCCACTCTGGTGCAGGATTGTTCAGGTCCTGTCTGGTGCAGGATTGTTCAGGGCCTCTCTGGTGCAGGATTGTTCAGGACCTCTCTGGTACAGGGTTGTTCAGGGCCTGTCTGGTGCAGGGTTGCTCAGGACCTCTCTGGTGCAGGATTGTTCAGGTCCTCTCTGGTGCAGGGTTGTTCAGTGCCTCTCTGGTGCAGGGTTGTTCAGGACCTCTCTGGTGCAGGGTTGTTCAGGACCTCTGTGGTGCAGGATTGTTCAGGTCCTCTCTGGTACAGGGTTGTTCAGGGCCTCTCTGGTGCAGGGTTGTTCAGGACCTCTCTGGTGCAGGATTGTTCAGGGCCTCTCTGGTGCAGGGTTGTTCAGGACCTCTCTGGTGCCAGGACCTCTCTGGTGCAGGATTGTTCAGGTCCTCTCTGGTCCAGGATTTTTCAGGTCCTCTCTGGTTCAGGTCCTCTCTGGTGCAGGTCCTCTCTGGTGCAGGATTGTGCAGGACCTCTCTGGAGCAGTGTTGTTCAGAACTTCTCTGGTGTAGGGCTGATCAGGTCCTCTCTGTTGCAGGTCCTCTCTGGTCCAGGATTGTTCAGGTCCTCTCTGGTGCAGGTCCTCTCTGGTCCAGGATTGTTCAGGTCCTCTCTGGTTCAGGTCCTCTCTGGTGCAGGATTGTTCAGGTCCTCTCTGGTGCAGGATTGTTCAGGTCCTCTCTGGTGCAGTTGTTCAGGTCCTCTCTGGTCCAGGATTGTTCAGGTCCTCTCTGGTGCAGGATTGTTCAGGTCCTCTCTGGTGCAGGATTGTTCAGGTCCTCTCTGGTGCAGGATTGTTCAGGTCCTCTCTGGTGCAGGATTGTTCTGGTCCTCTCTGGTGCAGTAGTGTTCAGGGTCTCTCTGGTGCAGGGTTGTTCAGGGCCTCTCTGGTGCAGGATTGTTCAGGTCCTGTCTGGTGCAGGGTTGTTCAGGACCTCTCTCTGGTGCCAGGTCCTCTCTGGTGCAGGATTGTTCAGGTCCTCTCTGGTGCAGGATTGTTCAGGTCCTCTCTGGTGCAGGATTGTTCAGGTCCTCTCTGGTGCAGGATTGTTCAGGTCCTCTCTGGTGCAGGTCCTCTCTGGTCCAGGATTGTTCAGGACCTCTCTGGTACAGGGTTGTTCAGGGCCAGGGTTGTTCAGGACCTCTATGGTGCAGGATTGTTCAGGTCCTCTCTGGTGCTGGGTTGTTCAGGGCCTCTCTGGTGCAGGATGTTCAGGTCCTCTCTGGTGCAGGGTTGTTCAGGTCCTCTCTGGTGCAGGATTGTTAAGGGCTTCTCTGGTGCAGGGTTGTTCAGGACCTATCTGGTACAGGGTTCTTCAGGGCCAGGGTTGTTCAGGACCTCTATGGTGCAGGATTGTTCAGGTCCTCTCTGGTGCAGGGTTTTTCAGGGCCTCTCTGGTGCAGGATTGTTCAGGTCCTCTCTGGTGCAGGATTGTTCAGGTCCTCTCTGGTGCAGGATTGTTCAGGTCCTCTCTGGTACAGGGTTGTTCAGGGCCTCTCTGGTACAGGGTTGTTCAGGACCTCTCTGGTGCAGGATTGTTCAGGTCCTCTCTGGTGCAGGGTTGTTCAGGACCTCTCTGGTGCAGGATTGTTCAGGTCCTCTCTGGTCCATGATAGTTCAGGTCCTCTCTGGTGCAGGGTTGTTCAGGACCTCTCTGGTGCAGGATTGTTCAGGTCCTCTCTGGTGCAGAATTGTTTAGGTCCTCTCTGGTGCAGGATTGTTTAGGTCCTCTCTGGTGCAGGATTGTTCAGGTCCTCTCTGGTGCAGGATTGTTCAGGGCCTCTCTGGTGCAGGATTGTTCAGGTACTCTCTGGTGCAGGGTTGTTAAGGACCTCTCTGGTGCAGGATTGTTCAGGTCCTCTCTGGTGCAGGATTGTTCAGGTCCACTCTGGTGCAGGATTGTTCAGGTCCTCTCTGGTGCAGGATTGTTCAGGTCCTCTCTGGTGCAGGTCCTCTCTGGTGCAGGTCCTCTCTGGTGCGGGTCCTCTCTGGTCCAGGATTGTTCAGGTCCTCTCTGGTACAGGATTGTTCAGGTCCTCTCTGGTACAGGATGTTCAGGTCCTCTCTGGTGCAGGTCCTCTCTGGTGCAGGTCCTCTCTGTTGCAGGTCCTCTCTGGTTCAGGTCCTCTCTGGTGCAGGTCCTCTCTGGTGCAGGTCCTCTCTGGTGCAGGTCCACTCTGGTGCAGGGTTGTTCAGGTCCTCTCTGGTACAGGGTTGTTCAGGGCCTCTCTGGCGCAGGATTGTTCAGGACCTCTCTGGTGCAGGATTGTTCAGGTCCTCTCTGGTACAGGGTTGTTCAGGGCCTCTCTGGCGCAGGATTGTTCAGGACCTCTCTGGTACAGGATTGTTCAGGTCCTCTCTGGTGCAGGGTTGTTCAGGGCCTCTCTGGTGCAGGGTTGTTCAGGACCTCTCTGGTACAGGGTTCTTCAGGGCCTCTCTGGTGCAGGGTTGTTCAGGACCTCTCTGGTACAGGGTTGTTCAGGGCCTCTCTGGTGCAGGGTTGTTCAGGGCCTCTCTGGTGCAGGGTTGTTCAGGACCTCTCTGGTGCCAGTACCTCTCTGCTGCAGGATTGTTCAGGTCCTCTCTGGTCCAGGAGATTGTTCAGGTCCTCTCTGGTTCAGGTCCTCTCTGGTGCAGGTCCTCTCTGGTGCAGGATTGTTCTGGTCCTCTCTGGTGCAGGATTGTTCAGGTCCTCTCTGGTGCAGGATTGTGCAGGACCTCTCTGGAGCAGTGTTGTTCAGAACTTCTCTGGTGTAGGGCTGATCAGGTCCTCTCTGGTTCAGGTCTTCTCTGGTGCAGGTCCTCTCTGGTCCAGGATTGTTCTGGTCCTCTCTGGTGCAGGATTGTTCAGGTCCTCTCTGGTGCAGGGTTGTTCAGGGCCTCTCTTGTGCCGGGTTGTTCAGGACCTCTCTGGTGCAGGGTTGTTCAGGACCCCTGAGGTGCAGGATTGTTCAGGTCCTCTCTGGTACAGGGTTGTTCAGGGCCTCTCTGGTACAGGGTTGTTCAGGACCTCTCTGGTGCAGGGTTGTTCAGGACCTCTCTGGTGCAGGATTGTTCAGGTCCTCTCTGGTGCAGGATTGTTCAGGTCCTCTCTGGTGCAGGTCCTCTCTGGTGCAGGTCTTCTCTGGTGCAGGTCCTCTCTGGTGCAGGTTCTCTCTGGTGCAGGGATGTTCAGGTCCACTCTGGTGCAGGATTGTTCAGGTCCTCTCTGGTGCAGGATTGTTCACGGCCTCTCTGGTGAAGGATTGTTCAGGACCTCTCTGGTACAGGGTTGTTCAGGGCCTGTCTGGTGCAGGGTTCCTCAGGACCTCTCTGGTGCAGGATTGTTCAGGTCCTCTCTGGTGCAGGGTTGTTCAGTGCCTCTCTGGTGCAGGGTTGTTCAGGACCTCTCTGGTGCAGGGTTGTTCAGGACCTCTGTGGTGCAGGATTGTTCAGGTCCTCTCTGGTACAGGGTTGTTCAGGGCCTCTCTGGTGCAGGGTTGTTCAGGACCTCTCTGGTGCAGGATTGTTCAGGTCCTCTCTGGTGCTGGGTTGTTCAGGGCCTCTCTGGTGCAGGATGTTCAGGTCCTCTCTGGTGCAGGGTTGTTCAGGTCCTCTCTGGTGCAGGATTGTTAAGGGCTTCTCTGGTGCAGGGTTGTTCAGGACCTATCTGGTACAGGGTTCTTCAGGGCCAGGGTTGTTCAGGACCTCTATGGTGCAGGATTGTTCAGGTCCTCTCTGGTGCAGGGTTTTTCAGGGCCTCTCTGGTGCAGGATTGTTCAGGTCCTCTCTGGTGCAGGATTGTTCAGGTCCTCTCTGGTGCAGGATTGTTCAGGTCCTCTCTGGTACAGGGTTGTTCAGGGCCTCTCTGGTACAGGGTTGTTCAGGACCTCTCTGGTGCAGGATTGTTCAGGGCCTCTCTGGTGCAGGATTGTTCAGGTACTCTCTGGTGCAGGGTTGTTAAGGACCTCTCTGGTGCAGGATTGTTCAGGTCCTCTCTGGTGCAGGATTGTTCAGGTCCACTCTGGTGCAGAATTGTTTAGGTCCTCTCTGGTGCAGGATTGTTCAGGTCCTCTCTGGTGCAGGATTGTTCAGGTCCTCTCTGGTGCAGGATTGTTCAGGGCCTCTCTGGTGCAGGATTGTTCAGGTACTCTCTGGTGCAGGGTTGTTAAGGACCTCTCTGGTGCAGGATTGTTCAGGTCCTCTCTGGTGCAGGATTGTTCAGGTCCACTCTGGTGCAGGATTGTTCAGGTCCTCTCTGGTGCAGGATTGTTCAGGTCCTCTCTGGTGCAGGTCCTCTCTGGTGCAGGTCCTCTCTGGTGCGGGTCCTCTCTGGTCCAGGATTGTTCAGGTCCTCTCTGGTACAGGATTGTTCAGGTCCTCTCTGGTACAGGATGTTCAGGTCCTCTCTGGTGCAGGTCCTCTCTGGTGCAGGTCCTCTCTGTTGCAGGTCCTCTCTGGTTCAGGTCCTCTCTGGTGCAGGTCCTCTCTGGTGCAGGTCCTCTCTGGTGCAGGTCCACTCTGGTGCAGGGTTGTTCAGGTCCTCTCTGGTACAGGGTTGTTCAGGGCCTCTCTGGCGCAGGATTGTTCAGGACCTCTCTGGTGCAGGATTGTTCAGGTCCTCTCTGGTACAGGGTTGTTCAGGGCCTCTCTGGCGCAGGATTGTTCAGGACCTCTCTGGTACAGGATTGTTCAGGTCCTCTCTGGTGCAGGGTTGTTCAGGGCCTCTCTGGTGCAGGGTTGTTCAGGACCTCTCTGGTACAGGGTTCTTCAGGGCCTCTCTGGTGCAGGGTTGTTCAGGACCTCTCTGGTACAGGGTTGTTCAGGGCCTCTCTGGTGCAGGGTTGTTCAGGGCCTCTCTGGTGCAGGGTTGTTCAGGACCTCTCTGGTGCCAGTACCTCTCTGCTGCAGGATTGTTCAGGTCCTCTCTGGTCCAGGAGATTGTTCAGGTCCTCTCTGGTTCAGGTCCTCTCTGGTGCAGGTCCTCTCTGGTGCAGGATTGTGCAGGACCTCTCTGGAGCAGTGTTGTTCAGAACTTCTCTGGTGTAGGGCTGATCAGGTCCTCTCTGGTTCAGGTCTTCTCTGGTGCAGGTCCTCTCTGGTCCAGGATTGTTCTGGTCCTCTCTGGTGCAGGATTGTTCAGGTCCTCTCTGGTGCAGGGTTGTTCAGGGCCTCTCTTGTGCCGGGTTGTTCAGGACCTCTCTGGTGCAGGGTTGTTCAGGACCCCTGAGGTGCAGGATTGTTCAGGTCCTCTCTGGTACAGGGTTGTTCAGGGCCTCTCTGGTACAGGGTTGTTCAGGACCTCTCTGGTGCAGGGTTGTTCAGGACCTCTCTGGTGCAGGATTGTTCAGGTCCTCTCTGGTGCAGGATTGTTCAGGTCCTCTCTGGTGCAGGTCCTCTCTGGTGCAGGTCTTCTCTGGTGCAGGTCCTCTCTGGTGCAGGTTCTCTCTGGTGCAGGGATGTTCAGGTCCACTCTGGTGCAGGATTGTTCAGGTCCTCTCTGGTGCAGGATTGTTCACGGCCTCTCTGGTGAAGGATTGTTCAGGACCTCTCTGGTACAGGGTTGTTCAGGGCCTGTCTGGTGCAGGGTTCCTCAGGACCTCTCTGGTGCAGGATTGTTCAGGTCCTCTCTGGTGCAGGGTTGTTCAGTGCCTCTCTGGTGCAGGGTTGTTCAGGACCTCTCTGGTGCAGGGTTGTTCAGGACCTCTGTGGTGCAGGATTGTTCAGGTCCTCTCTGGTACAGGGTTGTTCAGGGCCTCTCTGGTGCAGGGTTGTTCAGGACCTCTCTGGTGCAGGATTGTTCAGGTCCTCTCTGGTGCTGGGTTGTTCAGGGCCTCTCTGGTGCAGGATGTTCAGGTCCTCTCTGGTGCAGGGTTGTTCAGGTCCTCTCTGGTGCAGGATTGTTAAGGGCTTCTCTGGTGCAGGGTTGTTCAGGACCTATCTGGTACAGGGTTCTTCAGGGCCAGGGTTGTTCAGGACCTCTATGGTGCAGGATTGTTCAGGTCCTCTCTGGTGCAGGGTTTTTCAGGGCCTCTCTGGTGCAGGATTGTTCAGGTCCTCTCTGGTGCAGGATTGTTCAGGTCCTCTCTGGTGCAGGATTGTTCAGGTCCTCTCTGGTACAGGGTTGTTCAGGGCCTCTCTGGTACAGGGTTGTTCAGGACCTCTCTGGTGCAGGATTGTTCAGGTCCTCTCTGGTGCAGGGTTGTTCAGGACCTCTCTGGTGCAGGATTGTTCAGGTCCTCTCTGGTCCATGATAGTTCAGGTCCTCTCTGGTGCAGGGTTGTTCAGGACCTCTCTGGTGCAGGATTGTTCAGGTCCTCTCTGGTGCAGAATTGTTTAGGTCCTCTCTGGTGCAGGATTGTTTAGGTCCTCTCTGGTGCAGGATTGTTCAGGTCCTCTCTGGTGCAGGATTGTTCAGGGCCTCTCTGGTGCAGGATTGTTCAGGTACTCTCTGGTGCAGGGTTGTTAAGGACCTCTCTGGTGCAGGATTGTTCAGGTCCTCTCTGGTGCAGGATTGTTCAGGTCCACTCTGGTGCAGGATTGTTCAGGTCCTCTCTGGTGCAGGATTGTTCAGGTCCTCTCTGGTGCAGGTCCTCTCTGGTGCAGGTCCTCTCTGGTGCGGGTCCTCTCTGGTCCAGGATTGTTCAGGTCCTCTCTGGTACAGGATTGTTCAGGTCCTCTCTGGTACAGGATGTTCAGGTCCTCTCTGGTGCAGGTCCTCTCTGGTGCAGGTCCTCTCTGTTGCAGGTCCTCTCTGGTTCAGGTCCTCTCTGGTGCAGGTCCTCTCTGGTGCAGGTCCTCTCTGGTGCAGGTCCACTCTGGTGCAGGGTTGTTCAGGTCCTCTCTGGTACAGGGTTGTTCAGGGCCTCTCTGGCGCAGGATTGTTCAGGACCTCTCTGGTGCAGGATTGTTCAGGTCCTCTCTGGTACAGGGTTGTTCAGGGCCTCTCTGGCGCAGGATTGTTCAGGACCTCTCTGGTACAGGATTGTTCAGGTCCTCTCTGGTGCAGGGTTGTTCAGGGCCTCTCTGGTGCAGGGTTGTTCAGGACCTCTCTGGTACAGGGTTCTTCAGGGCCTCTCTGGTGCAGGGTTGTTCAGGACCTCTCTGGTACAGGGTTGTTCAGGGCCTCTCTGGTGCAGGGTTGTTCAGGACCTCTCTGGTGCCAGGACCTCTCTGCTGCAGGATTGTTCAGGTCCTCTCTGGTCCAGGAGATTGTTCAGGTCCTCTCTGGTTCAGGTCCTCTCTGGTGCAGGTCCTCTCTGGTGCAGGATTGTGCAGGACCTCTCTGGAGCAGTGTTGTTCAGAACTTCTCTGGTGTAGGGCTGATCAGGTCCTCTCTGGTTCAGGTCTTCTCTGATGCAGGTCCTCTCTGGTCCAGGATTGTTCTGGTCCTCTCTGGTGCAGGATTGTTCAGGTCCTCTCTGGTGCAGGGTTGTTCAGGGCCTCTCTGGTGCCGGGTTGTTCAGGACCTCTCTGGTGCAGGGTTGTTCAGGACCCCTGAGGTGCAGGATTGTTCAGGTCCTCTCTGGTACAGGGTTGTTCAGGGCCTCTCTGGTACAGGGTTGTTCAGGACCTCTCTGGTGCAGGGTTGTTCAGGACCTCTCTGGTGCAGGATTGTTCAGGTCCTCTCTGGTGCAGGATTGTTCAGGTCCTCTCTGGTGCAGGTCCTCTCTGGTGCAGGTCTTCTCTGGTGCAGGTCCTCTCTGGTGCAGGTTCTCTCTGGTGCAGGGATGTTCAGGTCCACTCTGGTGCAGGATTGTTCAGGTCCTCTCTGGTGCAGGATTGTTCACGGCCTCTCTGGTGAAGGATTGTTCAGGACCTCTCTGGTACAGGGTTGTTCAGGGCCTGTCTGGTGCAGGGTTCCTCAGGACCTCTCTGGTGCAGGATTGTTCAGGTCCTCTCTGGTGCAGGGTTGTTCAGTGCCTCTCTGGTGCAGGGTTGTTCAGGACCTCTCTGGTGCAGGGTTGTTCAGGACCTCTGTGGTGCAGGATTGTTCAGGTCCTCTCTGGTACAGGGTTGTTCAGGGCCTCTCTGGTGCAGGGTTGTTCAGGACCTCTCTGGTGCAGGATTGTTCAGGGCCTCTCTGGTGCAGGGTTGTTCAGGACCTCTCTGGTGCCAGGACCTCTCTGGTGCCAGGACCTCTCTGGTGCAGGATTGTTCAGGTCCTCTCTGGTCCAGGATTTTTCAGGTCCTCTCTGGTTCAGGTCCTCTCTGGTGCAGGTCCTCTCTGGTGCAGGATTGTGCAGGACCTCTCTGGAGAAGTGTTGTTCAGAACTTCTCTGGTGTAGGGCTGATCAGGTCCTCTCTGGTGCAGGTCCTCTCTGGTCCAGGATTGTTCAGGTCCTCTCTGGTGCAGGTCCTCTCTGGTCCAGGATTGTTCAGGTCCTCTCTGGTTCAGGTCCTCTCTGGTGCAGGTCCTCTCTGGTGCAGGATTGTTCCGGTCCTCTCTGGTGCAGTTGTTCAGGTCCTCTCTGGTCCAGGATTGTTCAGGTCCTCTCTGGTGCAGGATTGTTCAGGTCCTCTCTGGTGCAGGATTGTTCAGGTCCTCTCTGGTGTAGGATTGTTCAGGTCCTCTCTGGTGCAGGGTTGTTCAGGACCTCCCTGGTGCAGGATTGTTCAGGTCCTCTCTGGTGCCAGGACCTCTCTGGTGCAGGATTGTTCAGGTCCTCTCTGGTGCAGGGTTGTTCAGGACCTCTCTGGTGCCAGGACCTCTCTGGTGCAGGATTGTTCAGGTCCTCTCTGGTCCATGATTGTTCAGGTCCTCTCTAGTGCAGGATTGTTCAGGTCCTCTCTGGTGCAGGTCCTCTCTGGTGCAGGATTGTTCAGGTCCTCTCTGGTGCAGGATTGTTCAGGTCCTCTCTGGTGCAGGATTGTTCAGGTCCTCTCTGGTGCAGGATTGTTCAGGTCCTCTCTGGTGCAGGATTGTTCAGGTCCTCTCTGGTGCAGGGTTGTTCAGGACCTCTCTGGTGCAGGATTGTTCAGGTCCTCTCTGGTGCAGGATTGTTCAGGTCTTCTCTGGTGCAGGTCCTCTCTGGTGCAGGATTGTTCAGGTCCTCTCTGGTGCAGGATTGTTCAGGTCCTCTCTGGTGCAGGATTGTTCAGGTCCTCTCTGGTGCAGGATTGTTCAGGTCCTCTCTGGTGCAGAGTTGTTCAGGACCTCTCTGGTGCAGGTCCTCTCTGGTCCAGGATTGTTCAGGTCCTCTCTGGTGCAGGGATGTTCAGGTCCACTCTGGTGCTGGATTGTTCAGGTCCTCTCTGGTACAGGGTTGTTCAGGGCCTCTCTGGTGCAGGATAGTTCAGGACCTCTCTGGTACAGGGTTGTTCAGGACCTCTCTGGTGCAGGATTGTTCAGGTCCTCTCTGGTGCCGCAGGGTTGTTCAGGACCTCTCTGGTACAGGGTTGTTCAGGTCCTCTCTGGTCCAGGATTGTTCAGGTCCTCTCTGGTCCAGGATTGTTCAGGTCCTCTCTGGTGCAGGGATGTTCAGTTCCACTCTGGTGCTGGATTATTCAGGTCCTCTCTGGTGCAGTGTTGTTCAGGGCCTCTCTGGTGCAGGGTTGTTCAGGGCCAGGGTTGTTCAGGGCCTCTCTGGTGCAGGATTGTTCAGGTCCTCTCTGGTGCAGGGTTGTTCAGGGTCTCTCTGGTGCAGAGTTGTTCAGGACCTCTCTGGTGCAGGATTGTTCAGGGCCTCTCTGGTGCAGGGATGTTCAGGTCCTCTCTGGTGCAGGTTCTCTCTGGTGCAGGATTGTTCAAGTCCTCTCTGGTGCAGGGTTGTTCAGGACCTCTCTGGTGCAGGGTTGTTCACGACCCCTGTGGTGCAGGATTGTTCAGGTCCTCTCTGGTACAGGGTTGTTCAGGGCCTCTCTTGTACAGGGTTGTTCAGGACCTCTCTGGTGCAGGATTGTTCAGGTCCTCTCTGGTACAGGGTTGTTCAGGGCCTCTCTGGTGCAGGGTTGTTCAGGACCTCTCTGGTGCAGGGTTGTTCAGGACCTCTCTGGTGCAGGATTGTTCAGGTCCTCTCTCGTGCAGGATTGTTCAGGTCCTCTCTGGTGCAGGTCCTCTCTGGTGCAGGTCCTCTCTGGTGCAGGTCCTCTCTGGTGTAGGTCTTCTCTGGTGCAGGTCCTCGTCCTCTCTGGTGCAGGGATGTTCAGGTCCACTCTGGTGCAGGATTGTTCAGGTCGTCTCTGGTGCAGGATTGTTCAGGTCCTCTCTGGTGCAGGATTGTTCAGGGCCTCTCTGGTGCAGGATTGTTCAGGACCTCTCTGGTACAGGGTTGTTCAGGGCCTGTCTGGTGCAGGGTTGCTCAGGACCTCTCTGGTGCAGGATTGTTCAGGTCCTCTCTGGTGCAGGGTTGTTCAGTGCCTCTCTGGTGCAGGATTGTTCAGCACCTCTCTGGTGCAGGGTTGTTCAGGACCTCTGTGGTGCAGGATTGTTCAGGTCCTCTCTGGTACAGGGTTGTTCAGGACCTCTCTGGTGCAGGGTTGTTCAGGACCTCTCTGGTGCAGGATTGTTCAGGGCCTCTCTGGTGCAGGGTTGTTCAGGACCTCTCTGGTGCCAGGACCTCTCTGGTGCAGGATTGTTCAGGTCCTCTCTGGTCCAGGATTTTTCAGGTCCTCTCTGGTTCAGGTCCTCTCTGGTGCAGGTCCTCTCTGGTGCAGGACCTCTCTGGAGCAGTGTTGTTCAGAACTTCTCTGGTGTAGGGCTGATCAGGTCCTCTCTGGTGCAGGTCCTCTCTGGTCCAGGATTGTTCAGGTCCTCTCTGGTGCAGGTCCTCTCTGGTCCAGGATTGTTCAGGTCCTCTCTGGTTCAGGTCCTCTCTGGTGCAGGTCCTCTCTGGTGTAGGATTGTTCAGGTCCTCTCTGGTGCAGGGTTGTTCAGGGCCTCTCTGGTGCAGGATTGTTCAGGTCCTCTCTGGTGCAGGGTTGTTCAGGACCTCTCTGGTGCCAGGTCCTCTCTGGTGCAGGATTGTTCAGGTCCTCTCTGGTGCAGGATTGTTCAGGTCCTCTCTGGTGCAGGATTGTTCAGGTCCTCTCTGGTCCAGGATTGTTCAGGTCCTCTTTGGTGCAGGATTGTTCAGGTCCTCTCTGGTCCAGGATTGTTCAGGTCCTCTCTGGTCCAGGATTGTTCAGGACCTCTCTGGTGCAGGGTTGTTCAGGGCCTCTCTGGTGCAGGGTTGTTCAGGTCCTCTCTGGTGCAGGGTTGTTCAGGGCCTCTCTGGTGCAGGGTTGTTCAGGACCTCTCTGGTGCAGGATTGTTCAGGTCCTCTCTGGTGCAGGATTGTTCAGGTCTTCTCTGGTGCAGGTCCTCTCTGGTGCAGGATTGTTCAGGTCCTCTCTGGTGCAGGATTGTTCAGGTCCTCTCTGGTGCAGGATTGTTCAGGTCCTCTCTGGTGCAGGATTGTTCAGGTCCTCTCTGGTGCAGAGTTGTTCAGGACCTCTCTGGTGCAGGTCCTCTCTGGTCCAGGATTATTCAGGTCCTCTCTGGTGCAGGGATGTTCAGGTCCACTCTGGTGCTGGATTGTTCAGGTCCTCTCTGGTACAGGGTTGTTCAGGGCCTCTCTGGTGCAGGATTGTTCAGGACCTCTCTGGTACAGGGTTGTTCAGGACCTCTCTGGTGCAGGATTGTTCAGGTCCTCTCTGGTGCCGCAGGGTTGTTCAGGACCTCTCTGGTACAGGGTTGTTCAGGTCCTCTCTGGTGCAGGATTGTTCAGGTCCTCTCTGGTGCAGGGTTGTTCAGGGCCTCTCTGGTGCAGGATTGTTTATGTCCTCTCTGGTGCAGGATTGTTCAGGTCCTCTCTGGTGCAGGATTGTTCAGGGCCTCTCTGGTGCAGGGTTGTTCAGGACCTCTCTGGTGCCAGGACCTTTCTGGTGCAGGATTGTTCAGGTCCTCTCTGGTCCAGGATTTTTCAGGTCCTCTCTGGTTCAGGTCCTCTCTGGTGCAGGTCCTCTCTGGTGCAGGATTGTGCAGGACCTCTCTGGAGCAGTGTTGTTCAGAACTTCTCTGGTGTAGGTCCTCTCTGGTCCAGGATTGTTCAGGTCCTCTCTGGTGCATGTCCTCTCTGGTGCAGGTCCTCTCTGGTTCAGGGCCTCTCTGGTGCAGGATTGTTCAGGTCCTCTCTGGTGCAGGATTGTTCAGGGCCTCTCTGGTGCAGGATTGTTCAGGACCTCTCTGGTGCAGGATTGTTCAGGTCCTCTCTGGTCCAGGATTGTTCAGGTCCTCTCTGGTGCAGGATTGTTCAGGTCCTCTCTGGTGCAGGATTGTTCAGGTCCTCTCTG
Source organism: Cladorhizidae sp. MBARI D1340-BT2 (assembly GCA_028752905.1). Taxonomy (NCBI): domain Eukaryota; kingdom Metazoa; phylum Porifera; class Demospongiae; order Poecilosclerida; family Cladorhizidae; species Cladorhizidae sp. MBARI D1340-BT2. The sequence continues at coordinate 215,230 of JAQNBH010000018.1, read as the reverse complement.
GTGCAGGATTGTTCAGGGCCTCTCTGGTGCAGGGTTGTTCAGGACCTCTCTGGTGCAGGATTGTTCAGGTCCTCTCTGGTGCAGGATTGTTCAGGGCCTCTCTGGTGCAGGGTTGTTCAGGGCCTCTCTGGTGCAGGGTTGTTCAGGACCTCTCTGGTGCCAGGACCTCTCTGGTGCAGGATTGTTCAGGTCCTCTCTGGTCCATGATTGTTCAGGTCCTCTCTGGTGCAGGATTGTTCAGGTCCTCTCTGGTGCAGGTCCTCTCTGGTGCAGGATTGTTCAGGTCCTCTCTGGTCCAGGATTGTTCAGGTCCTCTCTGGTCCAGGATTGTTCAGGTCCTCTCTGGTGCAGGATTGTTCAGGTCCTCTCTGGTGCAGGGTTGTTCAGGGCCTCTCTGGTGCATGGTTGTTCAGGACCTCTCTGGTGCAGGATTGTTCAGGTCCTCTCTGGTGCAGGATTGTTCAGGTCTTCTCTGGTGCAGGTCCTCTCTGGTGCAGGATTGTTCAGGTCCTCTCTGGTACAGGGTTGTTCAGGTCCTCTCTGGTGCAGGTCCTCTCTGGTGCAGGTCCTCTCTGGTGCAGGTCTTCTCTGGTGCAGGTCCTCATCCTCTCTGGTGCAGGGATGTTCAGGTCCACTCTGGTGCAGGATTGTTCAGGTCCTCTCTGGTGCAGGATTGTTCAGGTCCTCTCTGGTGCAGGATTGTTCAGGGCCTCTCTGGTGCAGGATTGTTCAGGACCTCTCTGGTACAGGGTTGTTCAGGGCCTGTCTGGTGCAGGGTTGCTCAGGACCTCTCTGGTACAGGATTGTTCAGGTCCTCTCTGGTTCAGGGTTGTTCAGTGCCTCTCTGGTGCAGGGTTGTTCAGGACCTCTCTGGTGCAGGGTTGTTCAGGACCTCTCTGGTGCAGGATAGTTCAGGGCCTCTCTGGTGCAGGGTTGTTCAGGACCTCTCTGGTGCCAGGACCTCTCTGGTGCAGGATTGTTCAGGTCCTCTCTGGTCCAGGATTGTTCAGGTCCTCTCTGGTTCAGGTCCTCTCTGGTGCAGGTCCTCTCTGGTGCAGGATTGTGCAGGACCTCTCTGGAGCAGTGTTGTTCAGAACTTCTCTGGTGTAGGTCCTCTCTGGTCCAGGATTGTTCAGGTCCTCTCTGGTGCAGGTCCTCTCTTGTGCAGGTCCTCTCTGGTTCAGGGCCTCTCTGGTGCAGGATTGTTCAGGTCCTCTCTGGTGCAGGATTGTTCAGGGCCTCTCTGGTGTAGGGTTGTTCAGGACCTCTCTGGTGCAGGATTGTTCAGGTCCTCTCTGGTCCAGGATTGTTCAGGTCCTCTCTGGTTCAGGATTGTTCAGGTCCTCTCTGGTGCAGGATTGTTCAGGTCCTCTCTGGTCCAGGATTGTTCAGGGCCTCTCTGGTCCAGGATTGTTCAGGTCCTCTCTGGTCCAGGATTGTTCAGGTCCTCTCTGGTCCAGGATTGTTCAGGTCCTCTCTGGTCCAGGATTGTTCAGGTCCTCTCTGTTGCAGGGTTGTTCAGGTCCTCTCTGGTGCAGGATTGTTCAGGTCCTCTCTGGTGCAGGATTGTTCAGGTCCTCTCTGGTGCAGGATTGTTCAGGTCCTCTCTGGTGCAGAGTTGTTCAGGACCTCTCTGGTGCAGGTCCTCTCTGGTCCAGGATTGTTCAGGTCCTCTCTGGTGCAGGTCCTCTCTGGTGCAGGTCCTCTCTGGTGCAGGTCCTCTCTGGTACAGGGTTGTTCAGGGCCTCTCTGGTGCAGGATTGTTCAGGACCTCTCTGGTAGAGGGTTGTTCAGGACCTCTCTGGTGCAGGATTGTTCAGGTCCTCTCTGGTGCCGCAGGGTTGTTCAGGACCTCTCTGGTCCAGGATTGTTCAGGTCCTCTCTGGTGCAGGATTGTTCAGGTCCTCTCTGGTGCAGGGTTGTTCAGGGCCTCTCTGGTGCAGGGTTGTTCAGGACCTCTCTGGTGCAGGGTTGTTCAGGTCCTCTCTGGTGCCGCAGGGTTGTTCAGGACCTCTCTGGTCCAGGATTGTTCAGGTCCTCTCTGGTGCAGGATTGTTCAGGTCCTCTCTGGTGCAGGGTTGTTCAGGGCCTCTCTGGTGCAGGGTTGTTCAGGACCTCTCTGGTGCAGGGTTGTTCAGGACCTCTGTGGTGCAGGATTGTTCAGGTCCTCTCTGGTACAGGGTTGTTCAGGGCCTCTCTGGTGCAGGGTTGTTCAGGACATCTCTTGTGCCGGATTGTTCAGGTCCTCTCTGGTGAGGGTTGTTCAGGGCCTCTCTGGTGCAGGGTTGTTCAGGACCTCTCTGGTGCCAGGACCTCTCTGGTGCAGGTCCTCTCTGGTGCAGGATTGTGCAGGACCTCTCTGGAGCAGTGTTGTTCAGAACTTCTCTGGTGTAGGGCTGATCAGGTCCTCTCTGGTTCAGGTCTTCTCTGGTGCTGGTCCTCTCTGGTGCAGGATTGTTCAGGTCCTCTCTGGTGCAGGATTGTTCAGGTCCTCTCTGGTGCAGTGTTGTTCAGTTCCTCTCTGGTGCAGGATTGTTCAGGTCCTCTCTGGTGCAGGTCTTCTCTGGTGCAGGTCCTCGTCCTCTCTGGTGCAGGGATGTTCAGGTCCACTCTGGTGCAGGATTGTTCAGGTCCTCTCTGGTGCAGGGTTGTTCAGGGCCTCTCTGGTGCAGGGTTGTTCAGGGCCAGGGTTGTTCAGGGCCTCTCTGGTGCAGGATTGTTCAGGTCCTCTCTGGTGCAGGGTTGTTCAGGGCCTCTCTGGTGCAGGGTTGTTCAGGACCTCTCTGGTGCAGGATTGTTCAGGGCCTCTCTGGTGCAGGGATGTTCAGGTCCTCTCTGGTACAGGTCCTCTCTGGTGCAGGGATGTTCAGGTCCTCTCTGGTACAGGTCCTCTCTGGTGCAGGATTGTTCAGGTCCTCTCTGGTGCAGGTCCTCTCTGGTGCAGGATTGTTCAGGTCCTCTCTGGTGCAGGATTGTTCAGGTCCTCTCTGGTTCCTGCAACTACTAGGAGCTGGTGGAGTGCTCAATGACAAACTGGATTAAAGTAATTGGCTGATGTCTGTGCCATATCTGTCAGTTCTGACAACTGCCTCTGCACCACTTGCATGGCATAGCTGCTCCCAATGGGCATCAAAGCTCTCCTAATAGGAACACTGTGTTGTGTTCAGACAGTCCTGGCCTTCGTGCAGCCAGCCATCCTCTCAAGTCCAACAGTGAATAACTGCTTGCTGTTTATTACTCTCCTTTTGCCTGTCATGACTAGTGCCTGTGTCTAGTCAACACCTCTAAGGTCAGCCAACTCGGCCTGAAGGCAGTTCAATGGGAAGATAGACCAAATGCTTCAAACTTGCACAAAACATAACAAAGGCAGAATTGGCATGACAACCTGCCGAACATGACATCAAAGGGAACTGCAGTCATGATTGAGTTAGCACAGAATTCTAGGACCCTCCATGTTACCCTTCTATCCTATGCTGCCCTCTACACTGCCCTATGCTGGCATCCATGTTGCCCTCCATAACAGAATCCTCCAATGTGTGCAGTTTGCAGTTCTAAAGCTTCTGCATTGCTCAGCAAGCAGCATATCAGATATCACTAATCATTAGTAATCTGAGAGCAGGTTTTGGTCCTTCCCACTTGGTGTTGGCGGCAGTGGTGAGTGAGGGGCGTGTCTATGCCTGCACACAGCACCATCATATCTATATAAATGTATGAGGGAGCCCTGGCCAACCCGCCATTTATCATGCTCTAGCACCCTCACCCACATCCTCTTTATCTTACAACATTTCAGTTCCTTCCAATAATGAAAAGCTTTTAATCTTTCAGCTACTTTAAATGCACCATTAGTCTGAGGGGTAGCTAGGCACCATTAGTCTGTGGGTTAGCTAGGCACCATTAGTCTGTGGGGTAGCTAGGCACCATTAGTCTGTGAGGTAGCTAGGCACCATTAGTCTGTGAGGTAGCTAGGCAACCATTAGTCTGTGGTGTAGCTAGGCAACATTAGTCTGTGAGGTAGCTAGGCACCATTAGTCTGTGGGGTAGTCAGGCACCATTAGTCTGTGTGGTAGCTAGGCACTTAGTCTGTGGGGTAGCTAGGCAACCATCTGAGTGGTAGCTAGGCACCATTAGTCTGTGGGGTAGCTAGGCAACCATTAGTCTGTGGTAGCTAGGCAACATTAGTCTGTGAGGTAGCTAGGCAACATTAGTCTATGGGATAGCTAGGCACCATTAGTCTGTGGGGTAGCTAGGAACCATTAGTCTGTGGGGTAGCTAGGCACTTAGTCTGTGGGGTAGCTAGGCAACCATCTGAGTGGTAGCTAGGCACCATTAGTCTGTGGGGTAGCTAGGCACCATTAGTCTGAGGGGTAGCTAGGCACCATTAGTCTGTGGGGTAGCTAGGCACCATTAGTCTGTGGGGTAGCTAGGCACCATTAGTCTGTGGGGGCTAGGCACCATTAGTCAGTGGGGTAGCTAGGCACCATTAGTCTGTGGGGTAGCTAGGCACCATTAGTCTGTTGGGTAGCTAGGCACCATTAGTCTGTGAGGTAGCTAGGCACCATTAGTCTGTGGGGTAGCTAGGCACAATTAGTTGTGGGGTAGCTAGGCACCATTATTCTGTGGGGTAGCTAGGCACCATTAGTCTGAGGGGTAGGTAGGCACCATTAGTCTGTGGGGTACCTAGGACCATTCATATAGGTGGGCCAGACTGAAGACTAGGATCATTCATATAGGTGGGCCAGGACTGAAGACTAGGACCATTCATATAGGTGGGCCAGGGCTGAAGGCTAGGACCATTCATATAGGTGGGCCAGACTGAAGACTAGGACCATTCATATAGGTGGGCCAGGGTTGAAGGCTAGGACCATTCATATAGGTGGGCCAGGGCTGAAGGCTAGGACCATTCATATAGGTGGGCCAGGGCTGAAGACTAGGATCATTCATATAGGTGGGCCAGGGCTGAAGACTAGGACCATTCATATAGGTGGGCCAGGACTGAAGACTAGGACCATTCATATAGGTTGGCCAGGGCTGAAGGCTAGGACCATTCATATAGGTGGGCCAGGGCTGAAGGCTAGGATCATTCATATAGGTGGGCCAGGGCTGAAGGCTAGGATCATTCATATAGGTGGGCCAGGGCTGAAGGCTAGGACCATTCATATAGGTGGGCCAGGGCTGAAGGCTAGGACCATTCATATAGGTGGGCCAGGACTGAAGGCTAGGATCATTCATATAGGTGGGCCAGGGCTGAAGGCTAGGATCATTCATATAGGTGGGCCAGGACTGAAGGCTAGGACCATTCATATAGGTGGGCCAGGGCTGAAGGCCAGGACCATTCATATAGGTGGGCCAGGGCTGAAGGCTAGGACCATTCATATAGGTGGGCCAGGGCTGAAGACTAGGACCATTCATATAGGTGGGCCAGGACTGAAGACTAGGACCATTCATATAGGTGGGCCAGGGCTGAAGACTAGAACCATTCATATAGGTGGGCCAGGGCTGAAGACTAGGATCATTCATATAGGTGGGCCAGGGCTGAAGACTAGGACCATTCATATAGGTGGGCCAGGGCTGAAGGCTAGGACCATTCATATAGGTGGGCCAGGAATGAAGACTAGGATCATTCATATAGGTGGGCCAGGACTGAAGGCTAGGACCATTCATATAGGTGGGCCAGGATCATTCATATAGGTGGGCCAGGGCTGAAGACTAGGACCATTCATATAGGTGGGCCAGGGCTGAAGACTAGGACCATTCATATAGGTGGGCCAGGGCTGAAGACTAGGACCATTCATATAGGTGGGCCAGGACTGAAGGCTAGGATCATTCATATAGGTGGGCCAGGGCTGAAGGCTAGGATCATTCATATAGGTGGGCCAGGACTGAAGGCTAGGACCATTCATATAGGTGGGCCAGGGCTGAAGGCTAGGACCATTCATATAGGTGGGCCAGGAACTGAAGGCTAGGGCCAGGAACTGAAGGCTAGGACCATTCATATAGGTGGGCCAGGACTGAAGGCTAGGATCATTCATATAGGTGGGCCAGGGCTGAAGGCCAGGACCATTCATATAGGTGGGCCAGAACTGAAGGCTAGGATCATTCATATAGGTGGGCCAGGGCTGAAGGCCAGGACCATTCATATAGGTGGGCCAGGGTTGAAGGCTAGGACCATTCATATAGGTGGGCCAGGGCTGAAGGCTAGGACCATTCATATAGGTGGGCCAGGGCTGAAGGCTAGGACCATTCATATAGGTGGGCCAGGGCTGAAGACTAGGACCATTCATATAGGTGGGCCAGGACTGAAGACTAGGACCATTCATATAGGTGGGCCAGGGCTGAAGGCTAGGACCATTCATATAGGTGGGCCAGGACCATTCATATAGGTGGGCCAGGGCTGAAGACTAGGATCATTCATATAGGTGGGCCAGGGCTGAAGGCTAGGACCATTCATATAGGTGGGCCAGGACTGAAGGCTAGGACCATTCATATAGGTGGGCCAGGGCTGAAGGCTAGGACCATTCATATATGTGGGCCAGGGCTGAAGGCTAGGACCATTCATATAGGTGGGCCAGGGCTGAAGGCTAGGATCATTCATATAGGTGGGCCAGGGGTGAAGGCTAGGACCATTCATATAGGTGGGCCAGGGGTGAAGGCTAGGACCATTCATATAGGTGGGCCAGGACTGAAGACTAGGACCATTCATATAGGTGGGCCAGGGCTGAAGGCTAGGACCATTCATATAGGTGGGCCAGGACCATTCATATAGGTGGGCCAGGGCTGAAGACTAGGACCATTCATATAGGTGGGCCAGGGCTGAAGGCTAGGATCATTCATATAGGTGGGCCAGGGCTGAAGGCTAGGACCATTCATATAGGTGGGCCAGGACCATTCATATAGGTGGGCCAGGGCTGAAGGCTAGGATCATTCATATAGGTGGGCCAGGGCTGAAGGCTAGGACCATTCATATAGGTGGGCCAGGACTGAAGGCTAGAACCATTCATATAGGTGGGCCAGGGCTGAAGGCTAGGACCATTCATATAGGTGGGCCAGGACTGAAGGCTAGGACCATTCATATAGGTGGGCCAGGACCATTCATATAGGTGGGCCAGGGCTGAAGACTAGGATCATTCATATAGGTGGGCCAGGGCTGAAGGCTAGGACCATTCATATAGGTGGGCCAGGACTGAAGGCTAGGACCATTCATATAGGTGGGCCAGGGCTGAAGGCTAGGACCATTCATATATGTGGGCCAGGGCTGAAGGCTAGGACCATTCATATAGGTGGGCCAGGGCTGAAGGCTAGGATCATTCATATAGGTGGACCAGGGGTGAAGGCTAGGACCATTCATATAGGTGGGCCAAGGGTGAAGGCTAGGACCATTCATATAGGTGGGCCAGGACTGAAGACTAGGACCATTCATATAGGTGGGCCAGGGCTGAAGGCTAGGACCATTCATATAGGTGGGCCAGGACCATTCATATAGGTGGGCCAGGGCTGAAGACTAGGACCATTCATATAGGTGGGCCAGGGCTGAAGGCTAGGATCATTCATATAGGTGGGCCAGGGCTGAAGGCTAGGACCATTCATATAGGTGGGCCAGGACCATTCATATAGGTGGGCCAGGGCTGAAGGCTAGGATCATTCATATAGGTTGGCCAGGGCTGAAGGCTAGGACCATTCATATAGGTGGGCCAGGACTGAAGACTAGGATCATTCATATAGGTGGGCCAGGACTGAAGACTAGGACCATTCATATAGGTGGGCCAGGGCTGAAGGCCAGGACCATTCATATAGGTGGACCAGGGCTGAAGACTAGGACCATTCATATAGGTGGGCCAGGGCTGAAGGCCAGGACCATTCATATAGGTGGGCCAGGACTGAAGGCCAGGACCATTCATATAGGTGGGCCAGGACTGAAGGCCAGGACCATTCATATAGGTGGGCCAGGACTGAAGGCCAGGACCATTCATATTGGTTCTGACTACATGGACAGAGGAAACATTGCGGCATAGAGAGAGAGAGCATGTGGGGAGTGGGGTGTGAGGTATGATCAGGTCACGTAGTGATCAGGTCAAGTATGATCAGGTCAGGTTAGGTTTGATCAGGTGAAGTATGATCGGGTCAGGTCAGGTTTGATCAGGTCAGGTATGATCAGGTCAGGTCAGGTTTGATCAGGTCAGGTCAGGTTTGATCAGGTCAGGTTTGATCAGGTCAGGTCAGGTTTGATCAGGTCAGGTATGATCAGGTCAGGTCAGGTTTGATCAGGTCAGGTTTGATCAGGTCAGGTCAGGTTTGATCAGGTCAGGTATGATCAGGTCAGGTCAGGTTTGATCAGGTCAGGTCAGGTTTGATCAGGTCAGGTCAGGTTTGATCAGGTCAGGTATGATCGGGTCAGGTCACTTACAGCTATGACTTCTTCCAAGTTTAAATTAACTGCCAATGTCTCCAGCATGTCTGTCGCCACTCACCACCTCACAACCAGCAGATAGTGAGCTCCTGCACTTGCAGCTCTCTCTCTCTCTTGTGTGTGTGTGTGTGTATGTGTGTGTGTGTGTGTGTGTGTGTGTGTGTGTGTGGTGTGTGTGTGTCCGTCCTAGGAAAACAGATGGAATGGACAGAAGATACAACCATGGTTCCCTGTCTCTGCAGCCTGTCCTCAAGGAGCAACAACATGCACTATAACTCTCAACTTTCTGCTTGTGTTGTGCTCCAATGAGCGGAGAGCAGATTAATACAGCTTGGTAGGGGACCACACCCCTCTGTAATGATCCCACCTCTATATTCCAATGGACAATCATATTTCTGAATACACGCACACACACACACACACACATATGCACGCACAAACATATTTAATGTGACACTTGCAACCTTCTCAACAATCAACTTGAAATTGTATTCTCTCGACGTTCAACTTATTGCTCCAGCCTTTATTAGGAATAATGACTAGATGCTATAGCCTTCATCAGGAATAATGACTAGATGCTCTAGCCTTCATCAGGAGGGGATCTAGCCTTCATCAGGAATAATGACTAGATGCTCCAGCCTTCATCAGGAATAATGACTAGATGCTGTAGCCTTCCTTCATCAGGAATAATGACTAGATGCTCGGCCTTCATGACTAGATGCTCTAGACTTCATCAGGAATAATGACTAGATGCTCTAGCCTTCATCAGGAATAATGACTAGATGCTCTAGCCTTCATCAGGAATAATGACTAGATGCTCTAGCCTTCATCAGGAGGGGATCTAGTCTTCATCAGGAATAATGACTAGATGCTCCAGCCTTCATCAGGAATAATGACTAGATGCTGTAGCCTTCCTTCATCAGGAATAATGACTAGATGCTCAGCCTTCATGACTAGATGCTCTAGACTTCATCAGGAATAAGATAGATGCTCTAGCCTTCATCAGGAATAATGAATAGATGCTCTAGCCTTCATCAGGAATAATGACTAGATGCTCAGCCTTCATCAGGAATAATGACTAGATGCTCTAGACTTCATCAGGAATAAGATAGATGCTCTAGCCTTCATCACGAATAATGACTAGATGCTCTAGCCTTCATCGGTATTCGACTAGATGCTCTTCATCAGGTCAGAAGGTTATTGTAATGCTATTATGTCAACTGAGAGTTCATTGAGAATGTGATAATGATTGTGAAACTAGTAACAAATGAGAACTTGTTTGAAATCATAATTCATGATACTTGAAAAGGGAGTAGTAGCTGGTCCAGATGCTCCATGTCTCCTAGTCTAGTAGCTGGCCCAGATACTCCATGTCTGCTAGCCTAGTAGCTGGTCCAGATACTCCATGTCTGCTAGCCTAGTAGCTGGCCCAGATACTCCATGTCTGCTAGTCTAGTAGCTGGCCCAGATACTCCATGTCTGCTAGCCTAGTAGCTGGCCCAGATACTCCATGTCTGCTAGCCTAGTAGCTGGTCCAGATACTCCATGTCTGCTAGCCTAGTAGCTGGTCCAGATACTCCATGTCTGCTAGCCTAGTAGCTGGTCCAGATACTCCATGTCTGCTAGCCTAGTAGCTGGTCCAGATACTCCATGTCTGTTAGTCTAGTAGCTGGTCCAGATACTCCATGTCTGCTAGCCTAGTAGCTGGCCCAGATACTCCATGTCTGCTAGCCTAGTAGCTGGTCCAGATACTCCATTAGTCTAGTAGCTGGTCCAGATACTCCATTAGTCTAGTAGCTGGTCCAGATACTCCATGTCTGCTTAACTTAGTTCCTTGAACTTAGTTTATTGTTAACTTAGTTCCTTTTTATTGTTAACTTAGTTCCTTGATAACTTAGTCTATTGTTAACTTAGTTCCTTGATAACTTATTGTTAACTTAGGTTATTGTTAACACAATATACCACACAGTTTGACTTTGTTAAGAGTTATAATGTCATTAGGTTTATTGTTGTGCAGTCCTCTAAGATGGTGCACAGCATATATTCCACACCTGATGTGTTGAGGCAGCATTTCTGACCACGTGCAACTGCACAGTGGACAGCTAGAACTGTGTGCAGCCACAAGGTGAAAAGTTGTTGATTGGGATAGCTCAACTCAAAGCATTCACTTAGTCACAGATACTGACATGTGTAAAACCAGAAGAAATCCCTTCATTTTCATTCCCTTCTCTCCTGCTAGCTAGCGCCTTCACTCCCCATGTAGACCAACACATGTACACGCACATTAAGTACACCACTACAGAGGAGATCACTATAACTACACATCTACAAGTATAAAAAGGAGAGCAAAAGTGAGGGAGTTACTTCCCCATAGGTTGCTCTGTCATCATTACACAGATGCTTGGCATCTAAAGAGACCTGGACAAGCTAAGGTTGTGGGGTTTGTGCTGACTTGGCCTGCTATGAGGGTATGAGAGAGGACTGGTATGGGTAGGGGAGTCTAGGTGCCCTGTGTGCCAGGTCAAGGTTGCAAGAATGTATCCCAAACAGAAATCATAGTCGGTGTCAGTACCTAAATTTGATATGACCCACCACAGAAGAAGACGATCACAACCTCGGAAATTCTAGGCAACCGGATAACGTCACCGAGCTACAAGGTTCAAGTGAACTTATTTCGTCATCGGCGCTGCTAATTAGATTGCGGTTGCCTCCCGGTCTGGTGTTCGTTGATTAGTCAGGTTGTAGTTGCTAGATTCACACTCTATTAAAAAAAACTTGAGCTGGGAAAAGAAGAGCATGTCTGGTGCAGTCCATCGCATTAGTAGCCTAGTCAGAAAGAAGACTGGGCAAACGCCGTACCTGACCTGGGAGGACGATGACGACACGGATACAGGGGGTGGCTGCGAGTGTACTGTCAGCAGTCCAGTGTCCAACACCTCTACCAGTACTACTCCTGAAGAAGTGAATGGTCTAGAAAGAGTGCCCCAATCTGGCCATAATGGGGTGGAAGCAGAGCAAGAGCTTCTGGAGTGCTTCTATTTGGGCTCATATGAGATGGCTGGCCTCGAGATAAAGGGAAGAGGCTGTATAAATCTTCCTGCAGCTGCGATCTGGCACCAGAGCCAAGACCAGGACAAAAAGCCCAGGAGAATGGGGTCATGGTCTGGAAGACAACAGCATTGCAGCAGTGTAGCTGCATCTGTCCGTGTGAAGCCACACTATGTTAAGTTAGCAACAGGACCTGACAGCTTGCAGGTTCAAGATCAAGGTGACAACAAAGTAATAATGGAGTTCAGCTACAAGAAGATATCTTTCGTTGGCACGCATCCAAAGCACACACGGCTATTTGCATTCATAGGTGAGTCGTTCAGTACACCTGCTCCTTTCTGCTACGCTTTTAAGTGTGAAGACAGGGCTAGTGCCAAGAAGGCCGCTTGCATGCTCTCTGATGTCTTCAATAAGAAAATACAAGAACTTGTGGTGCAGTCCATGCAAAAAGTATCCAAAGATCCAGTGAACACTTCTGTACCCTAGATAGTCATTTAATGTCCATGCTTGCTATGTGCTTGATTTTTGTGTGTGTGACTTGTGTATGTTTCTCTGTGTAAATGTGTTTGCAACCTACACATGTACAACGTACAATACATCAATATGTTTGAGTATCTAGTAAACAACTTATGCACTTAATTATGCACCACAGGTCTTCGCCATGGCATCGTGCAACCGCGCAGATTGTATTTATTCTGGCTTCCGGTTTGCGACGCTTCCTCCGTAAATGCTAATCAGTGGGTTCAGTAAGAATGAAGGTGGGGGTGGTTTGGAATGACCACCCAATAAAATTTGTACAAGACGAATACAGGCCGCATCCCAAGTGAAACGTCTTTCGAACTAATGTAAGGTGAGGATGAGCTCGCGGTTTGCTGTGACTGACGCGAGGATAGAGGTGGTGGAGGAAGAAAGTGCGGATGGACCTGGGCAGTCGACTCTACAAAAAGGTATAATTATAATAAGTAGTTGCAACTATTGGCCGAACGTCACATTATTTAGGCCGTGTTGGACTTTATTTTTGTAGATGAGAAGGGAAGTGAGTTGCACATGGATTATTTGAAGGTTGGAGGAGCTAGCCTCGCAAACCTTGAGAGCAACCAACTCACAGTGACGAGTGCCACCTCAGGCAACCTTGCCCTCTATGAGGTATAGCAGTCTGTACAATGTGGAAATCACAAGTCATCTTACCTCATTTATTGTCATTCATTTTTGTAACTGTGCTGGTGCGAAGGTCCCAAGAGACTCAGCATTTTGATCTCATAAACACTGCTGAGCTGGCAGAGCACTGGTGTCTTGCAGCCCCACCCACTGCATCTAGGGCAGAGGGAGTAACAGGTCGGGCCGTGGAGGGAAATAGGGCGGGGAGTGGGCGGTGGAGGGAAATTAGGTGTGACGTGGGCGGTGGAGGGAAATTAAGTGGGGTGTGGGCGGTGGGGGGAAATAGGGCGGGGTGTGGGCGTTGGAGGGAAATAGGGCGGGGCAGTGGTAAATCACTTGACTTTTCACACGTTTCTCCCTCGCCTCTGCAACCCAAGATGACGACTTGCTGGGTGACCTTTTGTTTCCAATGTCCCCCTCACCCCTCCCTTTCTCAGGAAGAACTGGAAAGTCGACCTCGCATAGCGCAGTTGCTCTCCTCTCTGGTGCCAGTAGATGGAGTGGTGGCCCCAAACATGAAGACCTCCAAAAAGGGCAAGAGGAAGAAGAAGGTACTTAATGACACGGTCATGTTGATGCACGCCTGCATACAGGGTTTTGACTTCTTTATGATTTGGTAAAGGGACATAAATGGGTGTGGTCTAAATAATATTTTGACGAGACTGCTCGTGTGTGTGTTGTGTGTGTGTTGTGTTGTGTGCATGTGTGTGTTTAGAATATTTTTCACCCATATTTTCATCGCCTCAGGCTCGTGACAATAATGTATGTGCAGGGTTTCATTTAGAAAAGTGTCCAAGGGGAGGAATCTAGATATTAAGGGGGGGTATGATGGTTAAAGATGTGACCAAGTTTCTAATGATCTTTAAAAATAGAATTTCCAAGGTGGGGCAAAAAGGCTGCCCCCCCTGATGTGACTCCATATTCCATGACGAGTGTGATAATTATACTCGTAATAATTACTATACTTCAAACCGGCTGGTTGGGCGGCCTGGTTGCCATGATGTACGCCAACAACATTCCATTGAAGCACCACCAACCTGTGCTCATGTATAGTACAGTATATATATATATATATACACAATGTTCCATTGAAGTACCACCAACCTGTCATGTATAGTACAATATTATATATATATATATATATACACAATGTTCCATTGAAGTACCACCAACCTGTCATGTATAGCAGAGGAGCCCGGGTGTTGCCCGGGGATAGGATAAAATAGTAGCAGAAGAGCAGAAAATGAGAATGAGGGGCATGGTCTCTTCCCCTCACAAGTACCCAACATTACTCTCGCAAACCCTTTTTAAACAAGCTTCCAGGTATTGTGAGCCTTGAGATAGGCCATCACTAATCACTCACTGAGTAGGTGTAGTCACAGATAAGTGGCGATGGTTGTCGAGGACAAAGGATAAATTAACTCCAACTTTTAATAAATATTACGATAACTCGCAAAGAGATGGACAAATATTTTTAAATAAACTTTGCAGCAGCTGAGTTGTGTCTCCCTTTGTAGATATCTCCATTTCAGCAACTGTGGTGTTTTTCTAATAGAGTACATGGGCTAGTACCAGCTAGTCCACTGTTGGAGGTTCTGAGACATAGATATTGTAAGAATGAGCTAAGGGCTACTGTGTTTACACATAGTTACTGTGTGTAGTATTATGTTGCCTGTGCAAGTATTTCCTAAATGGCCGACGTTAGCAACCGATTTTGGGAACGATGGCTTCCAATTAGCCTGGACTCTAATATTACCTATTGCCATATCCATCTCTGTGTCTGGACTCTAATATTACCTATTGCCATATCCGTCCCAGTGTCTGGACTCTAATGTTACCTATTGCCATATCCATCTCTGTGTCTGGACTCTAATATTACCTAGTGCCATATCTGTCCCAGTGTCTGGACTCTAATATTACCTATTGCCATATCCGTCCCAGTGTCTGGACTCTAATATTACCTAGTGCCATATCCATCCCAGTGTCTGGACTCTAATATTACCTAGTGCCATATCCATCCCAGTGTCTGGACTCTAATGTTACCTAGTGCCATATCCGTCCCAGTGTCTGGACTCTAATATTACCTATTGCCATATCCGTCCCAGCGTCTGGACTCTAATGTTACTTAGTGCCATATCCACCCAGTGTTCTGGACTCTAATGTTACTTAGTGCCATATCCACCCAGTGTCTGGACTCTAATGTTACCTAGTGCCATATCCATCCCAGCATCTGGACTCTAATGTTACCTAGTGCCATATCCATCCCAGTGTCTGGACTCTAATGTTACTTAGTGCCATATCCACCCAGAGTCTGGACTCTAATGTTACCTAGTGCCATATCCATCCCAGCATCTGGACTCTAATGTTACCTAGTGCCATATCCATCCCAGTGTCTGGACTCTAATGTTACCTAGTGCCATATCCGTCCCAGCGTCTGGACTCTAATGTTACTTAGTGCCATATCCGTCCCAGTGTTCTGGACTCTATTGTTACTTAGTGCCATATCTGTTCCAGTGTAAAATTACATCTTCCTGCTAAAGCAAAACTGTAACCATGCACACAGACAGACACAGACAGACACACAGACATGCACACAGACATACACACACACAGACAGACACACAGACAGACACACAGACAGATACAGACAGACACATAGACATGCACACAGACATACACACACACAGACAGACACACAGACAGACACACAGACAGATACAGACAGACACATAGACATGCACACAGACATACACACACACAGACAGACACACAGACAGACACACAGACAGATACAGACAGACACATAGACATGCACACAGACACAGACAGACAGACACACAGACATGCACACAGACAGACAGACACACAGACATACACACCGACAGACAGACACACAGACATGCACACAGACATACACACAGACACAGACAGACAGACACACAGACATACACACAGACAGACACACAGACATGCACACAGATGACCACAGACAGACATACACACAGACATACACACAGACATACACACAGACAGACACATAGACTTTCCATTATTGATGTCCATGTCTGATATCTGGGAGGTTGCTATGCTAGTAGCCATTACTTGTTAAATGACTGATGCAACCCCCAAAGCAGCTCATATTTCAGGTTAAAACTTGTTTCAGTCGTCACTAAGCACCTCCAAAAGGGCTCCGAGCATGCCTGGCACCAGTTGCCCATTATTTTTAATTTTTTGACAATTTTTTTTTTGTGGCTTATATCCTTTCTAAACATCTGTAAACTGTCTTTCAAATTTGAAAACATTTAGATGCACAAGTCTCTAGTTATGGTGGATTTTATCCAGGCTCTCACTTACATTCACCTTGAAAATTGAAGAAGCCCAATATAATTGTAGCCCAACTTCAACAGCGATTTCTCAGAAACATGTTTTTTTGAAGGAAAAGAAAGATATCTCAAGGAAAACTTTATGTATACCTGCTTCATTATATATTATTTTGTAGCTCTATCTTTGCTCTACCTTTTAAGTTGGAAGTTTTTCAATTTCGAAGTACTAGTCCAATTTTATAGTCGTGTGTATATGCCCTAATATGCCCATATATTGGTTGACCTTGTCATGAAAACTCCTTAGTTTTGAGGTCAAATTTTTTAACTTAAATTGTGCTTTAGAGGTTCCTCTACTACATTCATAAAAGGGAAGTGTGTATAGTGCATACCTTAGGAGAGGAAATTCTTTTTGTGACCGTCAGAATTTTTCCAAACCTCTATACTTTGCTGGAACTTCTTATAAAGCATATCATTAGAAAGCTCTTCCAGGGAGCTATATTCTGGTATCAAAATGAGCTGTAGAGAATGAAGGACAGCAAAGTTATGCACGTTTACATAAATATGTTTTTATGGGCAATACTGGCCTTAAGTCTTGAAATTCGTCTCCAAGTATCTCTGTTCCTGCCCTTGCACCTCTGCCCCCCATAGCTTGCATGCACCTCTGCCCCCCATAGTTTGCATGTACCTCTGCCCCCCATAGCTTGCATGCACCTCTGCCCCCCATAGCTTGCATGCACCTCTGCCCCCCATAGTTTGCATGCACCTCTGCCCCCCATAGCTGATGTGCACCTCTGCCCCCCATAGCTTGCGCCTCCCATAGTTTGCATGCACCTCTGCCCCCCATAGCTGATGTGCACCTCTGTCCCTTGTGTGGAGTAGTTCCATTCATAAAAGCTTGAGTACCAGAGGACTTCAAATGTTCCCATACGTGCAATAAAAAGGCTTGGTTGGCCTTGGCTGAAGATGACGTAATCAAACTATGTAGCCCAGTGCCATATTGTAATCAGAATGCTAGGATCTATTATAAGCAGAATGAATGGCCTGGCTCAGCCTCTGCTTGCTGCTTGCTGCTTGCTGCTTGCTGCTTGGAAACTGTTGCCAAAGTCCAAGGAGACTATAGCTGATCCTACTCCTACAGGTGCAATTCATATCAAGTCCTTGAGGCTGTAGCCATGCCTGCCTACATGGTTACAGTCAATGAGACATGGCATGTGCTGTAGTGTTCAGCATTGACATAGACATGGTGTTTACTACGTCATTAATGTTGCTGGAACTTGTTCCCTGCGTTGCTGGAGGCGAGCCATAGCCACACACCCAACCCTAGTCCCAGCCCGAGCCCTTGGTTTCCAAGTGAAGCTCGGTACAGTGTATGTGCATTGCTTACTGACTAAGAACTTCCTAAGCCACTGTTGAACCTACCTAAGCCTGGCTAGCACTGTTGAATCTTCCTAAGCCTGGCTAGCACTGCTGAATCTTCCTAAGCCTGACTAGCACTGTTGAATCTTCCTATGCCTGGCTAGCACTGTTGAATCTTCCTAAGCCTGACTAGCACTGTTGAATCTTCCTAAGCCTGACTAGCACTGTTGAATCTTCCTAAGCCTGACTAGCACTGTTGAATCTTCCTATGCTGGCTAGCACTGTTGAATCTTCCTAAGCCTGACTAGCACTGTTGAATCTTCCTATGCTGACTAGCACTGTTGAATCTTCCTATGCTGGCTAGCACTGTTGAATCTTCCTAAGCCTGCTAGTACTGTTGAATCTTCCTATGCCTGGCTAGCACTGTTGAATCTTCCTAAGCCTGACTAGCACTGTTGAATCTTCCTAAGCCTGACTAGCACTGTTGAATCTTCCTATGCCTGACTAGCACTGTTGAATCTTCCTATGCCTGACTAGCACTGTTGAATCTTCCTAAGCCTGACTAGCACTGTTGAATCTTCCTATGCCTGCTAGCACTGTTGAATCTTCCTATGCCTGACTAGCACTGTTGAATCTTCCTATGCCTGGCTAGCACTGTTGAATCTTCCTATGCCTGGCTAGCACTGTTGAATCTTCCTAAGCCTGACTAGCACTGTTGAATCTTCCTAAGCCTGACTAGCACTGTTGAATCTTCCTATGCCTGACTAGCACTGTTGAATCTTCCTAAGCCTGCTAGCACTGTTGAATCTTCCTAAGCCTGACTAGCACTGTTGAATCTTCCTAAGCCTGACTAGCACTGTTGAATCTTCCTAAGCACTGTTGAATCTTCCTATGCCTGACTAGCACTGTTGAATCTTCCTATGCCTGACTAGCACTGTTAAATCTTCCTAAGCACTGTTGAATCTTCCTATGCCTGGCTAGCACTGTTGAATCTTCCTAAGCCTGCTAGCACTGTTGAATCTTCCTAAGCACTGTTGAATCTTCCTATGCCTGGCTAGCACTGTTGAATCTTCCTATGCCTGACTAGCACTGTTGAATCTTCCTAAGCCTGACTAGCACTGTTGAATCTTCCTAAGCCTGACTAGCACTGTTGAATCTTCCTATGCCTGACTAGCACTGTTGAATCTTCCTATGCCTGACTAGCACTGTTAAATCTTCCTAAGCCTGACTAGCACTGTTGAATCTTCCTAAGCCTGACTAGTACTGTTGAATCTTCCTAAGCCTGACTAGCACTGTTGAATCTTCCTAAGCCTGACTAGCACTGTTGAATCTTCCTAAGCCTGACTAGCACTGTTGAATCTTCCTAAGCCTGACTAGTACTGTTGAATCTTCCTAAGCCTGACTAGCACTGTTGAATCTTCCTAAGCCTGGCTAGCACTGTTGAATCTTCCTAAGCCTGACTAGTACTGTTGAATCTTCCTAAGCCTGGCTAGCACTGTTGAATCTTCCTAAGCCTGACTAGCACTGTTGAATCTTCCTAAGCCTGGCTAGCACTGTTGAATCTTCCTAAGCCTGGCTAGCACTGTTGAATCTTCCTAAGCCTGACTAGCACTGTTGAATCTTCCTATGCCTGGCTAGCACTGTTGAATCTTCCTAAGCCTGACTAGCACTGTTGAATCTTCCTATGCCTGGCTAGCACTGTTGAATCTTCCTAAGCCTGGCTAGCACTGTTGAATCTTCCTAAGCCTGACTAGCACTGTTGAATCTTCCTAAGCCTGACTAGCACTGTTGAATCTTCCTATGCCTGGCTAGCACTGTTGAATCTTCCTAAGCCTGGCTAGCACTGTTGAATCTTCCTAAGCCTGACTAGCACTGTTGAATCTTCCTATGCCTGGCTAGCACTGTTGAATCTTCCTAAGCCTGGCTAGCACTGTTGAATCTTCCTAAGCCTGACTAGCACTGTTGAATCTTCCTATGCCTGACTAGCACTGTTGAATCTTCCTATGCCTGACTAGCACTGTTGAATCTTCCTTCATGATGGAGCAGACTACAAGTTGTCCTGTGTCTTATCCCACAAACTTGGCTGGAAGGCTCCTATGTTGGGGACACATACACACTGCCTTCTCTCTAGTCATGTCTAGCGCAATACTGTCACCCTTGGTAACGAGTGCCATCCTTGGTAACCATGCCATCCTTGGTAACCAGCGCCACCATGGTAACCATGCCAACCATGGTAACCAGCGCCATCTTTGGTAACCTGTTCCCAAATTCAAGTGATTTAAATAGGCAACACCCACAATGGTGGTCGTAGTGTCATCCAGGCAGCATCTGTATGGCTGCCTCGACAGCTGCTGCCTCTAAGCAACATGGTGTCTACACGCATCTTCATTGTGATGGCTGGAAGGGCCGGGATAGTGCACCTCTTTGCTGCTGTGCATGTAACAGTGTCTCTGTGTGTGTGTTGCCTCTCCCTGCAGGCTAACCTGGGCACCATCATGGGCGTCTATTTGCCCACAGTGCAGAACATTCTGGGCGTCATCCTCTTCATACGTCTTCCCTGGATAGTGGGTGTGGCTGGTGTTGGGATGTCCTTCTTCTTGGTAGCTCTCTGCTGCACTGCTGTGAGCTCCACCCCCAACCACACCCCTCTACACTAGGCACTGGTGTTGTTGACATGTACTCCCTAACCACACCCTCTACACTAGGCACTGTGTTGTTGACGTGTACTTCCCAACCACACCCCTACACACTAGGCACTGGTGTTGTTGATGTATACACCCCAACCACACCCCTCTACACTAGGCACTGTGTTGTTGACGTGTACTTCCCAACCACACCCCTACACACTAGGCACTGGTGTTGTTGACATGTACACCCCCAACCACACCCCTCTACACTAGGCACTGTGTTGTTGACGTGTACTTCCCAACCACACCCCTACACACTAGGCACTGGTGTTGTTGACATGTACACCCCCAACCACACCCCTCTACACTAGGCACTGGTGTTGTTGACATGTACACCCCCAACCACACACCCACACACTAGGCACTGGTGTTGTTGACATGTACTCCCTAACCACACCCCTCTACACTAGGCACTGGTGTTGTTGATATATACATCCCAACCACACCCTCCCTCCTCCCCTCCCTCCCCCTCCCCTTCCCTCCTCTCCTGTCTCCTTCCCTTGCTCCACATATTGTTCACTCTAGACATTCCTGACGGCTATCTCTCTCAGCGCCATAGCAACCAATGGACATGTACCAGGTCAGCAGTACATCATAGGGAATAGGTGTAAATAGGCGTTGTTATCTATTGACCTCTAACCTCATGTAGCCGGAGGAGCCTACTTCATGATCTCTCGCAACCTTGGTCCAGAGTTCGGAGGTGCTGTTGGCGTACTGTTTTATCTGGCCAATACTTTTGCCTCTTCCCTCTATGTGGTGGGCGCTGTGGAGATCTTAGTGGTATGTGTGGGTGTGGTGTGTTATGGAGTGAGGTGTGTGGGTGTGGTGTTGCTTGTGCCACTCCCCCTTTTATGCTTACCTCAACTCTACTGTACATATTTCAACATTCTCTCAAGGAAGATGTTTGACATCATGTGCACACTAGTGGAGCCCACACGTCAGCCATCTTGGTGAGCCCTGCTGGCTGGGTAGTGTCAGCCATCTTGGTGAGCCCTGCTGGCTGGGTAGTGTCAGCCATCTTGGTGACTCCTGCTGGCTGGGTAGTGTCAGCCATCTTGGTGAGTCCTGCTGGCTAGAAGGAAGTGTCTGCCATCTTGGTGAGCCCTGCTGGCTTGTTAGTTGTCTGCCATCTTGCTGAGCCCTGCTGGCTTGATAGTTGTCTGCCATCTTGGTGAGTCCTGCTGGCTAGAAGTGTCTTCCATCTTGGTGAGCCCTGCTGGCTAGAAGTGTCAGCCATCTTGGTGAGCCCTGCTGGCTTGATAGTTGTCTACCATCTTGGTGAGTCCTGCTGGCTAGAAGTGTCAGCCATCTTGGTGAGCCCTGCTGGCTTGTTAGTTGTCTGCCATCTTGCTGAGCCCTGCTGGCTTGATAGTTGTCTGCCATCTTGGTGAGCCCTGCTGGCTAGAAGTGTCAGCCATCTTGGTGAGCCCTGCTGGCTTGATAGTTGTCTGCCATCTTGGTGAGCCCTGCTGGCTAGAAGTGTCAGCCATTTTGGTGAGCCCTGCTGGCTTGATAGTGTCAGCCATCTTGGTGTGCCCTGCTGGCTTGATAGTGTCAGCCATCTTGGTGAGCCCTGCTGGCTTGATAGTGTCAGCCATCTTGGTGAGCCCTGCTGGCTTGATAGTGTCAGCCATCTTGCTGAGCCCTGCTGGCTTGATAGTGTCAGCCATCTTGGTGAGCCCTGCTGGCTTGATAGTGTCAGCCATCTTGGTGAGCCCTGCTGGCTTGATAGTGTCAGCCATCTTGGTGAGCCCTGCTGGCTTGATAGTGTCAGCCATCTTGCTGAGCCCTGCTGGCTTGGTAGTGTCAGCCATCTTGGTGAGCCCTGCTGGCTTGATAGTGTCAGCCATCTTGCTGAGTCCTGCTGGCTAGAAGTGTCAGCCATCTTGCTGAGTCCTGCTGTGGTATAGGAAGTGCTTGACCTGATTGTGGCAATAGCTGGGGACTGATTGCACTCTGCACCCTGTATTGTCCTCTGTGTTGAAGCATGTGCTGGTCATGTGTCATTCCTGGGGAGTCCTTGAGCTTCCCCTCCCCCCTAAGTGAAGTGAAGTATGTCCTGCATATCTGCCCCCTCCCTGTGGGCCTATGTAGCAGGTGCCCCCTCCCTGTGGGCCTATTGGTCTTGTGTTGGATGTGAAATGTGCTGGCCTGATCCACTGAGTTTTACCAATTAACTGCGATAGGTGCCAATTGGCACTACACACATGTGAAGGTTTTGAATGCCAATTGGCGCCAATAGCAATTTTAGTGCAAACTGGTCCACTCTGTAAACAGCTAGTTTGGTTTTAACCTGATTGTATGGCAGTAGTGCACTTAAGGAAAATAGGGCTGCTTATAGGAATTCATTACTAGCATGCCTGAGCCCCTAGCTCTACCTAACAAGACTAGCTAGCTAGCTACACATTCATGCACAGAATTATCCTTCATTGCTAGAGTTTGGCGTCATCCACTGGCTAGGAGCTTCCTTAAAGCTCGGGTAAAGCTTCTACACTCCACCTCTGCATGTTTCAGGAGAAGGAGTGTCACAAAGGTCGATCGTTAGCTAAACATTGCCTCAACATGGAAGATAGCCTTTGAGATCTAGAAGCACGGACTCCAAATGGCCACTCAAGCGTGGCAGACTAACATTGCTAGCCAAGACATGCTTTGCTTGGGCAGATGATAGTGGAGCTCTTCAAACTAGTCCCACTTCACGCGCTTCTTTCCTTCTCTCGTACTGAACTTGAAAATAACTCGCCCACTCATTATAATAGAATTCTTAATAATGCAGTGAATTGGTTGAAGATGTCCGGCTAGGGCTAGGGCTAGGCTAGGGCTAGGGCTAGGGGTTCTGCTCCAGCACTGGTTGAGGTGCAGGTGCAATTGGAGCATGCCGGGTCAGGCCGGAAGTTGAGCACTTAATAACCTTCTGGCCCGGATTCACACCTTACCAGGCCAATGGTGATGTGGTGTGTGTGTGTGTGTGTATGTATTCAGACGTACGTGGTCCCTCAGGCTTCTCTGTTCGGGAATGTGCAAGGTAACCCTACGGCACTCTTCAATAACATCCGAGTGTATGGCACTATCCTCCTCCTTCTCCTCTCTCTGATAGTGTTTGTGGGAGTCAAGATTGTAAGTAGGGTTCATGTTAGCCATGTAACACAGCATTACCAGCCATGTAACATAGTATTACCAGCCATGTAACACAGCATTACCAGCCATGTAGCACAGCATTACCAGCCATACACAGCATTATTAAGCTACAGTATGTAACCGAACATTACTATTCCCTGCCCTCTTGTGCATGGGGGCTAACTGGGTTTGGAGTATTCTTATAAGTTAATATAACCCCTGGAAATCTTGACCTCTGACCCTGCAGGTGAACTGGTTTGCCACATTTTGTCTGGTGGCAGTGATAATTGCCGTCTTGTCCATCTACGCTGGAGCCTTCAACCCAACCCTACGCACCCTGTGAGTGTGCCCTGTGCGTGTGTGGGGGAGAGTGTGGGTGGGTGACTGTGACATAGGTGTGGGGCCGCACCCTGTGAGTGTGCCCTGTGAGTGTGTGGGGGAGAGTGTGGGTGGGTGACTGTGACATAGGTGTGGGGCCGCACCCTGTGAGTGTGCCCTGTAAGTGTGCGTGTGTAGGGGAGAGTGTGGGTGGGTGACTGTGACATACATAGGTGTGCTATAATCTCTATATAGAATGCTCTACGCTCTTCTATATACTCTATATATAGTGCACTCCACTATATTATACATTTACTCTCTAATATTATAATGTCTCTACACTCCTATATTTTCTATATAGAGTGCACTAAACTCCTCTCTATACCCATACCCACTTTAAAGGATGCACTACTACACTCCTCTATATATTCTTATAGAATGCACAACATTGCTCCATATGCACTCTATATGGAATACTATGTACAATGTGAGGGTAATTCACATATTTATCAACAACTGCACACCAGGTCAGGTCACACACCAGGTCAGGTCACACACCAGGTCAGGTCACACACCAGGTCAGGTCACACACCAGGTCAGGTCACACACCAGGTCAGGTCACACACCAGGTCAGGTCACACACCAGGTCAGGTCACACACCAGGTCAGGTCACACCAGGTCAGGTCACACACCAGGTCGGTCACACACCAGGTCAGGCACACACCAGGTCAGGTCACACACCAGGTCAGGCACACACCAGGTCAGGTCACACACCAGGTCAGGTCACACACCAGGTCAGGCACACACCAGGTCAGGTCACACACCAGGTCAGGTCACACACCAGGTCAGGTCACACACCAGGTCAGGTCACACACCAGGTCAGGTCACACACCAGGTCAGGTCACGCACCAGGTCAGGTCACACACCAGGTCAGGTCACGCACCAGGTCAGGTCACACACCAGGTCAGGTCACGCACCAGGTCAGGTCACACGCCAGGTCAGGTTACACACCAGGTCAGGTCACTGGGCACTCACCATGTGGAGTTGATGGAAATATATATATGAAAGTGTGTGTGTGTGTTGTGTGTGTGGCTTGTGCCAAATGCCTGAACTGATTTGAACCAAACTTGGTACTGTAAGTAGGTGGGTAGATCAGGGTGTGTTTTAAAACTTGGCGAGGGGGGAGAATTAGGTCAGGGGGTGTTTAAAATTTTTTAAATTTGAAAAAGCCACTAATACCCATCAACCAATGCCCCCCCCCCCCCCCCCCCCCCCCCACAAATACCCCCCAACCTGTTTTCATTTCTCACAAAGTAAAACAATACCCCCAATGAAAACCTGAAAGAGTCTGACAGATGCAGTTGCAGCCAGTCCCTGCTAAGATACATATATATGCATTTATATATAGGGAAGCTGGTTTGACTTGAAATATTTTTATTCAACTAGCTAACCTGTTTCTAAGCATCCGTACAGCCTGGGGCGTGGCTCTAATCACTAATAAACCACAACCAGCCTTCACCTCTCAGAAAACTTGTGAAGGAGGTTTTCCTGATAAAATGAGGTTGTCCTATTAGGATGAGGTTGTCCTGATAGAATGTATGCTCTGTGGCAGGAACACAAACAGGATGTCAAGTTTGTAAATGACTACACTGATGCAGGGAGACATCTACACAGAGCGAGGGAAGCTTCAGCTGGTCATCAAGGGCTCCTTCAGTGAGGCCTCATCGAGGTGGCTCCTTCAGTGAGGCCTCATCGAGGTGGCTCCTTCAGTGAGACCTCATCGAGGTGGTTCCTTCAGTGAGGCCTCATGGAGGTGGTTCCTTCAGTGAGGCCTCGTCGAGGTGGTTCCTTCAGTGAGGCCTCATCGAGGTGGTTCCAGTGAGGCCTCATCGAGGTGGTTCCTTCAGTGAGACCTCATCAAGGTGGTTCCTTCAGTGAGGCCTCATCGAGGTGGTTCCTTCAGTGAGGCCTCATGGAGGTGGTTCCTTCAGTGAGGCCTCGTCGAGGTGGTTCCTTCAGTGAGGCCTCATCGAGGTGGTTCCTTCAGTGAGACCTCATCGAGGTGGTTCCTTCAGTGAGACCTCATCGAGGTGGCTCCTTCAGTGAGGCCTCATCGAGGTGGTTCCTTCAGTGAGACCTCATCGAGGTGGTTCCTTCAGTGAGGCCTCATCGAGGTGGTTCCTTCAGTGAGGCCTCATGGAGGTGGTTCCTTCAGTGAGGCCTCGTCGAGGTGGTTCCTTCAGTGAGGCCTCATCGAGGTGGTTCCTTCAGTGAGACCTCATCGAGGTGGTTCCTTCAGTGAGACCTCATCGAGGTGGCTCCTTCAGTGAGGCCTCATCGAGGTGGTTCCTTCAGTGGACCTCATCGAGGTGTCTCCTTCAGTGAGGTCTCATCGAGGTGGTTCCTTCAGTGAGGCCTCATCGAGGTGGTTCCTTCAGTGAGACCTCATCGAGGTGGTTCCTTCAGTTAGACCTCATCGAGGTGGCTCCTTCAGTGAGGTCTCATCGAGGTGGTTCCTTCAGTGAGACCTCATCGAGGTGTGGTTCCTTCAGTGAGACCTCATCGAGGTGTGGTTCCTTCAGTGAGACCACATCGAGGTGGTTCCTTCAGTGAGGCCTCATCGAGGTGGTTCCTTCAGTGAGGCCTCATCGAGGTGGTTCCTTCAGTGAGACCTCATCGAGGTGGTTCCTTCAGTGAGACCTCATCGAGGTGGTTCCTTCAGTGAGACCTCATCGAGGTGGTTCCTTCGGTGAGACCTCATCGAGGTGGTTCCTTCAGTGAGACCTCATCGAGGTGGTTCCTTCAATGAGGCCTCATCGAGGTGGTTCCTTCAGTGAGGCCTCATCGAGGTGGTTCCTTCAGTGAGACCTCATCGAGGTGGTTCCTTCAGTGAGGCCTCATCGAGGTGGTTCCTTCAGTGAGACCTCATCGAGGTGGTTCCTTCAGTGAGGCCTCATCGAGGTGGTTCCTTCAGTGAGACCTCATCGAGGTGTGGTTCCTTCAGTGAGGCCTCATCGAGGTGGCTCCTTCAGTGAGACCACATCGAGGTGGTTCTTTCAGTGAGGCCTCATCGAGGTGGTTCCTTCAGTGAGGCCTCATCGAGGTGGTTCCTTCAGTGAGGCCTCATCGAGGTGGTTCCTTCAGTGAGACCTCATCGAGGTGGTTCCTTCAGTGAGGCCTCATCGAGGTGGTTCTTTCAGTGAGGCCTCATCGAGGTGGTTCCTTCAGTGAGACCTCATCGAGGTGTGGTTCCTTCAGTGAGGCCTCATCGAGGTGGTTCTTTCAGTGAGGCCTCATCGAGGTGGTTCCTTCAGTGAGGCCTCATCGAGGTGGTTCCTTCAGTGAGCAACAAGAACAACAATAATAGCAACAACAACATGAGTAACAACGAGACCTCTGTACACTGTATGTCCGTGTTGTTGCACGAGCAGTGCACACTAGAGCAGTTAGCCATGCACTTCACAAGCATGACTGGGCACGACGCAGCTGCACTTCCACCTCTCTGACTGTCTTGCGGGAAGTCGCCATCTTCCACCTGTCCATTGGCTCTCCTCTCCCAAGAACAACGAGATTACTTATTGCACTATCAGTGCCCTGTCTCTATCATTGCTGGGCCCACTATCACTGCTACAGTGCCCCTGTCTCTATCATTGCTGGGCCCACTATCACTGCTACAGTGCCCCTGTCTCTATCATTGCTGGGCCCACTATCATTGCTGGGCCCACTATCACTGCTACAGTGCCCCTGTCTCTATCATTGCTGGGCCCACTATCATTGCTGGGCCCACTATCACTGCTACAGTGCCCCTGTCTCTATCATTGCTGGGCCCACTATCATTGCTGGGCCCACTATCACTGCTACAGTGCCCCTGTCTCTATCATTGCTGGGCCCACTATCATTGCTGGGCCCACTATCACTGCTACAGTGCCCCTGTCTCTATCATTGCTGGGCCCACTATCATTGCTGGGCCCACTATCACTGCTACAGTGCCCCTGTCTCTATCATTGCTGGGCCCACTATCATTGCTGGGCCCACTATCACTGCTACAGTGCCCCTGTCTCTATCATTGCTGGGCCCACTATCATTGCTGGGCCCACTATCACTGCTACAGTGCCCCTGTCTCTATCATTGCTGGGCTCACTATCATTGCTGGGCCCACTATCACTTCTACAGTGCCCCTGTCTCTATCATTGCTGGGCCCACTATCACTGCTACAGTGCCCCTGTCTCTATCATTGCTGGGCCCACTATCATTGCTGGGCCCACTATCACTGCTACAGTGCCCCTGTCTCTATCATTGCTGGGCCCACTATCATTGCTGGGCCCACTATCACTGCTACAGTGCCCCTGTCTCTATCATTGCTGGGCCCACTATCATTGCTGGGCCCACTATCATTGCTGGGCCCACTATCATTGCTGGGCCCACTATCACTGCTACAGTGCCCCTGTCTCTATCATTGCTGGGCCCACTATCATTGCTGGGCCCACTATCACTGCTACAGTGCCCCTGTCTCTATCATTGCTGGGCTCACTATCATTGCTGGGCCCACTATCACTTCTACAGTGCCCCTGTCTCTATCATTGCTGGGCCCACTATCACTGCTACAGTGCCCCTGTCTCTATCATTGCTGGGCCCACTATCATTGCTGGGCCCACTATCACTGCTACAGTGCCCCTGTCTCTATCATTGCTGGGCCCACTATCATTGCTGGGCCCACTATCACTGCTACAGTGCCCCTGTCTCTATCATTGCTGGGCCCACTATCATTGCTGGGCCCACTATCACTGCTACAGTGCCCCTGTCTCTATCATTGCTGGGCCCACTATCATTGCTGGGCCCACTATCACTGCTACAGTGCCCCTGTCTCTATCATTGCTGGGCCCACTATCATTGCTGGGCCCACTATCACTGCTACAGTGCCCCTGTCTCTATCATTGCTGGGCCCACTATCATTGCTGGGCCCACTATCACTGCTACAGTGCCCCTGTCTCTATCATTGCTGGGCCCACTATCATTGATGGGCCCACTATCACTGCTACAGTGCCCCTGTCTCTATCATTGCTGGGCCCACTATCATTGCTGGGCCCACTATCACTGCTACAGTGCCCCTGTCTCTATCATTGCTGGGCCCACTATCATTGCTGGGCCCACTATCACTGCTACAGTGCCCCTGTCTCTATCATTGCTGGGCTCACTATCATTGCTGGGCCCACTATCACTTCTACAGTGCCCCTGTCTCTATCATTGCTGGGCCCACTATCACTGCTACAGTGCCCCTGTCTCTATCATTGCTGGGCCCACTATCATTGCTGGGCCCACTATCACTGCTACAGTGCCCCTGTCTCTATCATTGCTGGGCCCACTATCATTGCTGGGCCCACTATCACTGCTACAGTGCCCCTATCTCTATCATTGCTGGGCCCACTATCATTGCTGGGCCCACTATCATTGCTGGGCCCACTATCACTGCTACAGTGCCCCTGTCTCTATCATTGCTGGGCCCACTATCATTGCTGGGCCCACTATCACTGCTACAGTGCCCCTGTCTCTATCATTGCTGGGCTCACTATCATTGCTGGGCCCACTATCACTTCTACAGTGCCCCTGTCTCTATCATTGCTGGGCCCACTATCACTGCTACAGTGCCCCTGTCTCTATCATTGCTGGGCCCACTATCATTGCTGGGCCCACTATCACTGCTACAGTGCCCCTGTCTCTATCATTGCTGGGCCCACTATCATTGCTGGGCCCACTATCACTGCTACAGTGCCCCTGTCTCTATCATTGCTGGGCCCACTATCATTGCTGGGCCCACTATCACTGCTACAGTGCCCCTGTCTCTATCATTGCTGGGCCCACTATCATTGCTGGGCCCACTATCACTGCTACAGTGCCCCTGTCTCTATCATTGCTGGGCCCACTATCATTGCTGGGCCCACTATCACTGCTACAGTGCCCCTGTCTCTATCATTGCTGGGCCCACTATCATTGCTGGGCCCACTATCACTGCTACAGTGCCCCTGTCTCTATCATTGCTGGGCCCACTATCATTGCTGGGCCCACTATCACTGCTACAGTGCCCCTGTCTCTATCATTGCTGGGCCCACTATCATTGCTGGGCCCACTATCACTGCTACAGTGCCCCTGTCTCTATCATTGCTGGGCCCACTATCATTGCTGGGCCCACTATCACTGCTACAGTGCCCCTGTCTCTATCATTGCTGGGCCCACTATCATTGCTGGGCCCACTATCATTGCTGGGCCCACTATCACTGCTACAGTGCCCCTGTCTCTATCATTGCTGGGCCCACTATCATTGCTGGGCCCACTATCACTGCTACAGTGCCCCTGTCTCTATCATTGCTGGGCTCACTATCATTGCTGGGCCCACTATCACTTCTACAGTGCCCCTGTCTCTATCATTGCTGGGCCCACTATCACTGCTACAGTGCCCCTGTCTCTATCATTGCTGGGCCCACTATCATTGCTGGGCCCACTATCACTGCTACAGTGCCCCTGTCTCTATCATTGCTGGGCCCACTATCATTGCTGGGCCCACTATCACTGCTACAGTGCCCCTGTCTCTATCATTGCTGGGCCCACTATCATTGCTGGGCCCACTATCATTGCTGGGCCCACTATCACTGCTACAGTGCCCCTGTCTCTATCATTGCTGGGCCCACTATCATTGCTGGGCCCACTATCATTGCTGGGCCCACTATCATTGCTGGGCCCACTATCACTGCTACAGTGCCCCTGTCTCTATCATTGCTGGGCCCACTATCATTGCTGGGCCCACTATCACTGCTACAGTGCCCCTGTCTCTATCATTGCTGGGCTCACTATCATTGCTGGGCCCACTATCACTTCTACAGTGCCCCTGTCTCTATCATTGCTGGGCCCACTATCACTGCTACAGTGCCCCTGTCTCTATCATTGCTGGGCCCACTATCATTGCTGGGCCCACTATCACTGCTACAGTGCCCCTGTCTCTATCATTGCTGGGCCCACTATCATTGCTGGGCCCACTATCACTGCTACAGTGCCCCTGTCTCTATCATTGCTGGGCCCACTATCATTGCTGGGCCCACTATCACTGCTACAGTGCCCCTGTCTCTATCATTGCTGGGCCCACTATCATTGCTGGGCTCACTATCACTGCTACAGTGCCCCTGTCTCTATCATTGCTGGGCCCACTATCACACACTCCTGCAAGGCTGGACACAGTCACCCTTGGTGACCTCCCACACAGGCTGGTTGGACACAGTCACCCTTGGTGACCTCCCACACAGGCTGGTTGGACACACCCGTCCCGGCAGCCTCTCCCCCAGCTGTGCAACTGGATGATTGATCATGTGGAATTTCTTTCTCTCTTTGAAAATATTTAGTCCTTTGAAATTAGATTATACCAAGTAACTACATGTCAGGATAATTTTGCTAAGTGAAGTCTGATGAGGGCAGCTGCTCCTGCTGTTGTGACTACTAAGCAGGTCATGTGGACATATGTACAACCCTCAGGTGATTGGCCAGCGACGTGGGTCGGCACTGAAGGTCGAGTGAAATGCATTGTGATCATTGAGGTAGTCATTAAGTGATTATATGCTCCGGGTTAGTAGCTGACAGGTTCATGCCGACATACATGCAGAGATGCTCTCAATGCACCAACAGACATGAACCCTAGCCAGTGAGGACCAAGACTCACCTGATGGTGCAGAAATGATCTTCAATCTACTCCTACTCCTACTGCTATCTCTATTGACAGAGGCAATATATATGTTCATCCAATCTATGAATCTGCCCAATCTATAGATTCACTTTCTCTGTTTCTCTGTTGCAAAGGGTGTTAATATGCTACCATGTTTTGAAGTGTATTGACTGGCAGGCAATAAATTGGCATTCATAGATTGTGCAGCACAATCTATAGATTGGGCAGATTCATAGATTGGATGGAACATATACACACATAGGAAGAAGAATATGTACCTGATGATTAGAGGAGAGATGTGCTAATGATGGAGAGCATACTGTTTGTATCAAGAGTGCAAACTCTCACCTTAACTTCTTGTCAGATTCTGCATAGTCTTCCCTTTAGAGCCCCTGCAGGAAGCACTGCCTGATGAGCTCACTCTTACTAGTGTAGTGTGCTTCCCATCTTCCAGGGAAAGCTGCTTCCAAGTGTTCTTCAACTCCATGGCAACAGGTTACAACCTCTAGCAGTGGCCAATCTGTACTACATAATATTCTTGACCACTTCCCCATGTCCACAATACAAGCATGTCAGCATGATGACATCATGATGACATCCCACTGTGCAGATGTAGGACTGCCTTAGGCCTTCAGCTATGCTTCGACATGAATGGATGGTCACTTACCTTAAATAATGCCCACCATGTCATTCCTTGCAAGTATGACTAGTTATCCTGAGGACGTACAGTAGGTTTATACGGAAGTTCAGTACGGGTCCCTCTTAGATACGGCCCAGGAAGGGCTAAGATGCATGACTGAGGGGGCACAGACTGAGGGGGCACAGGACTGAGGGAGCACAGGACTGAGGGCACAGGACTGAGTGGGTACAGGACTGAGGGCACATGACTGAGTGGGCACAGGACTGAGGGGGCACAGGACTGAGGGGGCACATGACTGAGGGCACAGGACTGAGTGGGCACAGAACTGAGGGGGCACCGGACTGAGGGGGCACAGGACTGAGGGGGCACAGCACTGAGGGGGCACAGGACTGAGGGAGCACAGGACTGAGGGGGCACAGGACTGAGGGGGCACAGGACTGAGGGGGCACAGGACTGAGGGGGCACAGGACTGAGGGAGCACAGGACTGAGGGGGCACAGGACTGAGGGGGCATAGAGGAGAGATTTGCTGAGCACACTGAACACATGTTCTAGAGGGCAAAGTATTTCCTCAACAAGATGTTTGAAGTTCTTGTCTGCAAGACCTCCCCCCTCCTGAGTATGCAGACAACTCTGCCAGCCAAGCAGAGGCTGGTGGCCTCACTCTGACTGTGCCCGCCATCTGTAGGAGGAGCTGCTGCCTAATGTTGCTAGAAGCTCCTTCCTCTACCAAGGGCAATGGCTAGAGCAGTGCAATAGCTAGGGCAATGGCTAGGGCAGTGCAGTAGCTAGGGCAATGGCTAGAGCAGTAGCTAGGGCAATGGCTAGGGCAGTAGCTAGGGCAATGGCTAGGGCAGAGCAGTAGCTAGGGCAATGGCTAGAGCAGCAGCTAGGGCAATGGCTAGAGCAGTAGCTAGGGCAATGGCTAGGGCAGAGCAGTAGCTAGGGCAATGGCTAGAGCAGTGCAGTAGCTAGGGCAATGGCTAGAGCAGTAGCTAGGGCAATGGCTAGAGCAGTGCAGTAGCTAGGGCAATGGCTAGAGCAGTAGCTAGGGCAATGGCTAGGGCAGAGCAGTAGCTAGGGCAATGGCTAGAGCAGTAGCTAGGGCAATGGCTAGGGCAGAGCAGTAGCTAGGGCAATGGCTAGAGCAGTAGCTAGGGCAATGGCTAGAGCAGTAACTAGGGCAATGGCTAGGGAAGAGCAGTAGCTAGGGCAATGGCTAGAGCAGTAGCTAGGGCAATGGCTAGAGCAGTAGCTAGGGCAATGACTAGAGCAGTAGCTAGGGCAATGGCTAGAGCAGTAGCTAGGGCAATGGCTAGAGCAGTAGCTAGGGCAATGGCTAGAGCAGTAGCTAGGGCAATGACTAGAGCAGTAGCTAGGGCAATGACTAGAGCAGTAGCTAGGGCAATGGCTAGAGCAGTAGCTAGGGCAATGGCTAGAGCACTGTCATCAGTGCTAGGATTGTGTGCCAGTGAAGAAGTGGAGAAGGCTGCAAAGTGTCTCCGCTCACTCACTCAGTACCTGAAGTGTGTTCCTGCTCACACCACGCCCACCTCCATGGGATCATGACTGAGGGGGATGGTCCAGTGCACACACCACGCCCACCTCCACTGACAGTTCACCTCTAGGTTTGCAAAAATTCAGCTGCTTACCATGCGTGATGGAGAGGTGTGGCCAGACCAATATGGAGGGCGGTGTCTTGCTCTCTGGTGACCTGCAGGCCATGTACAGCCCCACAATGCCTTGGTCTCTGGTGACCTGCAGGCCATGTACAGCCCCACAATGCCTTGGTCTCTGGTGACCTGCAGGCCATGTACAGCCCCACAATGCCTTGCTCTCTGGTGACCTGCAGGCCATGTACAGCCCCACAATGCCTTGGTCTCTGGTGACCTGCAGGCCATGTACAGCCCCACAATGCCTTGGTCTCTGGTGACCTGCAGGCCATGTACAGCCCCACAATGCCTTGCTCTCTGGTGACCTGCAGGCCATGTACAGCCCCACAATGCCTTGGTCTCTGGTGACCTGCAGGCCATGTACAGCCCCACAATGCCTTGGTCTCTGGTGACCTGCATGCCATGTACAGCCCCACAATGCCTTGCTCTCTGGTGACCTGCAGGCCATGTACAGCCCCACAATGCCTTGCTCTCTGGTGACCTGCAGGCCATGTACAGCCCCACAATGCCTTGCTCTCTGGTGACCTGCAGGCCATGTACAGCCCCACAATGCCTTGCTCTCTGGTGACCTGCAGGCCATGTACAGCCCCACAATGCCTTGGTCTCTGGTGACCTGCAGGCCATGTACAGCCCCACAATGCCTTGCTCTCTGGTGACCTGCAGGCCATGTACAGCCCCACAATGCCTTGGTCTCTGGTGACCTGCAGGCCATGTACAGCCCCACAATGCCTTGCTCTCTGGTGACCTGCAGGCCATGTACAGCCCCACAATGCCTTGCTCTCTGGTGACCTGCAGGCCATGTACAGCCCCACAATGCCTTGCTCTCTGGTGACCTGCAGGCCATGTACAGCCCCACAATGCCTTGCTCTCTGGTGACCTGCAGGCCATGTACAGCCCCACAATGCCTTGCTCTCTGGTGACCTGCAGGCCACGTACATCCCCACAATGCCTTGCTCTCTGGTGACCTGCAGGCCACGTACAGCCCCACAATGCCTTGCTCTCTGGTGACCTGCAGGCCATGTACAGCCCCACAATGCCT
This sequence comes from Cladorhizidae sp. MBARI D1340-BT2, assembly GCA_028752905.1. Lineage (NCBI taxonomy): Eukaryota > Metazoa > Porifera > Demospongiae > Poecilosclerida > Cladorhizidae > Cladorhizidae sp. MBARI D1340-BT2. The sequence goes on along the minus strand of JAQNBH010000018.1, from coordinate 180,767 downwards.
TGGTCTCTGGTGACCTGCAGGCCATGTACAGCCCCACAATGCCTTGCTCTCTGGTGACCTGCAGGCCATGTACAGCCCCACAATGCCTTGCTCTCTGGTGACCTGCATGCCATGTACAGCCCCACAATGCCTTGCTCTCTGGTGACCTGCAGGCCATGTACAGCCCCACAATGCCTTGCTCTCTGGTGACCTGCAGGCCATGTACAGCCCCACAATGCCTTGCTCTCTGGTGACCTGCAGGCCATGTACAGCCCCACAATGCCTTGCTCTCTGGTGACCTGCAGGCCATGTACAGCCCCACAATGCCTTGCTCTCTGGTGACCTGCAGGCCACGTACAGCCCCACAATGCCTTGCTCTCTGGTGACCTGCAGGCCACGTACAGCCCCACAATGCCTTGCTCTCTGGTGACCTGCAGGCCATGTACAGCCCCACAATGCCTTGCTCTCTGGTGACCTGCAGGCCACGTACAGCCCCACAATGCCTTGCTCTCTGGTGACCTGCAGAATGCAGCAATTCTATTTGCTAAGTTGCAGGTCATTAGCAGGGGTGTATTTAGGGGGGGGCGGGGGGGGGCATCCGCCCCCCCCTTGTATCATTCTCGCCCCCCCCCCTTGAAATTAGAGATTTTTTTAAAAATAATGTCAAGAAAGGTGTAATACAAGAAAGGTGTAATAAGCTTATGATATCAGGTTCAAATGATAGGAATGTCAAACTGAGGTTCTTCTTGGTTTTCTCTGCCATACGTCCACAATCTCTTCAAGGTCGCTCTCAGAGAGTACTTCTGGTGCCTCTATAGCAATCCTCATAAGGTGAGAAAGGCTGCAGTCACTTAGAGAATTACGCAAACGAGTCTTGATCATCTTCATCTGTGAGAAGCTTCTCTCCACAGAAGCAGTAGAAACTGGAATCGATAAGCAGATGGAGGCAATCTTGTGCAAATTGGGAAACATGGCCTTGAGCATGTCGTTTGAAACAAGTTCTTTCAGCTGTGATGCAGTAGTATCCCGTGGTTGCTTGACTAACAGCTGGCGGAATGTTTTCCACTCTGTAAGTATTTCAGTGGAAATCATGGCTGTCTTCACTGTTTCTTCTCCATCCAATGTTTCTGCATCTCTATCTTCTCCGTAGTGAGCAATCAGTTTCTCAACAGACGTGTCTCCATAAGTGGGAAAAGATACTGAATCTGGTTTGGAACTTTCCGTGGATCGAATATAGACAATGCTGATACAACAGCGTTGGATGAAGAAAATCGGCTTGTTATGTTGGCCTTTAAATCAGCAACAAAAGGCTTACCAACAACATTCTGGAACGAAAGTATTTTATCAGCGTCAATAGACACCTTTGTAGATGACTTCAAGTCTTCAACGTTTTCAAGAAGCTCCAACACCCAGTTCGCTCCAGGCAAAACTGCATCATCCAAGGATTTAACAGTAGCATCAACAAGGAATGATATCAACGAGAGGTCAAGCTGCTCTGCCTGAAGTGCTTTGCTGAGCTTGGCTACTTGTGGTAGAGTGAAATCAAGCAAATATATAGCTGCAATCGTAGACAATTTGCAGAGGGCACCATGGATTCCAAGAGCTTCTGGCTCGTGGGACGTCTCGTAGATGTTCCCAATGGTGATTACAATTGCAGAATAACTTGCTTTGACAGCTTTGACACACCTTTCATGTGCCAGCCAGCGTGTGTCAGATGGCTTGATCACTTTCATTTCTGGAAGTTCAAGAACGTGCTGTACCTCCTTCAGACACTCTGCTCGCTTGGGGGAATTGCGAAAATGCTTCCAAAGAGTAGTCAATGTTCTGTAAACATGAGCAATTCCAGGAGTTTTATTGGCAGCTTGCACACAAGCCAACTGCAGTAAGTGACAGTGGCAGTGTATAAACAGAGCGTGAGGAGTATGTTTCTTGATACGTGCCTGAACCCCGGTCTTTCGTCCAGAAAAAGTTGCAGCTCCATCAAATCCCAATCCAACTATTCTTCCGACTTGTAGACCTTTCTTCTTTAAACAATCGATGAGATTAGAATAGATGGTCTCTGCATCAGCCTTCTTCAATGGAATAAGCTCCAGAAAGCACTCTACTGGTACACCATCTTCCTCCCAGCGGCAAAACACAGACAATTCTTCTACGTTGGTGACATCTGTGCACTCATCTGCCATGAGGCTGTACATAGGTGCCTTTTGAAGTCGCTTCAGAATCGACTCCTCCACCCATGTCCCCAATGATTCGATGAATTCAACCACAGCCAATCTTGATGTGTACACAGCATTTCTTGGTGCAGTTTCTAAGAATTGCTTCAAATGTTGGCTGCCACATCGAACCACCACGTCAACCAGCTTCTCAAATTTTGTCGAATGTGCAACTTGTTCTTTCGTAAGAAAATGAGTGAGTAGGATCAGGCACTTCACTGTGTTCTTTCGTAAGAAAATGAGTGAGTAGGATCAGGCACTTCACTGCAGCTCTGTTCTGAGCTCTTTTGCGAGCTAAAACATTCTGGAGTTGCTGTACAACTGTTCCACCTTTGGCTGCTCCTTTAGCTGCAAAAAGAGCTTGAGTTGCATGGATATGGAAGTCACTTCTCGCATGAGCTTTCATTTTTTCAACAGCTTTCTTCCAATTTCTGAAAGGTTGTGTGACCCACACTCCTCCAGTACGCTGCAGACCAGATTGCTTGCAAACCTTGCAAAAGGCACCATCGCTATCCTCGTCATAATAGAGCCAACTGAAATCTTTCTCCCAGCTCTTAGAGTATTTTCTCTTCGTGGATACAGAAGAGCGGTGTTTGTTTTGCTTGCTTTTCTTTGAAGGTGGAGGACTAAGGCTAGGACTAGATGCCTCGACATGCTCAGAGCTATCTGTTCTGCTATCTTCGCTATCGCTGCTATTAGCATGAGAAGAGGCTTGAGAAGTACTTGCAAAGTATGAGCGAATATCCATATTAATATGAAGAGAAATCAGCTAGTAAGGTTTCTTTTATAGAGACTTTAAGACCATGACATAATGGACTGAGTTAAAAATACTGAGAGAGAGTGGGAAAGAAGGAGGGAACTGAAGAAGTGACAAACCTACAAAGGAGAACACGTGGTGGTGTGTGATGACTTTAAGACCATGACATAATGGACTGAGTTAAAAATACTGAGAGAGAGTGGGAAAGAAGGAGGGAACTGAAGAAGTGACAAACCTACAAAGGAGAACACGTGGTGGCGTGTGATGACATCATGTCTAAGATTAGACTTGAAGACCATGACATAATGGACTGAGTTAAAAATACTGAGAGAGGGGGAGTGGGAAAGAAGGAGAAACAAAAGAAGTGACAAACCTACAAAGGAGAGCACGTGGTGGTGTGTGATGTCATCGTGTCATGACACATGCTCTCCTTTTTCCAAGCAGCTACAATATCATGAGAAATATATACAGTCTAGCCATAGTTCGGTATAGCATAATGCCATTGGTAGTCAGTCAAAATAGCTATCCTCAGACATTGTAAAAGCAAAAAAAAATATGGGGGGATCTTCCCCCCAGATCCCCCTTTTACGACTTATGAACATGTTAAGAAAATATTAACAAAAATTAGGGCACCAAGTGACCAACCATTTCCACCCCCCCCCCCAGAGAACTAGAGAAAAATTGTGTATGAAACCTGTTGTCCATGATTTTGTAAGAAAATGCATGGAATGCAACATAATTCGATTTCACAAAAGCCCACCTCCATTATACGAGTGACAAGTGACTATATCTAATCTATATATGCTGATTGCCGTAGCATGCAACTTCAGCAAATATTTAAGATGGAATGTTGTACTAAAGATTTTAGAAAAAGTGCATGCCATCATAAGTAGCAGCTATATATACAGTTAGTACTGCAAAAATACCTGTGGGTAAAACACAGTTAGTACTGCAAAAATACCTGTGGGTAAAACACTTTCGTACTCCACGCGGAAGCCCAGGGTGCACGTCCCCTTTCCGCACCATCCAGGCTCTCCGCCCCCCCTTATTTTTCCATATCTCAAGTTCGCCCCCCCTTGGCAAAATGTCTGTATACAACCCTGATTAGGTATTTGCTTTAGTAGATTATACTTGGAAGTGGGCGTGGTTTTACTTGGAAACATAGTTTAAAGTTGTTTACTTGGGGGGGGGGGGGGGGGGCCTCCCCTGTCCCCAGTGCCTTGGCCTCCACCTCTTGATAATGTGCTAGTCGTGTAAATGGAATGTGGTGTTAGTGTTTGTATGTTTGTGTGGTCGTTGAGTTTTGGAAGTGAGCCAGCCCATGCAGGAAGAGCTGGGGAGATAGCCGTGTATCTGCAACAAACTCAAACTCGGCATTGTCCAAGTGAAACTTAAGGAACATTTGAGGACTGTCTGAATACTCTTTGCACTGCCAGGAGGCTGCTGGAAGACGGGAAACATGGAGAGATGGCCTTTTATCCTAGCATGAGCTCTGGTCCTGGCTAGCTGGAACTCTGGAGCAAGCTCAAGAGCTGCCTACTGCCTGGAGCTGCTTACTGCCTGGTAGGGCCTGGAGCTGCCTACTCCCTGGTAGGGCCTGGAGCTGCCTACTCTCTGGCAGGGCCTGGAGCAGCCTACTCTCTGGTAGGGCCTGGAGCTGCCTACTGTGGAGCTGCCTACTGCCTGGTAGGGCCTGGAGCTGCCTACTCCCTGGTAGGGCCTGGAGCTGCCTACTCTCTGGCAGGGCCTGGAGCAGCCTACTCTCTGGTAGGGCCTGGAGCTGCCTACTGCCTGGAGCTGCCTACTGCCTGGTAGGGCCTGGAGCAGCCTACTCTCTGGTAGGGCCTGGTGCCTGGAGCTGCCTACTGCCTGGTAGGGCCTGGAGCTGCCTACTCTCTGGCAGGGCCTGGAGCTGCCTACTGCCTGGTAGGGCCTGGAGCTTCCTACTCTCTGGTAGGGCCTGGAGCTACCTACTGCCTGGTAGGGCCTGGAGCTTCCTACTCTCTGGTAGGGCCTGGAGCTGCCTACTGCCTGGCAGGGCCTGGAGCTGCCTACTGCCTGGCAGGAGCTGCCTGATAGGGCCTGGAGCTGCTGGTAGGGCCTGGAGCTGTCTACTGCCTGGTAGGGCCTGGAGCTGCCTACTGCCTGGTAGGGCCTGGAGCTGCCTACTCTCTGGTAGGGCCTGGAGCTGCCTACTGCCTGGTAGGGCCTGGAGCTGCCTACTGCCTGGTAGGGCCTACTGCCTGGTAGGGCCTGGAGCTGCCTACTCTCTGGTAGGGCCTGGAGCTGCCTACTGCCTGGTAGGGCCTGGAGCTGCCTACTGCCTGGTAGGGCCTGGAGCTGCCTAGGGCCTTGTAGGGTTTCTGTGTGTTGGTGTTCACTAGAGCTTAAATTGTGTTGGTCGGGCCTGTCTGGCCCTGGGCCACGCCTCTCGGCTGCTATCTGCATGGCAAGAGTTTTCTGCTCTCTGCATTCACACGGCTCGGTCCTCCTTCACACGGCTCGGTCATCCTTCACACAGCTCGGTCATCCTTCACACGGCTCGGTCATCCTTAACACGGCTCGGTCATCCTTAACACGGCTCGGTCATCCTTCACACGGCTCGTCATCCTTCACACGGCTCGGTCATCCTTCACACGGCTCGGTCCTCCTTCACACGGCTCGGTCCTCCTTCACACAGCTCGTCTCATCACTTCTGACCTAGTCCTGTGGTGTTGTGCAGGGCAAGGAGTTGTCTCTCCACAATGATGAGGTGGAGGCTGGTGTGTATGTGCTTGGAGAGGCTGGTGTGTGTGTGCTTGGAGAGGCTGGTGTGTGTGTGCTTGGAGAGGCTGGTGTGTGTGTGTGTTAGGTGGTATGGAAGTCAACTAGTGCAGCATAATTGTTGTGTGGGTGCCACCCACTCAGAATGCCATATATGGTGTGTGGTCATGTTAATGGACACATCAAACATCTTCACTCATTGCTCGTCAAAACATGTGGTCAGGCAAGCCACAAGCTAGCCGGCAGGGGAGACCAGGCTGCTGCATGGAGTCCATGTTCTGGTGAAGACATGGCTGGTGGCTGGGGAGATCTCGGGTATGGAGTGCATGATCCTTGCAGGGGATATGTTGTTGTTAAGATGCTCCCATAGTGAGCATCTCTATCCTCCGACTGTTGCCTACTCCATTGTGAGGTGGCTAACTGCCTCCTGCTGCTCCACTTCTCTCTCTTCCTCTCTCTCTCTCTTCCTCTCTCTCTTCCTTCTCTCTGGACTGGCTGGAGTCTCGTTGCTAGAGCTATGCTTTAGAAACCACACCCCTCAGATTCACAGGTGCATGGCCACACCCCTTATCTTCACATGCTAAAGCAATGGTTTTGCAACCCATTTAGGGTACTCTCTATGAGGAGGGGCTTTATGGGGGATTGGCTATATTTGTGGGGAGGGACTTACATATTGTGGGAGGGGCCATGTGGGGAGGGACTTGAGTAGGAGGGGAAAAAAATTGGCGATGTGTTTAAACCCAGCGTGCGTGTGTGCATGCGTGCGTGCGTTTAACTGCATGCATTTTTCAACCATCTGAAAAGAACGTACGAAACGTTCAGACAATGAAGCATTTATTAATTATTTGGCGGAGTGGATCGTCGGGAGTTGCACGTGGCGATCATTTCAGTTCATGACCTTTAGCAAGAGGTTTGGTGTAGTCGACGTACAAGAAACAGAGGATCTTATATCTCAATTTTAGAGGACTGAAGGCCCCACCCTTTGTCAAGACCTGGAGCTGGAGAATATGACGGCAACGGGGCAGGTGGTCGACCACTTCCTAGGGCGCTTTCGAGAAATACTGTACTCACATTAGCCAAGCGGTTTGGTAGCGGGAGACCTTCAAAGATAACGGCAGCCGTCCGAGAGATAGTGGAAGAGAAGACGCGTTTAAATCCAGCATGCGTGCGGCATTTGCTAGGGATCAAGCAGATTCCGGTTATATTATAGCAAGTATACAGTAAGAGGACCTGCTTCCAGACCCTTAAAGCTTCCAGACCCTTTTAACTCGTACTGAAATAACTGTTCTGAAATCACTCTAAGACAAACGGCTCCAACAGGATGCTCTCAAAAGAACAAGTAACTGTTTGTAGATTGAGCTTTGCAAGTGTTTTTCCTTCTGTTCATGAGGAGGTCCAAGCATGCATCTCTTCCTTGCACTTAGTGTGTAGTAGGATTTAATAAAACGTAGCGAGCGTTCAAACGCTCTGTACTACGTGCATAAATGTTTCTTCAGCGTTTCTTTGGCCAGTGGTCATGCATTGCACGTACGTTGGGTTTCAACGCAACGCCAAGTTTTTTATGGCTTCTACTCTCTATGGGAAAGGGTATCTAGGGCCTGTGGGGAGAGGGTTACTATCTGGTCAGTGCAGGGACAAGGTGTTCTAGAGGTATCTAGGGCCTGTGGGGAGAGGGTTACTATCTGGTCAGTGCAAGGAGAAGGTGTTCTAGAGGGTATCTAGGGCCTGTGGGGGAGGATTACTATCTGGTCAGTGCGGGGACAAGGTGTTCTAGAGGGTATCTAGGGCTTGTGGGGGAGGATTACTATCTGGTCAGTGCAGGGACAAGGTGTTCTAGAGGGTATCTAGGGCCTGTGGGGGAGGATTACAGGGGCGTATCTAGGAATTTAAAGGGAGGGTTTCCATCTCATGCATGTGAAGCAAAAAATCACCTGGCCAACCACTTTTATGACTGTGCCCCACAATAGTTTATAGAACATACAAATAGAGAAATGATAATTATTGTTGCGCTAATGACTCAAAACTGGAGTAACATTCTTCAAGGGTGTTGACGAGCAAAAATGTTAGAATAGCATCTAGGTCAAAGTTTAAGCCATAGTGGATGTATCAGTGCCAGTCTCCTGATAACCTTTGCTGCCCCATAGTAGTATGCAAGTAGGTTTTGAGGCTTCTAAGTACACTGACACTACGTTCACATTCACAGCTGGTTACGGGGAGAGTACAAACAATATGGAGTAAGCAGTAAATATTCGGAAACATGCTCTCATTTGCACAGTTCAAGGCCTGGGATGGAGTTTTGGGCAATTCTGATGAGAAACTACTCCATTTAGATCTCCACAAATGGAGTTCCTGTTCAAAAGATAAAGGACTTGGCATATCATCTTCATAGAAATCCAAAAGTTCCTTTATCAAATTAGACTTGCTCTGAGTGACTGCATTGGCCATGAATACAGATGGAACTATGCTCAAAGCTCGTACTGCTTTCTTTTGTGTTTCAGAAAAACGACTGTGAATATGTGATATCATCTCATCCAGAAATTGAACAGAAATAGATCTTCTGTAATAATCTTCAGCAGTCGGCAGGTACATTGCTTCTACTTGTTTGCCTTGCACATCGACGTGGAAGAGATGGCTGTGATGCATTGATTTTTTGTTAGAGTGACTGCAGAATCAAACCATTTCTTGTGATGAGACATTTCTTGTGATGAGAATCAATGCTGTCATGAACTTCATGTAAAGTAGTCTCGACTAAATTTACCTGAGTATAAGCATTGCAAATATCTTGCAAACGGCTCTGTAGAGACACTGTTAAGCCTTTTATGTAGCCTAGGCCATGGTACACCACCTCAAATGCCATAAGACAAACTGAGTTGTAGCTGTTAAAAGTGATGCAGCTTTCTGAGCAGACTCTCTGTTCCACCTATCTTCAGTACCGATTGTCTCCAAGGTACTAATAACAGCTGGTACCATCTTCGAAAATACTTCATAGGCCTCTATTCTAGCTACCCAATGGGTCTTGCAAAGGCTTACCAGTTTCTGTCTGTTAGTTGTTCCCAGTGGAAGTTCATCCGTTTTCTAGTTCTGCTTCCCTCTTAGGAGAAAACCTAAAGAAAAGGCATAGCTCCACAAGAGTTCTTCGAATAGCTTGAATGTTACATGCTGCCACAACACAAAGATTCAGTGTGTGAGCCGCACAGTGAACATAGACTGCTTTTGGATATTGTTTCTCGATTAGAGCAGCAACCCCATGATACTTGCCAGCCATGTTGCTGGCACCATCATAGCCCTGCCCACGTAAATTATTTGGGTCTAAGGCATAATCTTGTATTGCATTTAGGATGGTTTTAGAAACAGCTACTCCAGTGGTGCCATCTTTGCAAAGAATAAATTCAACAAACTCTTCTCTCACCACATTTTCCGAGTCAACATATCGCAGGACTAGAGGAAGCTGCTCTTTATAAGATGCATCAGCAGCCTCGTCAGCACACATAGAAAAGTACTTTGCTAGCCTAACCTCCTGTAGAATTTTCTCTCTTATCCATTCACCAATGGCTGCAATCAGTTCATTTTGAATGACTGGGGCATGATGTTGGGCATTTCTGGCTGCAGAAGCAAAGTTGTCTGTCAAAACTGCATCACCTGCTTCAACACGAAATTGAAGCATGGCTAAAAAAATTTCCAGGATTTGCATCACTCCAAAGAGCCTCTCGGTGGCCACGAAGAGCTATGTTTTGCTTATCACAAAAAATGATCGTCTTGAGAATAGCTTTATATTCTTCAGAACTTGAGCAGATGCTTGACTATGTAACTGTTGCTGTATGGAAAGCTGGCCTCCTTCCATTTGTCCAGTAAATGTAACAGTATCATCCATAGCTGCTCTGTGTGATTTCTGCAAGCTGTGTTCCTTGAGTGTTTGCTTTGCTCAAGTCAAATTAGTCATTGGAACGGTGACCAGCTGTAGAATAGATCGATTCTTGGTGAAGAGTAAACAGCTCACACAGAAGCCACCATTGCACCAAACAGAGTAGCTCAACAAAGAGTACTCTTTCAACCAGGAGTTCTGGAAGGATCTAGACTTTGAGTACTCAATTTTAGTAGGGAACTTGAAGTCACACCCTGGTCTAAAGGCATTCTTCAGAAGCCAAAGCTTCTGGTCATTACTAAGAATTCTGATGTCCTCAAGTTTATAGTTTCCTAAGTCAGCCCCAGGAGGACATGCAGGCACCCTAGCAGCTGATACACACCCTTGACCTGACACATTTCCCAGATCATCAGGAGATAGAGACTGAGTAGTACTTGGCTGACGTACTTCCCTTTGATCTTGAACTCTAACTTTCTTATGATCAGTAGCAGTGCTACTGTCAAACTCACTGCTTGACACTGACACCCCAAATGACAGAATGGATATTTGCGTCTTGGCCATGTCACAGCTTTACTACAATCTCAAATATAGTGCACCCTCCTGGAATAGGGGCTGGGCTAAGGTAATCCTATAAGAGATAAGCACAAACTCACTAATATTCATAGGCTTGCCAGCTTCAAGCAAATAGTCTACAAGAATGAGCTGCTTGAGTATTGTACTAAAAGTTTTGTGGTTTGTAGAAGTAAATGTATGAGCCTCTAAGGGCTTAAATTTGCAATACAAGAGTACACTATAGTACACATTTATATGTAGGATTAGCAAGGATTGATGCTATATAGCTGCAGCTTTCAAACGGCTTATGGGTGTGGCTTGTACTCAGGGGGGGGGGGTTCTGGGTAACAGGAAACCCCCCCTAAATACGCCCCTGGGTTATTATCTGGTCAGTGCAGGACAAGGTGTTCTAGAGGGTATCTAGGGCCTGTGGGGAGAGGGTTACTATCTGGTCAGTGCGAGGAGAAGGTGTTCTAGAGGGTATCTAGGGCATGTGGGGAGAGGGTTACTATCTGATGAGTGCAGGGAGGTGTTCTAGAGGGTATCTAGGGCATGTGGGGAGAGGGTTACTATCTGGTCAGTGCAAGGAGAAGGTGTTCTAGAGGGTATCTAGGGCATGTGGGGAGAGGGTTACTATCTGATGAGTGCAGGGAGGTGTTCTAGAGGGCCAATACTTACATGGTTGCTAAGTGGTAGCTTTTCATCTGGTCTGTTCATGGGCCAACACTAGACCAACACCATCTCTTCTAGGGCAACTCAGAGCTGTACTGGAAGCTAGCCTGGCTAGTCCAGTTCTGGTGTAAGCACTCATCAACACCAGAGCTGGCATATCTGGTACATCATAGTATAGCACACATCAGCACCAGAGCTGGCATATCTGGTGCATAGTATAGCACTCATCAGCACCAGAGCTGGCATATCAGAGTGTATATGATGGCGGAGGTGTCACCATGTGTGCTGCTCTGGATAATTCAGGTCTTCTTACAAGGCTACAAAGAAGATACTGTACAAGCGCAGAATGGTCCAGCCGGAGCTGAACACATTCTAGTCTGTTGCCATTAGATTCTGCCCAGTGTGTGATGCTGTGCAAGGCAGATCAAGTTGAGGACACAGCAGAAGGTGCTGCGTAGTTTTGATTCTGTTCCACATTTACACAGACTGCATCCCTATTTGGCAAAGGTGGCTTACGCACGTACAACACCGGCTCTTAATCTGTTTAGGCACTTGCACTCTGCATAGCTTGAATGGACACCAGGTGGCTGTGCCTCACTGACTCAGCTCCATTGATGAAGTTCACTTCTTTGACTTCAAAGACACACTTCAAGAAACTGTTTCTGATTTCAAGCATCTTTCAGCCATACAAGGAGTGCCTTGTCTGTAGCCAGGAGCATGCCCATACAAGGAGTGCCTTGTCTGTAGCCAGGAGCATGCCCATACAAGGAGTGCCTCATCTGTAGCCAGGAGCATGCCCATACAAGGAGTGCCTTGTCTGTAGCCAGGAGCATGCCCATACAAGGAGTGCCTCATCTGTAGCCAGGAGCATGCCCATACAAGGAGTGCCTTGTCTGTAGCCAGGAGCATGCCCATACAAGGAGTGCCTTGTCTGTAGCCAGGAGCATGCCCATACAAGGAGTGCCTCATCTGTAGCCAGGAGCATGCCCATACAAGGAGTGCCTCATCTGTAGCCAGGAACATGCCCATACAAGGAGTGCCTTGTCTGTAGCCAGGAGCATGCCCATACAAGGAGTGCCTCATCTCTAGCCAGGAGCATGCCCATACAAGGAGTGCCTCATCTGTAGCCAGGAGCAAGCCCATACAAGGAGTGCCTCATCTGTAGCCAGGAGCATGCCCATACAAGGAGTGCCTCATCTGTAGCCAGGAGCATGCCCATACAAGGAGTGCCTCATCTGTAGCCGGGAGCATGCCCATACAAGGAGTGCCTCATCTGTAGCCAATGCCCATACAAGGAGTGCCTCATCTGTAGCCAATGCCCATACAAGGGGTGCCTCATCTGTAGCCAGGAGCATGCCCATACAAGGAGTGCATCTGTAGCCAGGAGCATGCCCATACAAGGAGTGCCTCATCTATAGCCAGGAGCATGCCCATACAAGGAGTGCCTCATCTGTAGCCAGGAGCATGCCCAACAAGGAGTGCTTCATCTGTAGCCAGGAGCATGCCCATACAAGGAGTGCATCATCTGTAGCCAGGAGCATGCCCATACAAGGAGTGCATCATCTGTAGCCAGGAGCATGCCCATACAAGGAGTGCCTCATCTGTAGCCAATGCCCATACAAGGAGTGCCTCATCTGTAGCCAATGCCCATACAAGGGGTGCCTCATCTGTAGCCAGGAGCATGCCCATGCAAGGTGTGCCTCATCTGTAGCCAGGAGCATGCCCATACAAGGAGTGCCTCATCTGTAGCCAATGCCCATACAAGGAGTGCCTCATCTGTAGCCAATGCCCATACAAGGGGTATTTCATCTCTAGCCAGGAACATGCCCATACATATCAAGTCGTGTGCATAGATAAGCGATGGGTGCTGTCATCTCTTGCTTGGTTGGGCATTAGTGAAGATGTTAGAGAAGAGAAGCCAAACTCACTCCATGTGGGAGGCCATTGTTGAGTCCTCTCTGTCTGCTCTTCTTACAGTAGCTCCCAATTCAACAAAGAAGAGTCTGTTCTCAAGCATGCCTTCAACCGGCTCTGAGGCGGGTACTTGCTCAGATCTTATTGAGGAGATGTCTGCTCAAGGTTGACTACATCATAAACAGCTGATAGGTTGACGAACACTGCGCCATTAACCATCCCTTCCTCGTAACCATCTTTGATGTACTGTGTGAGGTGGCTAGTCGTTGACTTGCTTGCTAAGGAACGAGTAGTCATCAACAGCCGGGCTCAAGAGTGAGTAGTCATCAACATCCGGGCTCAGGAACGAGTAGTCATCAACATCCGGGCTCAGGAACGAGTAGTCATCAACATCCGGGCTCAGGAGTGAGTAGTCATCAACATCCAGGCCCAAGAGTGAGTAGTCATCAATATCCGGGCTCAGGAACGAGTAGTCATCAACAGCCGGGCTCAGGAACGAGTAGTCATCAACAGCCAGGCTCAAGAGTGAGTAGTCATCAACATCCGGGCTCAGGAATGAGTAGTCATCAACAGCCGGGCTCAGGAACGAGTAGTCATCAACAGCCAGGCTCAAGAGTGAGTAGTCATCAACATCCAGGCTCAAGAGTGAGTAGTCATCAACAGCCGGGCTCAGGAACGAGTAGTCATCAACAGCCAGGCTCAAGAGCGAGTAGTCATCAACATCCAGGCTCAGGAACGAGTAGTCATCAACAGCCGGGCTCAGGAACGAGTAGTCATCAACAGCCGGGCTCAGGAACAAGTAGTCATCAACATCCAGGCTCAGGAACGAGTAGTCATCAACAGCCGGGCTCAGGAACGAGTAGTCATCAACAGCCAGGCTCAAGAGTGAGTAGTCATCAACACGGGCTCAGGAACGAGTAGTCATCAACATCCGGGCTCAGGAACGAGTAGTCATCAACAGCCAGGCTCAGGAGTGAGTAGTCATCAACATCCAGGCTCAAGAGTGAGTAGTCATCAACATCCAGGCTCGAGTGAGTAGTCATCAACATCCGGGCTCAGGAACGAGTAGTCATCAGCAGCCGGGCTCAGGAACGAGTAGTCATCAGCAGCCGGGCTCAGGAACGAGTAGTCATCAACAGCCAGGCTCAAGAGTGAGTAGTCATCAACATCCGGGCTCGGGAACGAGTAGTCATCAACAGCCGGGCTCAGGAACAAGTAGTCATCAACAGCCAGGCTCAAGAGTGAGTAGTCATCAACATCCGGGCTCAGGAACGAGTAGTCAACAGCCGGGCTCAGGAACGAGTAGTCATCAACATCCAGGCTCAAGAGTGAGTAGTCATCAACATCCGGGCTCAGGAACGAGTAGTCATCAACAGCCGGGCTCAGGAACAAGTAGTCATCAACATCCGGGCTCAGGAACAAGCAGTCATCAACATCCGGGCTCAGGAATGAGTAGTCATCAACATCCGGGCTCAGGAACGAGTAGTCATCAACATCCATCAACATCCGGGCTCAGGAGTGAGTAGTCATCAACATCCAGGCCCAAGAGTGAGTAGTCATCAACATCCGGGCTCAGGAACGAGTAGTCATCAGCAGCCGGGCTCAGGAACGAGTAGTCATCAGCAGCCGGGCTCAGGAACGAGTAGTCATCAACAGCCAGGCTCAAGAGTGAGTAGTCATCAACAGCCGGGCTCAGGAACAAGTAGTCATCAACATCCGGGCTCAGTGAGTAGTCATCAACATCCGGGCTCAGGAACGAGTAGTCATCAATATCCGGGCTCAGGAACGAGTAGTCATCAACAGCCAGGCTCAGGAGTGAGTAGTCATCAACATCCAGGCTCAAGAGTGAGTAGTCATCAACATCCAGGCTCAAGAGTGAGTAGTCATCAACATCCGGGCTCAGGAACGAGTAGTCATCAGCAGCCAGGCTCAGGAACGAGTAGTCATCAGCAGCCGGGCTCAGGAACGAGTAGTCATCAACATCCGGGCTCAAGAGTGAGTAGTCATCAACAGCCGGGCTCAGGAACAAGTAGTCATCAATAGCCGGGCTCAGGAACAAGTAGTCATCAACATCCGGGAAGTAGTCATCAACATCCGGGCTCAGGAATGAGTAGTCATCAACATCCGGGCTCAGGAACGAGTAGTCATCAACATCCGGGCTCAGGAGTGAGTAGTCATCAACATCCAGGCCCAAGAGTGAGTAGTCATCAACATCCGGGCTCAGGAACGAGTAGTCATCAGCGGCCGGGCTCAGGAACGAGTAGTCATCAGCAGCCGGGCTCAGGAACGAGTAGTCATCAACAGCCAGGCTCAAGAGTGAGTAGTCATCAACAGCCGGGCTCAGGAACAAGTAGTCATCAACATCCGGGCTCAGTGAGTAGTCATCAACATCCGGGCTCAGGAACGAGTAGTCATCAACATACGGGCTCAGGAACGAGTAGTCATCAACAGCCAGGCTCAGGAGTGAGTAGTCATCAACATCCAGGCTCAAGAGTGAGTAGTCATCAACATCCAGGCTCAAGAGTGAGTAGTCATCAACATCCGGGCTCAGGAACGAGTAGTCATCAGCAGCCAGGCTCAGGAACGAGTAGTCATCAGCAGCCGGGCTCAGGAACGAGTAATCATCAACATCCGGGCTCAAGAGTGAGTAGTCATCAACAGCCGGGCTCAGGAACAAGTAGTCATCAACAGCCGGGCCAATTCTGTAGAGAATGAGGCCAACAGTTGTAGAGGTGGCTAAGAAGTGAGATGGCCGGTACTTCTTGGGAAGAGATGGATCTCTCCCAGGCTTCAGTAGGCTACAGCTTATTCCAGCTCTTAAAGGAGCTTGCGTGGAGCAAGACTTTCAGCTGCAGAATCCACTTCTTTGCTTCAGACCAGAAGAACTCGATCTGCTCAGTTGCAATCTTGTCTATAGAAATATCTGCTTCCAGCTCCTCCATGGTAGAATGTTTTGTATAGCCAGGGTCTGCCGTGGGTTAGCATTGTGCCTCCGTGGGTTAGCATTGTGCCTCCGTGGGTTAGCATTGTGCCTCCGTGGGTTAGCATTGTTCCTCCATTGGTTAGCAAAGTCTTCTTCCTTCCACTCTTGCCCTTCTTAAGCAATTGGTTGGCAACTTGGTCTGTAGTGACTTAGGGATGCTCAGGGGGCTGATGCTCGGGGGGCTGATGCTCGGGGGGTTGGTTTTGGATCACCAGCCTGGGGATGAGTTCCGCTGCTTTCTTGCTGTATTTAGACATGTCAGTATTCTCAGTAATGCATGTCAGTATTCTCAGTAATGCATGTCAGTATTCTCAGTAATGCATGTCAGTAATGCATGTCAGTATTCTCAGTAATGTATGTCAGTATTCTCAGTAATGCATGTCAGTATTCTCAGTAATGCATGTCAGTATTCTCAGTAATGCATGTCAGTATTCTCAGTAATGCATGTCAGTATTCTCAGTAATGGAGTTCCAGCTCGTACAGCCTTCTTGGCGATACTCTCCATCACTTGCACCCTGGATTGTTGGGAATGGATCCACTTCAAACATGCTCACATGTCCTCATAGATCTCTGCACACTCCTTGGAGAGACAAGGTGTGTCCTGTACCTTGCAGCCTCATGGGGTGTGCTTCCGAGCAGTCTTCAAAACCAGTTCAGTGAGCATGCTGTAGTTGGTGCACTTGGTCTCGTATGCACAAGGCTCTGTTCCAGTTCATTGGTGAAGACACAGAGCTGGTATTACCTGAGAGAGATGACTCTCGTGATGAGGACTCATCCTTGTCATCGCCCAATAATCCTCCTATAATGCAGAGGAAGTGCCGGAGAAGATTGTGTGGTCCAGCACAGACAACTACTCCAGCAACCTCTTCTCTTGGGACTTGGCCTGCACAGAGGGTGTCAAATCCTCAAGCAGAGGAGGCTTTACTCATATGTGGTCAAGGCCAGCAATAACCTTCTCTTGTGTGCTCCTCCCGTCAAATAACAATATCATAATCTCACACTGTGCACAGCACATGGAGTATTTAATTACAGCACACCAGCAGGTGTTCTAAATTATATTCATGGCATATGTAGCTAAATCAATCTCTGCATAAGGTAGTTAGTCCCCAGCTTGCCGAGGGCCGTGGGGGGGAGGAGAGGGGTGCTTATTATGGTGTGCGTTGTTGTATTGTGTTGAGGTTTGTGCCAACCTTACGAGGATAGCCGGGGGTCTAATGCATTGCCATTGTATTGAGGTTTGTGCCAACCTTACGAGGATAGCCGGGGGTCTAGTGCAATGCCATTGTGTTGATGGCAACACTCAACCATGGCATAAATGAATGCTCGTTGCTCACTGAAGCCCAGGGGTCTCGGAGACTTCATTGTACGTATCATGTGCTGAATGTATTGCCATCAGAATAGGAAGCATATGCCCATTTCCTGTTCAATAGTTCATCAGTTAATGTGGTGTGTGTGTGTGTGTGTGTCTGTGTGTGTGGTGTGTGTGTGTAGTATCTGCACTATCAATGGGACAGCTCTGAGGGGCACTCTGAGGTGTGATCCTGACCTGGTACTGGAAGCTGAACAAAAGTTTGACAACGACACTTCAGCTGTTAACGAGGTATTGAGAGCTCTAGCCCTTGCTTGCTTGCAACCTGCCACACTGCTGGTCCATAACTGCAGGCCATTGTTGTTGTTGTTATTGTGGATGTTGTCGTCGTGACTCGTGTCGTGGTTGTTGTCGTCGTGGTTGTTGCTGCTGTTGTCGTGGTTGTTGTTGTTGTTGCTGTTGTTGTTTGGATGCTGCTGTATTGTGGTTTATTATTATGTTTAGAGTGAACTTTTGAACTTCTCTACCCATGTCATTGAGGTGTGAGCTTTGCAGTGCTGCATCCCGGTGTCTATAATTAGACCACGCTGCATCGTGGCATCTATAATTAGACCACACTGCATCGTGCATCGTGGTGTCTATAATTAGACCACGCTGCATCGTGGTGTCTATAATTAGACCACGCTGCATCCCGGTGTCTATAATTAGACCACACTGCATCGCAGTGTCTATAATTAGACCATGCTGCATCGTGTGTCTATAATTAGACCACGCTGCATCGCAGTGTCTATAATTAGACCACGCTGCATCACAGTGTCTATAATTAGACCACACTGCATCGTGTGTCTATAATTAGACCACACTGCATCGTGTGTCTATAATTAGACCACACTGCATCACAGTGTCTATAATTAGACCACGCTGCATCCCGGTGTCTATAATTAGACCACACTGCATCGCAGTGTCTATAATTAGACCATGCTGCATCGTGTGTCTATAATTAGACCACGCTGCATCGCAGTGTCTATAATTAGACCACGCTGCATCACAGTGTCTATAATTAGACCACACTGCATCGTGTGTCTATAATTAGACCACACTGCATCGTGTGTCTATAATTAGACCACGCTGCATCACAGTGTCTATAATTAGACCACGCTGCATCGGGTGTCTATAATTAGACCACGGGATACAAAATAATTGCAGGGCAGCCTGTGCAGCTGCTTGGCGCGGAGCATCTCCAGAAACAGCCTCTTTAGGTGGAGATTGGCAGCCATTTTCTGTCTTGTTCTTCCTGGCTTGCCCCATCCAACTGGGAGTAGACTATTCTGTAACTACTGGGCATGTGTAACTACTGGGCATGTGCAGGTGAGTCCGCTTGCATTGAGCGCGTGCTGCTCATTGTATGTTGTGAATGAGGTCAGAGTTCACACTCTAGGCTTGTTTGCTGTCCATCCGTTAGTGGAGGTTCAGAGTGCAGAGGTGAGGGGAGGTCCAGATGTGCTGACCATGCCCATTATTAGATGCTGATCATACCATTACTTGATACACACACTTGTTTAAAGTGTCGACCACACCCACATACCACACCCATTAGTGGACCTGATTTTATTGGACCTGATTTTAAAGGTGTTACTTGTTGTGTTGTTTACTTGTGTTGTTGTTGACGTGTGTGTTGATGTGTGTGTTGTTGTTGCCATGTGTTTTGTTGTTGTTGACGTGTGTGTTGTTGACGGGTGTGTTGATCTGGAGGTGTGCACAACACTGAACCCTGTGCTGAGAGAAGCCTTCTCTGAAGTCTTCTTCTTCCTGGATGCTGCCAACATAAACATGTCCTTCACCGAGCTCGATGCGGGCAACTGGACGAAGCCCCCCACGTGCATGCATGGCATCACAGGACTCACCAGGACCATCACCATCGTGGGTAAGTGGGTGTGGCTATCATGAGGGAGGGGAGGAGTTACAGGAGTGGGGTTATTGGTCTCGGGTCCATTGGTGTGGGGTGCTATTGGTATGGGGCTATGATATGGGGACTTGGGTAAGGGGGTTATTTGATGAGGGGGCTCATTGGTGTGGGGGTTATTTGGTGAGGGGTTATTTGGTGAGGGGGCTATTTGGTGAGGGGTCTATTGATGCGGGGGTTATTTCGTGTGGGGGTTATTGGTGCGGGGGTTATTTTATTTCGTGTGGGGGTTATTTGGTGTGGGGAAAGCTGCAGGATGGAGAAAAGGTCTCGCAATTTTTTTTGAAAGCTACACTCACCTCTTCAACACCACATACATCACACTCACCACACTATGTTCTCCCCCTCCAGAGAATGGAGGTATCAGCTACCTGCGTAAAGGAGAGGTTCGTCCTGACGAGGTGGGGACAGATCCGCAAGTGACAGCAACACTCACCACCAGTTTCCTTATCCTCATTGGCATCTTCTTCCCCTCTGTAACAGGTCACATGATTACTTCCCCCTCTGTAACAGGTCACATGATTACTTCCCCTCTGTAGCAGGCACATGATTACTTCCCCTCTGTAGCAGGTCACATGATTACTTCCCCCTCTGTAACAGGTCACATGATTACTTCCCCTCTGTAACACGTCACATGATTACTTCCCCTCTGTAACAGGTCACATGATTACTTCCCCTCTGTAACAGGTCACATGGTTACTTCCCCTCTGTAGCAGGTCACATGATTACTTCCCCTCTGTAACACGTCACATGATTACCATAGAATTTAGTTGAGGGGCCAACCTGATAGAATTTAGTTGAGGGGTGAACCAGTTAGAATGTGATCAATAGATCTCCATGTGTTAGCCACACCCACTTCTGACCCACTATGCCCATAATGTCATAATCCTGTAAGAATCACTGGTGTGTGTGTGTGTGTGTGTGTTAGTAGTGTGTGTGTGTTAGTAGTGTGTGTGTGTGTTAATAGTGTGTGTGTGTGTGTTAGTAGTGTGTGTGTGTGTTAATAGTGTGTGTGTGTGTGTTAGTAGTGTGTGTGTGTGTTAATAGTGTGTGTGTGTGTGTTAGTAGTGTGTGTGTGTGTGTTAGTAGTGTGTGTGTGTGTTAATAGTGTGTGTGTGTGTGTTAGTAGTGTGTGTGTGTGTTTTAGTAGTGTGTGTGTGTGTGTGTGAGTGTTAATGAGTTCTTGTTCTGCAGGCATTATGGCTGGCTCTAACAGGTCAGGGGACTTGAAGGATGCTCAGAAGTCCATCCCCATAGGGACCCTGGCTGCGGTAACCACCACCTCCACCATCTGTATCCTCCCTGTCTGTGCGTGCAGTGTCACCTAGACCACACCCCTAACATGCATTCCTAACCACACCCAACTCGATAGTCCTGGCTACACCTACAGCCCCTCCCTACGCTACAGACTAGATATTAAACAAGCAGCCAGTCCTCACCTAATAGAGCTGCTCTAACTTGCTAGCTTCATTCCTCACCTTCCTCTGTTTGGCCATGATGTGCACCTGTTCTCATGCTACAGTGCCCCTGTCTCTATCATTGCTGGGCCCACTATCACTGCTACAGTGCCCCTGTCTCTATCATTGCTGGGCCCACTATCACTGCTACAGTGCCCCTGTCTCTATCATTGCTGGGCTCACTATCACTGCTACAGTGCCCCTGTCTCTATCATTGCTGGGCCCACTATCACTGCTACAGTGTCCCTGTCTCTATCATTGCTGGGCCCACTATCACTGCTACAGTGCCCCTGTCTCTATCATTGCTGGGCCCACTATCACTGCTACAGTGCCCCTGTCTCTATCATTGCTGGGCTCACTATCACTGCTACAGTGTCCCTGTCTCTATCATTGCTGGGCCCACTATCACTGCTACAGTGCCCCTGTCTCTATCATTGCTGGGCTCACTATCACTGCTACAGTGTGTGGTGCGTGGAGGTTGCATATACACTGTATATGTGCATGTGTTGAGGGTGTTACACACGTATGTGTAGAGGGTAGAGGGTGCTTACACATGTGCATGTGTTGAGGGTGGAGGGTGCTTACACATGTGCATGTGTTGAGGGTGGAGGGTGCTTACACATGTGCATGTGTAGAGGGTGGAGGGTGCCTACACATGTGCATGTGTCCCACTTGTTTCTGTCTCCTTAACTGGACCTGGTCTAGACCTCACATGTGTTATCTTGTTTGGTTGGACAATCCGGCGCTTCTTGCTGCTTGATCAATTTGGAGAGGCTGCAGGCCTGACAGTGGCCCTGTTGTCATGGCCCACTATCTGGATCATCTTGGTGGGCTCTCTCTTCTCTACATTGGGGGCAGCACTGCAGTCCCTCACAGGAGCGCCACGCCTCCTCCAGGCCATTGCCAATGACAACCTGCTCTTCTTCCTCAACTTCTTCAAGCGGACTGGCCTGAATGGCGAGCCAAGCTTTGCCCTCCTGCTAACTGTCATGCTCTCTGAAGTGGGCGTGCTCATAGCCTCCCTGGACCTGGTGGCTCCTATTCTAACCATGTGCGCAAGATCACTGCACCCTCCTCACCTCTGTCTCTCATCACTCTCCAGCCTGCCACTCCCCTCTCTCTCACGTCTGACCTTCAACTAAATATTATTCCCTCCTCTACCCTCGTCCCTTCATATCCAGTTTGACCACACACACACACACCCTCTTAGGTTCTTCCTCATGTGCTACATGTTCGTGAACTTTGCGTGCGTGCTACAGTCCATCTTGAAGGCTCCTAACTGGCGCCCTCGCTTCCGCTACTACCACTGGTCGTCCTCGCTGGCCGGAGCTCTTCTGTGTCTGGTGCTCATGTTCCTGGTGTCCTGGTACTACGCCCTCATGGCGCTCATCCTGGCGGCCATCATCTACAAGTATATCGAGTACAGGGGGTGAGTCTCTCGCAGAGGACACTTCCTGTCCACACCCACCCTTCTGCTGCACAAGTATACGGCTGTGTAACCACGGTTACCACTCCTCCCTCTCCTCCACTTGGTGTCTTCCTCACTCCATGATCTTGCCTTCTCCCTCCCCTCTTGCACACACACACTCCACACATACACTCACACACACACACTCCCGTTTCTCTGTGCCAGAGCTGAGAAGGAATGGGGTGATGGTGTACATGGATTGAGCCTCCAGGCAGCCCGCTACGCCCTCCTCAAGCTGGAGGAGGGGCCAATACACACCAAGAACTGGCGGCCGCAGATCTTGCTGCTGTGCAAGTTGGACACTAACCTGCTGCCAGCCCAGCCCAAGATCCTGAGCTTTGCCAGTCAGCTCAAGGCTGGTGAGAGCTCTCCTCCTCCACATGGACTTGCCCGGGTCCTGTAGTCTGTTAGGCTCACCTGCACACACCTGCCAACTTGCATGTGTATGCATGTGTGTTTGTGTGTGTATGGCAGGCTGTTGCCATGCCTACATGCCCTAGGCTGTTGCCATGCCTACATGCCCTAGGCTACAGTACTTGTTGCCATGCCTACATGCCCTCAGCTACAGTACTTGTTGCCATGCCTACATGCCCTCAGCTACAGTACTTGTTGCCATGCCTACATGCCCATAGCTACAGTACTTGTTGCCATGCCTACATGCCCTCAGCTACAGTACTTGTTGCCATGCCTACATGCCCTCAGCTACAGTACTTGTTGCCATGCCTACATGCACTCAGCTACAGTACTTGTTGCCATGCCTACATGCCCTCAGCTACAGTACTTAGGCTACAGTACTTGTTGCCATGCCTACATGCACTCAACTACAGTACTTGTTGCCATGCCTACATGCCCTCAGCTACAGTACTTGTTGCCATGCCTACACATGCCCATAGCTACAGTACTTGTTGCCATGCCTACATGCCCTCAGCTACAGTACTTGTTGCCATGCCTACATGCCCTCAGCTACAGTACTTGTTGCCATGCCTACATGCCCTCAGCTACAGTACTTGTTGCCATGCCTACATGCCCATAGCTACAGTACTTGTTGCCATGCCTACATGCCCTCAGCTACAGTACTTGTTGCCATGCCTACATGCACTCAGCTACAGTATTTGTTGCCATGCCTACATGCCCTCAGCTACAGTACTTGTTGCCATGCCTACATGCCCTCGGCTACTTGTTGCCATGCCTACATGCCCATGGCTACATACTTGCTCCACCAACACTGTGCTAATGAGTGTGATGTCTGTGGTGACAGGTAAAGGGTTGATGATGGTGCACTCAATCCTGGAGGGTAAGTTCACGGAGATGTATGCCGAGGTCATAGCTGCCAAGCAGAGTTTGAAGAGGTTCATAGACGACTACCACATAGAAGGCTTTGTGAAGGTTGTGGCCAGCATGGACCCCCTGGACGGACTAGTACACACGTACGTGCGTGTTTGTACATATGGTGTTGCTATGGTGATTTGCATGTGTTAGCGAGGCACTGACGTTTAAAACATAAATGATTAGAAATGGAACAGCTACGTACGTATGTGCATGCAGTGAGACAGATCATGTAGACCACACCCAACACCACACCAACAAGACAACAGGTGACCATCTAGTTTTAGTGGGTATGATTTAAATGGTAAAGGATCGTCAAGTGAGTGTGGTTTGCATGGGTCCATTCGTTGTTAACTTGTTTTTTGACCAGACAATCTTAAAACCTCCTCCTCGATCAAGTGGTTGGCTTTTAATTTGTAGCTGTTGCTGTTTCTATATATTGTACGGTGAAGAACTGCACACTGTCTGACTGTCTTCAGGGTCTCCAGGGAATCTTATCCAAGTCATGTACATAAGGTTGGCTGCAGCCTCCTTCAATGTCTTGTAGGGTTGGCTGCAGCCTCCTTCAATGTCTTGTAGGATTGGCTGCAGCCTCCTTCAATGTCTTGTAGGGTTGGCTGCAGCCTCCTTCAATGTCTTGTAGGGTTGGCTGCAGCCTCCTTCAATGTCTTGTAGGGTTGGCTATGGCCTCCTTCAATGTCTTGTAGAGTTGGCTGCAGCCTCCTTCAGTGTCTTGTAGGGTTGGCTATGGCCTCCTTCAATGTCTTGTAGGGTTGGCTATGGCCTCCTTCAATGTCTTGTAGGGTTGGCTGCAGCCTCCTTCAATGTCTTGTAGGGTTGGCTATGGCCTCCTTCAATGTCTTGTAGAGTTGGCTGTGGCCTCCTTCAATGTCTTGTAGGGTTGGCTGTGGCCTCCTTCAATGTCTTGTAGGGTTGGCTATGGCCTCCTTCAATGTCTTGTAGGGTTGGCTGCATCCTCCTTCAATGTCTTGTAGGGTTGGCTGCATCCTCCTTCAGTGTCTTGTAGGGTTGGCTATGGCCTCTTTCAATGTCTTGTAGGGTTGGCTATGGCCTCCTTCAATGTCTTGTAGAGTTGGCTGCAGCCTCCTTCAATGTCTTGTAGGGTTGGCTATGGCCTCCTTCAATGTCTTGTAGAGTTGGCTGCAGCCTCCTTCAATGTCTTGTAGGGTTGGCTATGGCCTCCTTCAATGTCTTGTAGGGTTGGCTGCAGCCTCCTTCAATGTCTTGTAGAGTTGGCTGTGGCCTCCTTCAATGTCTTGTAGGGTTGGCTATGGCCTCCTTCAATGTCTTGTAGGGTTGGCTATGGCCTCCTTCAATGTCTTGTAGGGTTGGCTATGGCCTCCTTCAATGTCTTGTAGGGTTGGCTGCAGCCTCCTTCAATGTCTTGTAGAGTTGGCTGTGGCCTCCTTCAATGTCTTGTAGGGTTGGCTATGGCCTCCTTCAATGTCTTGTAGGGTTGGCTATGGCCTCCTTCAATGTCTTGTATGGTTGGCTGCAGCCTCCTTCAATGTCTTGTAGGGTTGACTGCAGCCTCCTTCAATGTCTTGTAGGGTTGGCTATGGCCTCCTTCAATGTCTTGTAGAGTTGGCTGTGGCCTCCTTCAATGTCTTGTAGGGTTGGCTATGGCCTCCTTCAATGTCTTGTAGAGTTGGCTGCAGCCTCCTTCAATGTCTTGTAGGGTTGGCTGCAGCCTCCTTCAATGTCTTGTAGGGTTGGCTATGGCCTCCTTCAATGTCTTGTAGGGTTGGCTATGACCTCCTTCAATGTCTTGTAGGGTTGTCTATGGCCTCCTTCAATGTCTTGTAGGGTTGGCTGCAGCCTCCTTCAGTGTCTTGTAGGGTTGGCTATGGCCTCCTTCAATGTCTTGTAGGGTTGGCTATGGCCTCCTTCAATGTCTTGTAGGGTTGACTGCAGCCTCCTTCAATGTCTTGTAGGGTTGGCTGTAGCCTCCTTCAATGTCTTGTAGAGTTGGCTGTGGCCCCCTTCAATGTCTTGTAGGGTTGGCTATGGCCTCCTTCAATGTCTTGTAGGGTTGGCTATGGCCTCCTTCAATGTCTTGTAGGGTTGGCTGCATCCTCCTTCAATGTCTTGTAGGGTTGGCTGCATCCTCCTTCAGTGTCTTGTAGGGTTGGCTATGGCCTCCTTCAATGTCTTGTAGGGTTGGCTGCAGCCTCCTTCAATGTCTTGTAGGGTTGGCTATGGCCTCCTTCAATGTCTTGTAGGGTTGGCTATGGCCTCCTTCAATGTCTTGTAGGGTTGGCTGCAGCCTCCTTCAGTGTCTTGTAGGGTTGGCTATGGCCTCCTTCAATGTCTTGTAGGGTTGGCTATGGCCTCCTTCAATGTCTTGTAGGGTTGGCTGCAGCCTCCTTCAATGTCTTGTAGGGTTGGCTGCAGCCTCCTTCAATGTCTTGTAGGGTTGGCTGCAGCCTCCTTCAATGTCTTGTAGGGTTGGCTATGGCCTCCTTCAATGTCTTGTAGGGTTGGCTGCAGCCTCCTTCAATGTCTTGTAGGGTTGGCTATGGCCTCCTTCAATGTCTTGTAGGGTTGGCTGCAGCCTCCTTCAATGTCTTGTAGGGTTGGCTATGACCTCCTTCAATGTCTTGTAGGGTTGGCTATGGCCTCCTTCAATGTCTTGTAGGGTTGGCTGCAGCCTCCTTCAGTGTCTTGTAGGGTTGGCTATGGCCTCCTTCAATGTCTTGTAGGGTTGGCTATGGCCTCCTTCAATGTCTTGTAGGGTTGACTGCAGCCTCCTTCAATGTCTTGTAGGGTTGGCTGTAGCCTCCTTCAATGTCTTGTAGAGTTGGCTGTGGCCCCCTTCAATGTCTTGTAGGGTTGGCTATGGCCTCCTTCAATGTCTTGTAGGGTTGGCTATGACCTCCTTCAATGTCTTGTAGGGTTGGCTGCATCCTCCTTCAATGTCTTGTAGGGTTGGCTGCATCCTCCTTCAGTGTCTTGTAGGGTTGGCTATGGCCTCCTTCAATGTCTTGTAGGGTTGGCTGCAGCCTCCTTCAATGTCTTGTAGGGTTGGCTATGGCCTCCTTCAATGTCTTGTAGGGTTGGCTATGGCCTCCTTCAATGTCTTGTAGGGTTGGCTGCAGCCTCCTTCAATGTCTTGTAGGGTTGGCTGCAGCCTCCTTCAATGTCTTGTAGGGTTGGCTATGGCCTCCTTCAATGTCTTGTAGGGTTGGCTGCAGCCTCCTTCAATGTCTTGTAGGGTTGGCTATGGCCTCCTTCAATGTCTTGTAGGGTTGGCTGCAGCCTCCTTCAATGTCTTGTAGGGTTGGCTGCATCCCCCTTCAGTGTCTTGTAGGGTTGGCTATGGCCTCCTTCAATGTCTTGTAGGGTTGGCTATGGCCTCCTTCAATGTCTTGTAGGGTTGGCTGCAGCCTCCTTCAGTTCTTGTAGGGTTGGCTATGGCCTCCTTCAATGTCTTGTAGGGTTGGCTGCAGCCTCCTTCAATGTCTTGTAGGGTTGGCTGCAGCCTCCTTCAATGTCTTGTAGGGTTGGCTATGGCCTCCTTCAATGTCTTGTAGGGTTGGCTGCAGCCTCCTTCAATGTCTTGTAGGGTTGGCTACAATGTCTTATAGGGTTGGCTATGGCCTCCTTCAATGTCTTGTAGGGTTGGCTATGACCTCCTTCAATGTCTTGTAGGGTTGGCTATGGCCTCCTTCAATGTCTTGTAGGGTTGGCTGCAGCCTCCTTCAATGTCTTGTAGGGTTGGCTATGGCCTCCTTCAATGTCTTGTAGGGTTGGCTGCAGCCTCCTTCAATGTCTTGTAGGGTTGGCTGCAGCCTCCTTCAATGTCTTGTAGGGTTGGCTATGGCCTCCTTCAATGTCTTGTAGGGTTGGCTGCATCCTCCTTCAGTGTCTTGTAGGGTTGGCTATGGCCTCCTTCAATGTCTTGTAGGGTTGGCTATGGCCTCCTTCAATGTCTTGTAGGGTTGGCTATGACCTCCTTCAATGTCTTGTAGGGTTGGCTATGGCCTCCTTCAATGTCTTGTAGGGTTGGCTGCAGCCTCCTTCAATGTCTTGTAGGGTTGGCTATGGCCTCCTTCAATGTCTTGTAGGGTTGGCTGCAGGCTCCTTCAATGTCTTGTAGGGTTGGCTGCAGCCTCCTTCAATGTCTTGTAGGGTTGGCTATGGCCTCCTTCAATGTCTTGTAGGGTTGGCTGCAGCCTCATTCAATGTCTTGTAGGGTTGGCTGCAGCCTCCTTCAATGTCTTGTAGGGTTGGCTGCAGCCTCATTCAATGTCTTGTAGGGTTGGCTATGGCCTCCTTCAATGTCTTGTAGGGTTGGCTGCAGCCTCCTTCAATGTCTTGTAGGGTTGGCTATGGCCTCCTTCAATGTCTTGTAGGGTTGGCTGCAGCCTCCTTCAATGTCTTGTAGGGTTGGCTATGGCCTCCTTCAATGTCTTGTAGGGTTGACTGCATCCTGGTATTTATAGGAGTGCTTCCTGGTGCCATATTATAACCATATAAGGAGTGCTCCCTCGTTCCATGAACATGCATATTATGTGTGCGTGTGTGTGGGCTACAGCATCCAGAGTGCAGGGCTCGGAGGGATGAGGCACAACACAGTGGTACTCTGCTGGCCCGACTCGTGGCGCAAGACCAACTCCTGGAAAACCTTCATAGGCAAGTGCACACCCACACACACACACCCACACACACACACACACACACACACACGATTGATCGTGAATGCAAAGCCCCTCTCCTTTCCTTTCTTCTTTTATTATTAAAAAAACTTTTTGCCAAATATTTTAACGAAGTCTTATGTATTGTGTGATGAGTGCCGTGTCATGTGTGCAGAGTGTGAATGTGTGATGTGTGCAGAGTGTATTGTGTCATGTGTGCAGAGTGTATTGTGTCATGTGGGCAGAGTGCATTGTGTCATGTGGGCAGAGTGCATTGTGTCATGTGGGCAGAGTGTATTGTGTCATGTGTGCAGTGTATTGTGTCATGTGTGCAGAGTGTATTGTGTCATGTGTGCAGAGTGTATTGTGTCATGTGGGCAGAGTGTATTGTGTCATGTGTGCAGTGTATTGTGTCATGTGTGCAGAGTGTATTGTGTCATGTGTCCAGAGTGTATTGTGTCATGTGTGCAGAGTGTATTGTGTCATGTGGGCAGGGTGTATTGTGTCATGTGTGGTGTGTGCAGAGTGTATTATGTGGTGTGTGCAGTGTATTATGTGATGTGTGGTGTGTGCAGAGTGTATTCGTGTTGCATCCAAGAGGGAGCTGGCTGTGTTGGTGCCCAAGGGTATCAACTGGTTCCCTAGCAACGAGGACAGGATGCGGGGTAACATTGACATCTGGTGGGTTGTCCATGACGGAGGCTTGCTTATGCTCCTCCCCTTCCTCCTCCACCAGCACAAGGTCTGGAAACATTGTAAGCTCCGCATCTTCACCATTGCACGTATCCTCATTATCACCATGTGGTGTAAACACCATGTGGGGCATGCAGCCACCCTCACCACCACGTGGGAGGTGTGATGTGCTTCTTGTGGTGGCCTCGATCACATGATCGAGAACTTGGCCTTCCCCGCTGAAGCAACTAGTCCAAAGGTCGGCTTCTATCATCATTTTTAATTAAGGAGGAAGTAGTAGAATGTTTACGCATTATGTGATCAGCTGACGATTATGAGACGTAGGCCACACCCACACATGCTGGTGATCATGAGATAGGATGCATGCAGCCACGCCCACACATGCTGGTGATCATGAGATAGGATGCATGCAGCCACGCCCACACATGCTGGTGATCATGAGATAGGATGCATGCAGCCACACCCACACATGCTGGTGATCAAGATAGGATGCATGCAACGCCTACACATGCTGGTGATCATGAGATAGGATGCATGCAGCCACGCCCACACATGCTGGTGATCATGAGATAGGATGCATGCAGCCACGCCCACACATGCTGGTGATCATGAGATAGGATGCATGCAGCCAAGCCCACACATGCTGGTGATCATGAGATAGGATGCATGCAGCCACACCCACACATGCTGGTGATCATGAGATAGGATGCATGCAGCCACGCCCACACACATGCTGGTGATCATGAGATAGGATGCATGCAACCACACCCACACATGCTGGTGATCATGAGATAGGATGCATGCAGCCACACCCACACATGCTGGTGATCATGAGATAGGATGCATGCAACGCCCACACATGCTGGTGATCATGAGATAGGATGCATGCAGCCACGCCCACACATGCTGGTGATCATGAGATAGGATGCATGCAGCCACGCCCACACATGCTGGTGATCATGAGATAGGATGCATGCAACCACACCCACACATGCTGGTGATCATGAGATAGGATGCATGCAGCCACGCCCACACACATGCTGGTGATCATGAGATAGGATGCATGCAGCCACACCCACACATGCTGGTGATCATGAGATAGGACGCATGCAATGCCCACACATGCTGGTGATCATGAGATAGGATGCATGCAGACACGCCCACACATGCTGGTGATCATGAGATAGGATGCATGCAACGCCCACGCATGCTGGTGATCATGAGATAGGATGCAGCCACACCCACGCATGTTGGTGATCATGAGATAGGATGCATGCAGCCACACCCACACATGCTGGTGATCATGAGATAGGATGCATGCAGCCACACCCACACATGCTGGTGATCATGAGATAGGATGCATGAAGCCACACCCACACATGCTGGTGATCAAGAGATAGGATGCATGCAGCCACGCCCACACATGCTGGTGATCATGAGATAGGATGCATGCAGCCACACCCACACATGCTGGTGATCATGAGATAGGATGCATGAAGCCACACCCACACATGCTGGTGATCATGAGATAGGATGCATGCAGCCACGCCCACACATGCTGGTGATCATGAGATAGGATGCATGCAGCCACACCCACACATGCTGGTGATCATGAGATAGGATGCATGCAGCCACGCCCACATAGTGCAGGGTTCAGTAGCTCCTTGACTTGAGTGCGTATAGAAATGGAGGACAACAGTATTCAGATGAAGAAGGACTTGGTGGCATTCCTTTACCAACTTCGCATTCCTGCCGAAGTGGATGTCATTGAGATGGCAAGTCAAGCACACACACACCTCACTACTCACTCACACACCTCACTACTCACACACACCTCACTACTCACACACACACCTCACTACTCACACACACCTCATACTCACACACCTCACTACTCACACGCCTCACTACTCACACACCTCACTACTCACACACCTCACTACTCACACACCTCACTACTCACACACCTCACTACTCACACACCTCACTACTCACACACCTCACTACTCACACACACCTCACTACTCACACACCTCACTACTCACACACACCTCACTACTCACACACCTCACTACTCACACACCTCACTACTCACACACACCTCACTACTTACATACCTCACTACTCACACACCTCACTACTCACACACACCTCACTACTCACACACACCTCATACTCACACCTCACTACTCACACACCTCACTACTCACCTACACCTCACTACTCACACACCTCACTACTCACACACCTCACTACTCACACACCTCACTACTCACACACCTCACTACTCACACACCTCACTACTCACACACCTCATACTCACACACACCTCACTACTCACACACCTCACTACTCACACACCTCACTACTCACACACCTCACTACTCACACACCTCACTACTCACACACCTCACTACTCACACACCTCATACTCACACACACCTCACTACTCACACACTACTCACACACATCTCACTACTCACACACCTCACTACTCACACGCCTCACTACTCACACGCCTCACTACTCACACGCCTCACTCACACCTCACTACTCACACATACCTCACTACTCTCACACACCTCACTACTCACACACCTCACTACTCTCACATACCTCACTACTCACACACCTCACTACTCACACACACCTAACTACTCACACACACCTCACTACTCACACACACCTCACTACTCACACACACCTCACTACTCACTCACACCTCACTACTCACACACACCTCACTACTCACACACTACTCACACATACCTCACTACTCACACACACCTCACTACTCTCACTACTCACACACCTCACTACTCACACCTCACTACTCACACACCTCACTACTCACACCTCACTACTCACACACCTCACTACTCACACCTCATACTCACTCACACCTCACTACTCACTCACACCTCACTACTCTCACACCTCACTACTCTCACACACCTCACTACTCACACACCTCACTACTCACACACACCTCACTACTCACACACTCACTCACCTCAACCTGTAGCCTGACAATAGCATATCTGCCTACACATATGAGCGCACTTTGCTGATGGAGCAGAGGAATGAGATGCTGCATCAGATGAAGTTGACCTCTCGTCAGAAACGAGGGGACGTCCAACACTTGCTGGCTAGGTCCTTCAGTGTCAAGAACGTGTCCCACAGCCTGACGAGCCCCCCTCCTGGTGGTAATCCTACAGAAATATCCATTCCTGTACCAAAGCTGGTGGTTGGTACGCAGACCAAGTCGTCGTCACACACACAGCCTTCCTCTTCTCTGCCCACTTTGGAGGTGACTGCAGAGACACTGTCTCTAGGGGAACTGTCGGTGGAACCGTGCGTGCTCGGGGGAACATGTGCGGAGCACGACGGGTTGGGGAAGAAGAGGGATGAACTTATTGACCTCTCCTCCTATCCCCCCGTGTCGGAGGAAGGTGTGTCTGGTGCAGGTGTCGCAGGGACGGTGCTGCGGAGCAGACACAGCTCATCAAGTACCATCAGCTCAACCGACCACCAGTCTGTTACCACTCCTCTTCTAGAAACAGACGATCCTTCCGGCTTGCCTGTGCTCAGTAAGCCTGGGGTGAAGTCCTACGACCAGATGTTCTCAGAGAAGCGGGGGGATGAAGGGATCCCTTTGGGGGGCACTGCGGACAACCTCACCACAGAACCGTGAGATTATAAATGGATGTTGATTGTGAGGGTGGGTGTGGCTTGCGAAGTGGATGGGAAATTTGGAGACTTGGCTGGGTGTGGCTTAAGTTAGAAAGAGTTGGCCATGTCTGCACCTCGGTGGACTAGCTAGCTAGTGTGGGTGTGGCCATGGCTGGTGTGGGTGTGGCCATGGCTGGCGTGGGTCAAGTAGTCTGTTGCCTCTTTGACAAGGTTGAGGTGGAGCCAGTGGAGTTGAGGTGTGTGTATACAGCCAGTGGAGTTGAGGTGTGTGTATGTAGCCAGTGGAGTTGAGGTGTGTGTATGTAGCCAGTGGAGTTGAGGTGTGTGTATGTATACAGCCAGTGGAGTTGAGGTGTGTGTATACAGCCAGTGGAGTTGAGGTGTGTGTGTGTGTACAGCCAGTGGAGTTGAGGTGTGTGTATGTAGCCAGTGGAGTTGAGGTGTGTGTATGTAGCCAGTGGAGTTGAGGTGTGTGTGTGTATACAGCCAGTGGAGTTGAGGTGTGTGTATGTATACAGCCAGTGGAGTTGAGGTGTGTGTGTGTATACAGCCAGTGGAGTTGAGGCGTGTGTATGTAGCCAGTGGAGTTGAGGTGTGTGTGTGTGTACAGCCAGTGGAGTTGAGGTGTCTGTGTACATAATATTTATTATAAAGTATGAAGTCTGTCTGTATGTGTCGGTCCTATGGCCACCCAAACCGCTGGACCAAATGCTTTCAAATATGGCATGAAGGAAGGTTTTGACCCAACTTAAAGAATAGGCTGTTAAATTGGCATCCTAAGGCCTTTTTCGAGGTCGGGAGGGCTATTGCGGGCGTAAGGAGTTGTCTCACAGAAAAGTACTTTAAAAAAATTGTTCGCAGACTACTACTATGGTTCTGTATCTAGCTATACCTAGACTATGGTTCTGTATCTAGCTACCTAGACTATGGTTCTGTATCTATAGCTACATCTAGACTATGGTTCTGTATCTATAGCTACACCTAGACTATGGTTCTGTATCTATAGCTACACCTAGACTATGGTTCTGTATCTATAGCTACACCTAGACTATGGTTCTGTATCTATAGCTACACCTAGACTATGGTTCTGTATCTATAGCTACACCTAGACTATGGTTCTGTATCTAGCTACACCTAGACTATGGTTCTGTATCTATAGCTACACCTAGACAATGGTTCTGTATCTATAGCTACACCTAGACTATGGTTCTGTATCTATAGCTACACCTAGACTATGGTTCTGTATCTATAGCTACACCTAGACTATGGTTCTGTATCTATAGCTACACCTAGACTATGGTTCTGTATCTATAGCTACACCTAGACTATGGTTCTGTATCTATAGCTACACCTAGACTATGGTTCTGTATCTATAGCTACACCTAGACTATGGTTCTGTATCTAGCTACACCTAGACTATGGTTCTGTATCTATAGCTACACCTAGACTATGGTTCTGTATCTAGCTACACCTAGACTATGGTTCTGTATCTATAGCTACACCTAGACTATGGTTCTGTATCTAGCTCACCTAGACTATGGTTCTGTATCTATAGCTACACCTAGACTATGGTTCTGTATCTATAGCTACACCTAGACTATGGTTCTGTATCTATAGCTACACCTAGACTATGGTTCTGTATCTAGCTACACCTAGACTATGGTTCTGTATCTATAGCTACACCTAGACTATGGTTCTGTATCTATAGCTACACCTAGACTATGGTTCTGTATCTATAGCTACACCTAGACTATGGTTCTGTATCTATAGCTACACCTAGACTATGGTTCTGTATCTATAGCTACACCTAGACTATGGTTCTGTATCTATAGCTATACCTAGACTATGGTTCTGTATCTATAGCTACACCTAGACTATGGTTCTGTATCTATAGCTACACCTAGACTATGGTTCTGTATCTATAGCTACACCTAGACTATGGTTCTGTATCTATAGCTACACCTAGACTATGGTTCTGTATCTATAGCTACACCTAGACTATGGTTCTGTATCTATAGCTACACCTAGACTATGGTTCTGTATCTATAGCTACACCTAGACTATGGTTCTGTATCTATAGCTACACCTAGACTATGGTTCTGTATCTATAGCTACACCTAGACTATGGTTCTGTATCTATAGCTACACCTAGACTATGGTTCTGTATCTATAGCTACACCTAGACTATGGTTCTGTATCTAGCTACACCTAGACTATGGTTCTGTATCTATAGCTACACCTAGACTATGGTTCTGTATCTATAGCTACACCTAGACTATGGTTCTGTATCTATAGCTACACCTAGACTATGGTTCTGTATCTATAGCTACACCTAGACTATGGTTCTGTATCTATAGCTACACCTAGACTATGGTTCTGTATCTATAGCTACACCTAGACTATGGTTCTGTATCTATAGCTACACCTAGACTATGGTTCTGTATCTATAGCTACACCTAGACTATGGTTCTGTATCTAGCTACACCTAGACTATGGTTCTGTATCTATAGCTACACCTAGACTATAGGTTCTGTATCTATAGCTACACCTAGACTATGGTTCTGTATCTATAGCTACACCTAGACTATGGTTCTGTATCTATAGCTACACCTAGACTATAGGTTCTGTATCTATAGCTACACCTAGACTATGGTTCTGTATCTATAGCTACACCTAGACTATGGTTCTGTATCTAGCTACACCTAGACTATGGTTCTGTATCTATAGCTATACCTAGACTATGGTTCTGTATCTATAGCTACACCTAGACTATGGTTCTGTATCTATAGCTACACCTAGACTATGGTTCTGTATCTATAGCTACACCTAGACTATGGTTCTGTATCTATAGCTACACCTAGACTATGGTTCTGTATCTAGCTACACCTAGACTATGGTTCTGTATCTATAGCTACACCTAGACTATGGTTCTGTATCTATAGCTACACCTAGACTATGGTTCTGTATCTATAGCTATACCTAGACTATGGTTCTGTATCTATAGCTACACCTAGACTATGGTTCTGTATCTATAGCTACACCTAGACTATGGTTCTGTATCTATAGCTACACCTAGACTATGGTTCTGTATCTATAGCTACACCTAGACTATGGTTCTGTATCTATAGCTACACCTAGACTATGGTTCTGTATCTATAGCTACACCTAGACTATGGTTCTGTATCTATAGCTACACCTAGACTATGGTTCTGTATCTATAGCTACACCTAGACTATGGTTCTGTATCTAGCTACACCTAGACTATGGTTCTGTATCTATAGCTACACCTAGACTATGGTTCTGTATCTATAGCTATACCTAGACTATGGTTCTGTATCTATAGCTACACCTAGACTATGGTTCTGTATCTAGCTACACCTAGACTATGGTTCTGTATCTATAGCTACACCTAGACTATGGTTCTGTATCTATAGCTACACCTAGACTATGGTTCTGTATCTATAGCTATACCTAGACTATGGTTCTGTATCTATAGCTACACCTAGACTATGGTTCTGTATCTATAGCTACACCTAGACTATGGTTCTGTATCTATAGCTACACCTAGACTATGGTTCTGTATCTATAGCTATACCTAGACTATGGTTCTGTATCTATAGCTACACCTAGACTATGGTTCTGTATCTAGCTACATCTAGACTATGGTTCTGTATCTATAGCTACACCTAGACTATGGTTCTGTATCTATAGCTACACCTAGACTATGGTTCTGTATCTATAGCTACACCTAGACTATGGTTCTGTATCTATAGCTACACCTAGACTATGGTTCTGTATCTATAGCTACACCTAGACTATGGTTCTGTATCTATAGCTACACCTAGACTATGGTTCTGTATCTATAGCTACACCTAGACTATGGTTCTGTATCTATAGCTACACCTAGACTATGGTTCTGTATCTATAGCTACACCTAGACTATGGTTCTGTATCTATAGCTACACCTAGACTATGGTTCTGTATCTATAGCTACACCTAGACTATGGTTCTGTATCTATAGCTACACCTAGACTATGGTTCTGTATCTAGCTACACCTAGACTATGGTTCTGTATCTAGCTACACCTAGACTATGGTTCTGTATCTATAGCTACACCTAGACTATGGTTCTGTATCTATAGCTACACCTAGACTATGGTTCTGTATCTATAGCTACACCTAGACTATGGTTCTGTATCTATAGCTACACCTAGACTATGGTTCTGTATCTATAGCTACCTAGACTATGGTTCTGTATCTATAGCTACACCTAGACTATGGTTCTGTATCTATAGCTACACCTAGACTATGGTTCTGTATCTAGCTACACCTAGACTATGGTTCTGTATCTAGCTATACCTAGACTATGGTTCTGTATCTATAGCTACACCTAGACTATGGTTCTGTATCTAGCTATACCTAGACTATGGTTCTGTATCTATAGCTACACCTAGACTATGGTTCTGTATCTATAGCTACACCTAGACTATGGTTCTGTATCTATAGCTACACCTAGACTATGGTTCTGTATCTATAGCTACACCTAGACTATGGTTCTGTATCTAGCTACACCTAGACTATGGTTCTGTATCTATAGCTACACCTAGACTATGGTTCTGTATCTATAGCTACACCTAGACTATGGTTCTGTATCTAGCTACACCTAGACTATGGTTCTGTATCTATAGCTACACCTAGACTATGGTTCTGTATCTATAGCTACACCTAGACTATGGTTCTGTATCTAGCTACACCTAGACTATGGTTCTGTATCTATAGCTACACCTAGACTATGGTTCTGTATCTAGCTACATCTAGACTATGGTTCTGTATCTATAGCTACACCTAGACTATGGTTCTGTATCTATAGCTACACCTAGACTATGGTTCTGTATCTATAGCTACACCTAGACTATGGTTCTGTATCTATAGCTACACCTAGACTATGGTTCTGTATCTATAGCTACACCTAGACTATGGTTCTGTATCTATAGCTACACCTAGACTATGGTTCTGTATCTATAGCTACACCTAGACTATGGTTCTGTATCTATAGCTACACCTAGACTATGGTTCTGTATCTAGCTACACCTAGACTATGGTTCTGTATCTATAGCTACACCTAGACTATGGTTCTGTATCTATAGCTACACCTAGACTATGGTTCTGTATCTATAGCTACACCTAGACTATGGTTCTGTATCTAGCTACATCTAGACTATGGTTCTGTATCTATAGCTACACCTAGACTATGGTTCTGTATCTATAGCTACACCTAGACTATGGTTCTGTATCTAGCTACACCTAGACTATGGTTCTGTATCTATAGCTACACCTAGACTATGGTTCTGTATCTATAGCTACACCTAGACTATGGTTCTGTATCTATAGCTACACCTAGACTATGGTTCTGTATCTATAGCTACACCTAGACTATGGTTCTGTATCTATAGCTACACCTAGACTATGGTTCTGTATCTATAGCTACACCTAGACTATGGTTCTGTATCTATAGCTACACCTAGACTATGGTTCTGTATCTAGCTACATCTAGACTATGGTTCTGTATCTATAGCTACACCTAGACTATGGTTCTGTATCTATAGCTACACCTAGACTATGGTTCTGTATCTATAGCTACACCTAGACTATGGTTCTGTATCTATAGCTACACCTAGACTATGGTTCTGTATCTATAGCTACACCTAGACTATGGTTCTGTATCTATAGCTACACCTAGACTATGGTTCTGTATCTATAGCTACACCTAGACTATGGTTCTGTATCTATAGCTACACCTAGACTATGGTTCTGTATCTATAGCTACACCTAGACTATGGTTCTGTATCTATAGCTACACCTAGACTATGGTTCTGTATCTATAGCTACACCTAGACTATGGTTCTGTATCTATAGCTACACCTAGACTATGGTTCTGTATCTATAGCTACACCTAGACTATGGTTCTGTATCTATAGCTATACCTAGACTATGGTTCTGTATCTATAGCTACACCTAGACTATGGTTCTGTATCTATAGCTACACCTAGACTATGGTTCTGTATCTAGCTACACCTAGACTATGGTTCTGTATCTATAGCTACACCTAGACTATGGTTCTGTATCTATAGCTACACCTAGACTATGGTTCTGTATCTATAGCTACACCTAGACTATGGTTCTGTATCTATAGCTACACCTAGACTATGGTTCTGTATCTATAGCTACACCTAGACTATGGTTCTGTATCTATAGCTATACCTAGACTATGGTTCTGTATCTATAGCTACACCTAGACTATGGTTCTGTATCTAGCTACACCTAGACTATGGTTCTGTATCTAGCTATACCTAGACTATGGTTCTGTATCTATAGCTACACCTAGACTATGGTTCTGTATCTAGCTACACCTAGACTATGGTTCTGTATCTAGCTACACCTAGACTATGGTTCTGTATCTATAGCTACACCTAGACTATGGTTCTGTATCTATAGCTACACCTAGACTATGGTTCTGTATCTATAGCTACACCTAGACTATGGTTCTGTATCTATAGCTATACCTAGACTATGGTTCTGTATCTAGCTACACCTAGACTATGGTTCTGTATCTATAGCTACACCTAGACTATGGTTCTGTATCTATAGCTACACCTAGACTATGGTTCTGTATCTATAGCTACACCTAGACTATGGTTCTGTATCTATAGCTACACCTAGACTATGGTTCTGTATCTATAGCTACACCTAGACTATGGTTCTGTATCTATAGCTACACCTAGACTATGGTTCTGTATCTATAGCTACACCTAGACTATGGTTCTGTATCTATAGCTACACCTAGACTATGGTTCTGTATCTATAGCTACACCTAGACTATGGTTCTGTATCTATAGCTACACCTAGACTATGGTTCTGTATCTATAGCTACACCTAGACTATGGTTCTGTATCTAGCTACACCTAGACTATGGTTCTGTATCTATAGCTACACCTAGACTATGGTTCTGTATCTATAGCTACACCTAGACTATGGTTCTGTATCTAGCTACACCTAGACTATGGTTCTGTATCTAGCTACACCTAGACTATGGTTCTGTATCTATAGCTACACCTAGACTATGGTTCTGTATCTATAGCTACACCTAGACTATGGTTCTGTATCTAGCTACACCTAGACTATGGTTCTGTATCTATAGCTACACCTAGACTATGGTTCTGTATCTATAGCTACACCTAGACTATGGTTCTGTATCTAGCTACACCTAGACTATGGTTCTGTATCTATAGCTACACCTAGACTATGGTTCTGTATCTATAGCTACACCTAGACTATGGTTCTGTATCTATAGCTGCACCTAGACTATGGTTCTGTATCTATAGCTACACCTAGACTATGGTTCTGTATCTATAGCTACACCTAGACTATGGTTCTGTATCTAGCTACACCTAGACTATGGTTCTGTATCTAGCTACACCTAGACTATGGTTCTGTATCTAGCTACACCTAGACTATGGTTCTGTATCTATAGCTACACCTAGACTATGGTTCTGTATCTATAGCTACACCTAGACTATGGTTCTGTATCTATAGCTACACCTAGACTATGGTTCTGTATCTATAGCTACACCTAGACTATGGTTCTGTATCTAGCTACACCTAGACTATGGTTCTGTATCTAGCTACACCTAGACTATGGTTCTGTATCTATAGCTACACCTAGACTATGGTTCTGTATCTAGCTACACCTAGACTATGGTTCTGTATCTAGCTACACCTAGACTATGGTTCTGTATCTATAGCTACACCTAGACTATGGTTCTGTATCTATAGCTACACCTAGACTATGGTTCTGTATCTATAGCTACACCTAGACTATGGTTCTGTATCTATAGCTACACCTAGACTATGGTTCTGTATCTATAGCTACACCTAGACTATGGTTCTGTATCTATAGCTACACCTAGACTATGGTTCTGTATCTAGCTACACCTAGACTATGGTTCTGTATCTAGCTACACCTAGACTATGGTTCTGTATCTAGCTACACCTAGACTATGGTTCTGTATCTATAGCTACACCTAGACTATGGTTCTGTATCTAGCTACACCTAGACTATGGTTCTGTATCTATAGCTACACCTAGACTATGGTTCTGTATCTAGCTACACCTAGACTATGGT
The DNA here is from genome assembly GCA_028752905.1 of Cladorhizidae sp. MBARI D1340-BT2. Taxonomy (NCBI): domain Eukaryota; kingdom Metazoa; phylum Porifera; class Demospongiae; order Poecilosclerida; family Cladorhizidae; species Cladorhizidae sp. MBARI D1340-BT2. The sequence continues at coordinate 140,324 of JAQNBH010000018.1, read as the reverse complement.
TCTGTATCTATAGCTACACCTAGACTATGGTTCTGTATCTATAGCTACACCTAGACTATGGTTCTGTATCTAGCTACACCTAGACTATGGTTCTGTATCTATAGCTACACCTAGACTATGGTTCTGTATCTATAGCTACACCTAGACTATGGTTCTGTATCTATAGCTACACCTAGACTATGGTTCTGTATCTATAGCTACACCTAGACTATGGTTCTGTATCTATAGCTACACCTAGACTATGGTTCTGTATCTATAGCTACACCTAGACTATGGTTCTGTATCTATAGCTACCTAGACTATGGTTCTGTATCTATAGCTACACCTAGACTATGGTTCTGTATCTATAGCTACACCTAGACTATGGTTCTGTATCTATAGCTACACCTAGACTATGGTTCTGTATCTATAGCTACACCTAGACTATGGTTCTGTATCTATAGCTACACCTAGACTATGGTTCTGTATCTATAGCTACACCTAGACTATGGTTCTGTATCTATAGCTACACCTAGACTATGGTTCTGTATCTATAGCTACACCTAGACTATGGTTCTGTATCTAGCTACACCTAGACTATGGTTCTGTATCTATAGCTACACCTAGACTATGGTTCTGTATCTATAGCTACACCTAGACTATGGTTCTGTATCTATAGCTACACCTAGACTATGGTTCTGTATCTATAGCTACACCTAGACTATGGTTCTGTATCTATAGCTACACCTAGACTATGGTTCTGTATCTATAGCTACACCTAGACTATGGTTCTGTATCTAGCTACACCTAGACTATGGTTCTGTATCTAGCTACACCTAGACTATGGTTCTGTATCTATAGCTACACCTAGACTATGGTTCTGTATCTATCTACATCTAGACTATGGTTCTGTATCTATAGCTACACCTAGACTATGGTTCTGTATCTATAGCTACACCTAGACTATGGTTCTGTATCTAGCTACATCTAGACTATGGTTCTGTATCTAGCTACACCTAGACTATAGATTCTGTATCTTGCTACATTATTCCTTATTGACCCCTGAGTAGATGCTCTGTACTTAATTAACTAGTTGCTAATCTCATCTCCTCAGGAGGAGACCACTAGCTAGCAGCTGTAGGACCAGCTAGTTTTTGTTAGCTTCTACCCAGAACACAACTCTAAGTTGTCTAAGATGTTTTCATCTGTTTGTTCAGTGTGTCAAGTCTAGACCAACCACAGCAGCTGGAACTAGTGCTACTCTCCTAGCTATGGCCTTTGCACTTCTCTTATGTTGAAAGAGTACTGGTGAGGAGAGTGGCTAACCAGATGCTTCCATAAGCTTTGCTTGTAGATAGGCATCCAGCAACAGAGCTAATTATATTCATAGCTATGGTGCGGATGCCTGTCTGTATATATAGATATATGTATGTAAATATATAGATGTATATATAGATGTATAGATGTATATATAGATATATGTGTATGTATATGTTCCATCCAATCTATGAATCTGCCCAATCTATAGATAGGGCTAGGGCTAGTGAATTCATAGATTGTGCTAGGGCTAGGGCTAGTGAATTCATAGATTGTGCTGCACAATCTATGAATGCCAATCTATTACAGTACCTGCCAATCAATACACTTCAAACATGGTAGCATATTAACATCCTTTGCAACAGAGAAACAGATTGCAACTGAGAGTGTAATGATGTAGATACTGAGAAAAAGTTCCACATGGACTTGGCAGATAAAGAACTATGTGACATTGCAAGTGTAGCTAGAGCCAAAAAAAGAATTCTGCAAGGAATGCTATTGAGGTTATGGCAGTGACAGTTCTCACGGATGTGCCAAGAGAAAGACCATGACAATGGCAAAAGGAGCAAAGATAGTGAGAATATAGTGAATCAGACTCACCACAATTTAGGCACTGGATAAAACAGAGAGGTTTCAAAAAATATATAATGCACAGTTTGTAATACCCACGAACACTCGCACAACTGCTATAGTCCCCAAATGTAGAGAAACTTGCCTCACAAACAGCTCTCCATGTTGGGCATTTAATATTTTACAAATAGCATGCATGTGGGAAACTTTGCTTTGGTAGACAACAATAGCCTCACTGATGGCCTCACATGCTTAAAGATGTTTTATTTGTTTACTTCAGCATTTTGTTATTACATTTTGTTATTAATATAATCATCTCATTAATCTAAAATGACCTTGCAGTATATAACAAAATATATAGCCATAGGTATATAAATAGCTATATAAATATATAAATACAAAAATTAACGTCCATCTTCAGTCCATATAATATTATAATCCAATCCATGGTCCAGTCTGGAGTAGGTGTGTAGGTTTCATAGTTAACCTGAATAATTATAACAAATAGCTATATCTTGTGACAAACGTAACCATAACACTGGGGAGGAGCAGGGGTGTAGCCAGGAGCCCCTCCCCAAAACTTGATTATTACAAAAGTGATTTGCTGAAATGCATCTTGGGGGGGGGGCTCTCTCAAACTTGGTCTTGCACTTGCAGTAGTTTAGTTATTACAGTGTGTTAATTTTGTATTGACCTTTACCATTTTATTACTAAACTTGAATATTGGTTATTACAATAGTAGTAATTTGTCCCCCCCCCTGTGGCTAGTAGGAAACACTTGAACAATTTGAACAATTTTATCCCTTTTGACCTCCCTCAGAAAATCTGGCTACGCTCCTGAGGAGGAGGGAGGGGGGGGGGGGATGATTTAATACTGTGCCCCCCCTACTTTCAATAGCTTCCTCCGCCTCTGTATAATATGTGTATGTGTATATATAGATGTATATATATATATATATGTATGTAGATGTATATATAGATATATGTATGTAGATATATATAAACATATGTATGTATATATATATATAGATGTATAGATATATATATATAGATAGATAGATGTATAGATGTATATATAGATATATGTATATATAGATAGATGTATAGATTTATATATAGATATATGTATGTATGTATATATAGATAGATGTGTATGTGTATACAGTATATGTATAAAGGTAACTATCAAAGAGTAGGCTAAATAGTCTACTAAATAAGGAGATGCTCTTCAATAAGGATCGAGGTCTAGCAGCTGTAGGTTCTACCTACAAGTTGGAGACTCATTATAACTACTTGGGAGCTCTTCTCAGACTTGCCTCTTATAGACTCACTTGTAGAGATAACTAGTGGTCAACACAGAATGGGCTAGTGACGAGCATTTCACAAATTCTTGTGTTTTCAAAACAGGGTTGGTGTTAGGGGTAATTACCTGGGTTACAGCTAGGACATGGAGTAGTTACCTAGGTTACAGCTAGGACATGGAGTAGTTACCTAGGTTACAGCTAGGACATGGAGTAGTTACCTAGGTTACAGCTAGGACATGGAGTAGTTACCTAGGTTACAGCTAGGACATGGAGTAGTTACCTAGGTTACAGCTAGGACATGGAGTAGTTACCTAGGTTACAGCTAGGACATGGAGTAGTTACCTAGGTTACAGCTAGGACATGGAGTAGTTACCTAGGTTACAGCTAGGACATGGAGTAGTTACCTAGGTTACAGCTAGGACATGGAGTAGTTACCTAGGTTACAGCTAGGACATGGAGTAGTTACCTAGGTTACAGCTAGGACATGGAGTAGTTACCTAGGTTACAGCTAGGACATGGAGTAGTTACCTAGGTTACAGCTAGGACATGGAGTAGTTACCTAGGTTACAGCTAGGACATGGAGTAGTTACCTAGGTTATAGCTAGGGCATGGAGTAGTTACCTAGGTTATAGCTAGGGCATGGAGTAGTTACCTAGGTTACAGCTAGGACATGGAGTAGTTACCTAGGTTACAGCTAGGACATGGAGTAGTTACCTAGGTTACAGCTAGGACATGGAGTAGTTACCTAGGTTACAGCTAGGACATGGAGTAGTTACCTAGGTTACAGCTAGGACATGGAGTAGTTACCTAGGTTATAGCTAGGGCATGGAGTAGTTACCTAGGTTACAGCTAGGACATGGAGTAGTTACCTAGGTTATAGCTAGGGCATGGAGTAGTTACCTAGGGGCATGGGGTAATTGCCTGGGTTACAGACATGGGGTAATTACCAATGTTACAGGTAGGGCATTCAAAGACTTAATCCCAGTTGTTAATTTTAAATGACCTCTGAACTCTCAATATGCCAATTTTAAACAACTTTGACCTCTTGGTTTGTGTGTAGGGACGAGGAGAACGTGCAGCGTATGAATACTAGTGTGAAACTGAACGAGCTCATAGTCAACCACTCGCACAGTGCTTCTCTGGTCATCGTCAATCTGCCTGGCCCACCCAGTAACACGGACTCTGACCAGAACTGTATCCTCAGGGCCTGTGGTCTGTAATGTGTGGGAGGGTTGTTGCTGTTGTTGCTGTTGCTGTTGTTGCTGTTGTTGCTGTTTTGGATGGGAGTGTTGGGACTCCGAGAGTTGCAGGTCTTGGTTGGGTTTCCCCAGTTGGACAAGGTAGCCCCTCAGGTGTGCATCAAGCAAACACACAAACCATCTCTCTCACTGAAACTAAATTGGTGTAGCTTCTTGGCAGCCTAAGTGGTGGGTGTGGTTTAGTGCATGACTTCCTCAATACACCCAGTGTGCCTGGAACCCTTTGTCTCGGTGCATCTAGACTCCCAGTGTGCCTGGAACCCTTTGTCTCGGTGCAGCTAGACTCCCAGTGTGCCTGGAACCCTTTGTCTCGGTGCATCTAGACTCCCAGTGTGCATGGAACCCTTTGTCTCGGTGCATCTAGACTCCCAGTGTGCCTGGAACCCTTTGTCTCGGTGCATCTAGACTCCCAGTGTGCCTGGAACCCTTTGTCTCGGTGCATCTAGACTCCCAGTGTGCCTGGAACCCTTTGTCTCGGTGCATCTAGACTCCCAGTGTGCCTGGAACCCTTTGTCTCGGTGCATGACCTCCTCTAGACTGCCCTTGGCTAGTCAACAAGCAAGACAACCAACTTGATTGGATTGACCTTTAGAGACAAGACTGACCTTTGTAGACTACAATCAATTAGACAACCCTTTACCATTTAAAATTTGTATATTGATTGGTGTACATCATTTTAGGTAGTTATGGTAATTGTGATTAAGTGAGGAGTGAGTAGCAAATAACCTGTTGAACCAGTTTAATAAAGATAGTTATGCAATATCAATTCTCCAACAGTTGTGAGGAGACTGTCTGGGGCAGCAGTTGTGAGGAGACTGTCTGGGGCAAGCAGTTGTGAGGAGACTGTCTGGGGCAAGCAGTTGTGAGGAGACTGTCTGGGGCAAGCAGTTGTGAGGAGACTGTCTGGGGCAAGCAGTTGTGAGGAGACTGTCTGGGGCAGCAGTTGTGAGGAGACTGTCTGGGGCAAGCAGTTGTGAGGAGACTGTCTGAGGCAAGCAGTTGTGAGGAGACTGTCTGAGAAGCTCTTGGGTAGTGTTTGCGTTCACTTGAGGTAGATTGTGAAGCGCTCGTCATATCCTTGTGCTCCAGGCATGTGATAGGACTAGCTGTGTCCAGGTGCACCGGCTGCGTCCAGGTGCACTGGCTGGTGCACTGGCTGTGTCCATGTGCACCGGCTGTGTCCAGGTGCACCGGCTGTGTCCAGGTGCACCGGTTGTGTCCAGGTGCACCGGCTGTGTCCAGGTGCACCGGCTGTGTCCAGGTGCACTGGCTGGTGCACTGGCTGTGTCCAGGTGCACTGGCTGTGTCCAGGTGCACTGGCTGTGTCCAGGTGCACCGGCTGTGTCCAGGTGCACCGGCTGTGTCCAGGTGCACCGGCTGTGTCCAGGTGCACTGGCTGGTGCACTGGCTGTGTCCAGGTGCACTGGCTGTGTCCAGGTGCACTGGCTGTGTCCAGGTGCACTGGCTGTGTCCAGGTGCACTGGCTGTGTCCAGGTGCACTGGCTGTGTCCAGGTGCACTGGCTGTGTCCAGGTGCACTGGCTGTGTCCAGGTGCACTGGCTGTGTCCAGGTGCACTGGCTGTGTCCAGGTGCACTGGCTGTGTCCAGGTGCACTGGCTGTGTCCAGGTGCACTGGCTGTGTCCAGGTGCTGGTGAGTCACTCACCATCTCCATGAGGCCCAGTAGCACTGAGAAACTAGAGCTAAGCACAACTGTAGGTGTAGATAATGAGGCAGGGTCAAATGTGTATGACATGAACTTTGCTCTCCTTAACCAATGTCTCCTGGGACGTGCTCTGTTTAGACATAGAGTTTCTGGACGTGTTGACTGAGGGTCTGGAGAGTGTGCTGATGGTGAGGGGTGGAGGCAGAGAGGTCATCACCATCTATTCCTAGCAACTCCTGCATCAACCTCCTGCAGGAGCTCCTGCTAAGAGGGCACAATGTATTTGTATATTTTAATGAGATTTGAATGAGAATATATTTATCATCACTAGAATGTAAAATGTTGAATAATGTTATATTGTATCTCTTCCGTCGTCAATAATAGTTCCATAGAGACCAAGTACGTCCTCAGACCTTCCTAATTAGCGCTCGCCCTTCCTCTTGGTACTAAAACACAAATTCACGGTATAGAGTTATATATTGGACTAGGTATGGAGATCTAAGTATGGGGATGTTGGTATGGAATGTAGGTATGGGATATTGGTACGAGCATGGGATATTGGTACGAGCATGGGATATAGGTTTGGGATATGAACATTTCAGATCGAGCTTGGTCTTGCAAAAAATAAACCATGATGTACTTATGAGGCCACACCCACAGATGCCTTTACAAATTTATAAACAGCCTATCCACTTGTCAGTGCACAGCAGACAATGGCAGGACAGGAGGAGATCAAGAACAACCACGTGCATGTGACCATGCCAACATCTTGTTGTTCCAAAGACTGAGTGAGAAACAGATAGAGGAGGAGGAAACTAGAGCACGGAGCCCAGACCAGAGGCTTCCCGAGAGGTAGCCCAGACCAGAGGCTTCCCAGACCAGACCAGAGGGAGCCCAGACCAGAGGTACACAAACGGACAGGAATACAAAAGGATGAGAGGAGAGCTCTGAACTAGAAGATGGAACATTATTAGTGCCACACACACACACACACTTGTGTCTAGGCTGAAGCGATTACTAAAAGAGAATAGCAACTTTCTTTTCTACTCCACGAGAACAGCACAACACATCTGACAAGTAATACCCAGTCGGTAAAGATCGACAAAACGCAAACATATAGGTTCGAAATACGTCCCCTACATAACCCCCCCCAGAACCGAAATGTATCTTGTTGGAGGAAAAATCTGACGACCTGCTCTGGTGCGGTGTGGCAGCAGGGTATCTGTGGGCTGTGAAGCTTGAACTGGAGCGGATGTGGGCGGTGAAGCCTGAACCGGAGAGGGAGAAAGTGTTTGCTGACGTTTACCTGGAGGACGGCCTCGAGGACGTGGCTGTGCTACCTGAACAGGGCTATCGAAGTCTTGGTGGGCCAGCTTCAATCTGTTGACTGTGATGATCTCTGTCTTGCCACCAATGTCAACTTTGAAAGTCTTAGGTCCACTCTCGATGACCCTGAAAGGGCCCTCGTAGGGGCGCTGTAGGGGTGTACGATGAGCGTCACGACGGATGAAAATGAACTTGGCCTTTTGTAGGTCAGCGGGAACTGCCATAGGTGTAAGACCGTGTTGAGAGGTAGGGATAGGGGCCAGTGTGCCCACTTGGTCCCGCAATCGCTGAAGTTGGAAGCTGTGGTCTGACTGCCGGCCATGGTTGGCAATGAAATCCCCGGGGACAGTGAGTGGGTAACCGTAAACCAGCTCAGCTGAAGAGCATCCCAAGTCTTCCTTGGGAGCTGTCCTGATTCCTAAAAGCACCCATGGTAACTCAGCACTCCAGTTGGGGCCGGTTAAGCGAGCTCGCAAAGCTGACTTCATGTGCCGATGGAATCGCTCAACAAGGCCATTCGACTGTGGGTGGTAGGAGGTCGTGTGATGCAGCTTAATTCCCAACAACTGCGAGATGGATGCCCACAGCTGTGAAGTGAACTGTGATCCCCTGTCAGATGACATGTCCATAGGAACACCGAAACGGGCAATCCAATGTGTGATCAAAGCTTGGGCGCAGGTGGGGGTGGATGTATTGGAGAGAGGGATTGCTTCGGGCCATCGGGTAAATCGGTCTACCACAGTGAGGAGATAGGTGAATCCATTGGAAGGTGGAAGAGGGCCCACTATATCCACATTGATATGATCGAAACGTCGGTGAGGGACCTGGAATGTCTGAAGTGGAGCCCTGATGTGGCGCTGAACCTTGGATGTTTGACAAGGGATGCAGGCCTTGGCCCATATTCCAACCTGCTTACGGAGGCCGTGCCAGATGAACTTTGAAGCCATAAGTTGTCGTGTAGTGCGCACGGAAGGATGGGATAGGCCATGCACCAGATCGGAAACCTTGCGTCTCCAACCAGCAGGAACAACAGGCCTGGGTTGGCCGGTGGAAATGTCACAAAGTAGAGTAACATCATTTGGTCCGAAAGAAATGTCTTCGAGTTTGAGACCAGAAATAGCCGTGCGGTAAGCTTGTACATCAGGGTCGTCCTGTTGGCTGGCCGCCATGGCAGCATAATCAACTCCCTCGTGGATGGCATCAATTGTTACTCTGGAGAGTGCGTCGGCCACCTGGTTGTCTTTACCCTGTACATGTCGAATGTCTGTGGTAAACTCAGAGATGTAGGCGAGATGACGCTGTTGACGGGCAGACCAAGGGTCAGATATCTTGGCCATGGAGAAAGTGAGGGGCTTATGGTCTGTATACGCGATAAACGAACGACCCTCCAAAAAGTATCTGAAATGTCGTATTCCAAGATAGAGAGCCAGCAGCTCACGGTCGAAAGCACTATACTTCCTTTCAGGTGAACGCAGCTGCTTGCTGAAGAATGCCAGGGGCTGCCAAATGCCATGCACTAACTGCTGGAGCACTGCACCCACTGCCGACTCTGAAGCGTCCACCGTGAGCGAAGTAGGTGCATTGTGACGTGGATGTGTGAGCATTGTGGCTCCGGCCAATGCTCTCTTGGTGTCCCGAAACGCCTTGACCATGACATTCCACTCCAAGGTCTTAGGTTTGCCGGACAAAGCTGAAAAGAGGGGTAACATAATCTGAGCAGCGGCCGGAATGAAACGGTGGTAAAAATTTACCATACCCACAAACTCCTGGAGGCCCTTGACAGTGGTTGGCTGCCTGAACTGGCTAATGGCACTCGCCTTATCAGGCAAAGGCATGGCGCCATGCTGAGTGATACGGTGTCCCAAGAAATCGATTTGGGAGAGGCCGAACTGACACTTTGCAACATTGAGAACCAGGCCGTGGTCCTGGAGGCGTTGGAACAACTGACGAAGGTGGATCTTGTGCTCTGTGGCATCTCTGCTGGCCACCAGGATGTCGTCCAGGTAGACGAAGACAAATTCCAGGCCATGGCAGACAGTATCCATCAAGCGCTGGAAAGCCTGGGCAGCATTCTTGAGCCCAAAAGGCATTCTGAGGAACTCATAGAGCCCAAACGGAGTGATGATGGCAGTTTTGGGCACATCTGCTGCAACGACTGGGATCTGGTGATAACCGCGCACCAGGTCGACCTTCGAGAAAATATGAGCGCCGGCAAGGAGGGTTGAGAAATCCTGGATGTGAGGCACAGGGTAACGGTCAGGTACCGTAGCATCGTTGAGGCGTCTATAATCTCCGCAGGGGCGCCAACCCCCTGATGCCTTGGGAACCATGTGCAGCGGGGATGCCCAAGGGCTAGATGAGCGACGAATAATCCCCATGGATTCCATACTAGCGAATTCGGCCTTGGCGATTGCTAGCTTATCTGGCGGAAGGCGGCGGGCATGTGCATGTATCGGAGGACCCTTGGTGGTAATAAAGTGTTCCACGCCATGCTTGGTGGACGGTTGGGCAAATTTTGGGACAGTGACGTCTGGAAAATCTGAGAGAAGTATGTCGTACTGATGTGTGGAGCTTGAGATGGCATCCAGGTGAGGAGCAGACGTCGCAGCCTTCCCCAAAGGAATGGAGAGATAGGTCTCGGCATGCACGAGACGCTTGCCGTTGAGGTCAACTAGGAGAGAGTTGGAGCGCAGGAAATCAGCCCCCAGTAAAGGACGGGACACATCTGCAATGATGAAATCCCATTCATATTGGTGTGAGGCAAAACATAACGAGATAGTTCGCACCCCATATGTCCTGATTGTGCTGCCGTTAGCTGCCGTGAGTGAGGGACCTGACTGCTCGATACGTGTGTCAAGTCCGGTACAGGGGGAAACACTGACCTCTGCTCCTGTGTCCACAAGAAACTGGCGCCCAGAATTTCTGTCCCAGATGAAAAGGAGGCTATCGTTAAGGCCGGTCGCCGAGGCCACTACTGACGACCGGCCTGCTCGTTTCCCGACCAGGAACAAGGATCCTAGCATCTCATCCATAAGTGTGGAGGGTTTGGAATCTCCCAGAGGCCGAAAATGGAGGAGGCGGGAAGCACGCTCACGTGAGCTGAGGCCGAAAGTGTCAAGCAAACGTTCCTTCAAAGCATCGTACTTGTGTATAGGAGGAGGTTGGCTGATGAGATCAAGCAGCCGCGCTGCTGTGTCTTGGTCCAATGCCGAGAGGACGTGGTAATACTTAGTCTCGTCGACCGTAATATTCCTCAAATTAAACTGAGCCTCGGTCTGAGCAAACCAGACTCGAGGCTGAGACGTCCAGAAAAGTGGCAGTTTGAGGGCAACTGCGTTCTCCACTGCCATAATGTCGGCACCAAAAAACGTTTTCACCAATGAAGCGATTACTAAAAGAGAATAGCAACTTTCTTTTCTACTCCACGAGAACAGCACAACACATCTGACAAGTAATACCCAGTCGGTAAAGATCGACAAAACGCAAACATATAGGTTCGAAATATGTCCCCTACAAGGCACTGTTATTAGTGCCACACACACACACACACACACACACTTGTGTCTAGGTACTGTTATTAGTGCACACACACACACACACACACACACACACACACACTTGTGTCTAGGTACTGTTATTAGTGCCACACACACACACACACACACACACTTGTGTCTAGGCACTGTTATTAGTGCCACACACACACACACACACACACACTTGTGTCTAGGTACTGTTATTAGTGCCACACACACACACACACACACACACACACTTGTGTCTAGGTACTGTTATTAGTGCACACACACACACACACACACTTGTGTCTAGGCACTGTTATTAGTGCACACACACACACAAACACACACACACACACTTGTGTCTATGCACTGTTATTAGTGCACACACACACACACACACACACACTTGTGTCTAGGTACTGTTATTAGTACCACACACACACACACACACACACACTTGTGTCTAGGTACTGTTATTAGTGCCACACACACACACACACACACACACACTTGTGTCTAGGTACTGTTATTAGTGCCACACACACACACACACACACACACTTGTGTCTAGGTACTGTTATTAGTGCCACACACACACACACACACACACACTTGTGTCTAGGTACTGTTATTAGTGCACACACACACACACACACACACACACTTGTGTCTAGGTACTGTTATTAGTGCACACACACACACACACACACACTTGTGTCTAGGCACTGTTATTAGTGCCACACACACACACACACTTGTGTCTAGGTACTGTTATTAGTGCCACACACACACACACACACACACACACACACTTGTGTCTAGGCACTGTTATTAGTGCACACACACACACACACACACACACTTGTGTCTAGGTACTGTTATTAGTGCACACACACACACACACACACACACACACACTTGTGTCTAGGTACTGTTATTAGTGCCACACACACACACACACACACACACTTGTGTCTAGGTAGTTATTAGTGCCACACACACACACACACACACACACACACTTGTGTCTAGGTACTGTTATTAGTGCCACACACACACACACACACACACACACACACTTGTGTCTAGGTACTGTTATTAGTGCCACACACACACACACACACACACACACTTGTGTCTAGGTACTGTTATTAGTGCCACACACACACACACACACACACACACACACTTGTGTCTAGGTACTGTTATTAGTGCCACACACACACACACACACACACACACTTGTGTCTAGGCACTGTTATTAGTGCCACACACACACACACACACACACTTGTGTCTAGGTACTGTTATTAGTGCACACACACACACACACTTGTGTCTAGGTACTGTTATTAGTGCACACACACACACACACACACACACACTTGTGTCTAGGTACTGTTATTAGTGCCACACACACACACACACACACACACACTTGTGTCTAGGTACTGTTATTAGTGCCACACACACACACACACACACACTTGTGTCTAGGCACTGTTATTAGTGCCACACACACACACACACACACTTGTGTCTAGGCACTGTTATTAGTGCCACACACACACACACACACACACACACACTTGTGTCTAGGCACTGTTATTAGTGCACACACACACACACACACACACACTTGTGTCTAGGTACTGTTATTAGTGCACACACACACACACACACACACACACACTTGTGTCTAGGCACTGTTATTAGTGCACACACACACACACACACACACACACACTTGTGTCTAGGTACTGTTATTAGTGCCACACACACACACACACACACACACTTGTGTCTAGGTACTGTTATTAGTGCACACACACACACACACACACACACTTGTGTCTAGGTACTGTTATTAGTGCCACACACACACACACACACTTGTGTCTAGGTACTGTTATTAGTGCACACACACACACACACACACACTTGTGTCTAGGTACTGTTATTAGTGCCACACACACACACACACACACACACTTGTGTCTAGGCACTGTTATTAGTGCCACACACACACACACACACACACACACTTGTGTCTAGGTACTGTTATTAGTGCACACACACACACACACACACACTTGTGTCTAGGTACTGTTATTAGTGCCACACACACACACACACACACTTGTGTCTAGGTACTGTTATTAGTGCCACACACACACACACACACACACACACACTTGTGTCTAGGTACTGTTATTAGTGCCACACACACACACACACACACACACACACACACACTTGTGTCTAGGTACTGTTATTAGTGCCACACACACACACACACACACACACACACACACACACTTGTGTCTAGGTACTGTTATTAGTGCCACACACATACACACACACACACACTTGTGTCTAGGTACTGTTATTAGTGCACACACACACACACACACACACACACTTGTGTCTAGGTACTGTTATTAGTGCCACACACACACACACACACACACACACTTGTGTCTAGGTACTGTTATTAGTGCCACACACACACACACACACACACTTGTGTCTAGGTACTGTTATTAGTGCACACACACACACACACACACACACACACACTTGTGTCTAGGCACTGTTATTAGTGCCACACACACACACACACACACACACACTTGTGTCTAGGTACTGTTATTAGTGCCACACACACACACACACACACACACACACTTGTGTCTAGGTACTGTTATTAGTGCACACACACACACACACACACACACACACACTTGTGTCTAGGCACTGTTATTAGTGCACACACACACACACACACACACACACACACACACACTTGTGTCTAGGTACTGTTATTAGTGCCACACACACACACACACACACACACTTGTGTCTAGGTACTGTTATTAGTGCCACACACACACACACACACACACACACACTTGTGTCTAGGTACTGTTATTAGTGCCACACACACACACACACACTTGTGTCTAGGTACTGTTATTAGTGCCACACACACACACACACACACACTTGTGTCTAGGTACTGTTATTAGTGCCACACACACACACACACACACACTTGTGTCTAGGTACTGTTATTAGTGCCACACACATACACACACACACACACTTGTGTCTAGGTACTGTTATTAGTGCACACACACACACACACACACACACACACACACTTGTGTCTAGGTACTGTTATTAGTGCCACACACACACACACACACTTGTGTCTAGGTACTGTTATTAGTGCCACACACACACACACACACACACTTGTGTCTAGGTACTGTTATTAGTGCCACACACACACACACACACACACTTGTGTCTAGGTACTGTTATTAGTGCCACACACACACACACACACACACACACTTGTGTCTAGGTACTGTTATTAGTGCCACACACACACACTTGTGTCTAGGTACTGTTATTAGTGCCACACACACACACACACACACACACACACACTTGTGTCTAGGCACTGTTATTAGTGCCACACACACACACACACACACACACACTTGTGTCTAGGTACTGTTATTAGTGCACACACACACACACACACACACTTGTGTCTAGGTACTGTTATTAGTGCCACACACACACACACACACACACACTTGTGTCTAGGTACTGTTATTAGTGCACACACACACACACACACACACTTGTGTCTAGGTACTGTTATTAGTGCCACACACACACACACACACACTTGTGTCTAGGTACTGTTATTAGTGCCACACACACACACACACACACACACACACACTTGTGTCTAGGCACTGTTATTAGTGCCACACACACACACACACACACACACACACACTTGTGTCTAGGTACTGTTATTAGTGCACACACACACACACACACACACTTGTGTCTAGGTACTGTTATTAGTGCCACACACACACACACACACACACACTTGTGTCTAGGTACTGTTATTAGTGCACACACACACACACACACACACTTGTGTCTAGGTACTGTTATTAGTGCCACACACACACACACACACACTTGTGTCTAGGTACTGTTATTAGTGCCACACACACACACACACACACACACACTTGTGTCTAGGTACT
>JAQNBH010000018.1:115304-120304 GCA_028752905.1 Cladorhizidae sp. MBARI D1340-BT2 | reverse complement strand
CACACACACACACACACACACACACTTGTGTCTAGGTTCTGTTATTAGTGCACACACACACACACACACACACACACACACTTGTGTCTAGGTACTGTTATTAGTGCACACACACACACACACACACACACTTGTGTCTAGGTACTGTTATTAGTGCACACACACACACACACACACACACACACTTGTGTCTAGGTACTGTTATTAGTGCCACACACACACACACACACACACACTTGTGTCTAGGTACTGTTATTAGTGCCACACACACACACACACACACACACTTGTGTCTAGGTTCTGTTATTAGTGCACACACACACACACACACACACACACATACTTGTGTCTAGGTACTGTTATTAGTACCACACACACACACACACACACACACACACTTGTGTCTAGGTACTGTTATTAGTGCCACACACACACACACACACACACACTTGTGTCTAGGTACTGTTATTAGTGCCACACACACACACACACACACACACTTGTGTCTAGGTACTGTTATTAGTGCCACACACACACACACACACACACACACTTGTGTCTAGGTTCTGTTATTAGTGCACACACACACACACACACACACACACACATACTTGTGTCTAGGTACTGTTATTAGTGCACACACACACACACACACACACACACACACACTTGTGTCTAGGTACTGTTATTAGTGCACACACACACACACACACACACTTGTGTCTAGGTACTGTTATTAGTGCCACACACACACACACACACACACACACTTGTGTCTAGGTACTGTTATTAGTGCACACACACACACACACACACACACACTTGTGTCTAGGTACTGTTATTAGTGCACACACACACACACACACACACACACACTTGTGTCTAGGTACTGTTATTAGTGCACACACACACACACTTGTGTCTAGGTACTGTTATTAGTACCACACACACACACACACACACACACTTGTGTCTAGGTACTGTTATTAGTGCACACACACACACACACACACACACACTTGTGTCTAGGTACTGTTATTAGTGCACACACACACACACACACACACACACTTGTGTCTAGGTACTGTTATTAGTGCCACACACACACACACACACACACACACTTGTGTCTAGGTTCTGTTATTAGTGCACACACACACACACACACACACACACATACACTTGTGTCTAGGTACTGTTATTAGTGCACACACACACACACACACACACACTTGTGTCTAGGTACTGTTATTAGTGCACACACACACACACACACACACACACTTGTGTCTAGGTACTGTTATTAGTGCCACACACACACACACACACACACACTTGTGTCTAGGTACTGTTATTAGTGCACACACACACACACACACACACACACACACTTGTGTCTAGGTACTGTTATTAGTGCACACACACACACACACACACACACACACTTGTGTCTAGGTACTGTTATTAGTGCCACACACACACACACACACACACACACTTGTGTCTAGGTACTGTTATTAGTGCACACACACACACACACACACACACTTGTGTCTAGGTACTGTTATTAGTGCCACACACACACACACACACACACTTGTGTCTAGGTACTGTTATTAGTGCACACACACACACACTTGTGTCTAGGTACTGTTATTAGTGCACACACACACACACACACACACACACTTGTGTCTAGGTACTGTTATTAGTGCCACACACACACACACACACACACACTTGTGTCTAGGTACTGTTATTAGTGCCACACACACACACACACACACACACTTGTGTCTAGGTTCTGTTATTAGTGCACACACACACACACACACACACACACACACTTGTGTCTAGGTACTGTTATTAGTGCACACACACACACACACACACACACTTGTGTCTAGGTACTGTTATTAGTGCACACACACACACACACACACACACACTTGTGTCTAGGTACTGTTATTAGTGCCACACACACACACACACACACACACTTGTGTCTAGGTACTGTTATTAGTGCCACACACACACACACACACACACACTTGTGTCTAGGTTCTGTTATTAGTGCACACACACACACACACACACACACACATACTTGTGTCTAGGTACTGTTATTAGTACCACACACACACACACACACACACACACACTTGTGTCTAGGTACTGTTATTAGTGCCACACACACACACACACACACACACTTGTGTCTAGGTACTGTTATTAGTGCACACACACACACACACACACACACACACACACTTGTGTCTAGGTACTGTTATTAGTGCCACACACACACACACACACACACTTGTGTCTAGGTACTGTTATTAGTGCACACACACACACACACACACACACACACACACTTGTGTCTAGGTACTGTTATTAGTGCCACACACACACACACACACACACACTTGTGTCTAGGTACTGTTATTAGTGCCACACACACACACACACACACACACTTGTGTCTAGGTACTGTTATTAGTGCCACACACACACACACACACACACACTTGTGTCTAGGTACTGTTATTAGTGCCACACACACACACACACACACACTTGTGTCTAGGTTCTGTTATTAGTGCACACACACACACACACACACACACACATACTTGTGTCTAGGTACTGTTATTAGTACCACACACACACACACACACACACACTTGTGTCTAGGTACTGTTATTAGTGCACACACACACACACACACACACACACACACACTTGTGTCTAGGTACTGTTATTAGTGCCACACACACACACACACACACACACACTTGTGTCTAGGTACTGTTATTAGTGCACACACACACACACACACACACACACACACACTTGTGTCTAGGTTCTGTTATTAGTGCACACACACACACACACACACACACATACTTGTGTCTAGGTACTGTTATTAGTGCCACACACACACACACACACACACACTTGTGTCTAGGTACTGTTATTAGTGCCACACACACACACACACACACACACACACACACTTGTGTCTAGGCACTGTTATTAGTGCACACACACACACACACACACACACACACTTGTGTCTAGGTACTGTTATTAGTGCCACACACACACACACACACACACACTTGTGTCTAGGTACTGTTATTAGTGCCACACACACACACACACACACACACTTGTGTCTAGGTACTGTTATTAGTGCCACACACACACACACACACACACACTTGTGTCTAGGTTCTGTTATTAGTGCACACACACACACACACACACACACACATACTTGTGTCTAGGTACTGTTATTAGTGCCACACACACACACACACACACACACTTGTGTCTAGGCACTGTTATTAGTGCGCGCACACACACACACACACACACACACACTTGTGTCTAGGTACTGTTATTAGTGCACACACACACACACACACACACACTTGTGTCTAGGTACTGTTATTAGTGCCACACATACACACACACACACACACACACTTGTGTCTAGGTACTGTTATTAGTGCACACACACACACACACACACACACATACTTGTGTCTAGGTACTGTTATTAGTGCACACACACACACACACACACACACACACTTGTGTCTAGGTACTGTTATTAGTGCACACACACACACACACACACACACACACACTTGTGTCTAGGCACTGTTATTAGTGCCACACACACACACACACACTTGTGTCTAGGTACTGTTATTAGTGCCACACACACACACACACACACACACTTGTGTCTAGGTACTGTTATTAGTGCACACACACACACACACACACACTTGTGTCTAGGCACTGTTATTAGTGCCACACACACACACACACACACACACTTGTGTCTAGGTACTGTTATTAGTGCCACACACACACACACACACACACACTTGTGTCTAGGCACTGTTATTAGTGCACACACACACACACACACACACACTTGTGTCTAGGTACTGTTATTAGTGCACACACACACACACACACACACACACTTGTGTCTAGGCACTGTTATTAGTGCACACACACACACACACACACACACTTGTGTCTAGGCACTGTTATTAGTGCCACACACACACACACACACACACACACACTTGTGTCTAGGTACTGTTATTAGTGCCACACACACACACACACACACACACTTGTGTCTAGGTACTGTTATTAGTGCACACACACACACACACACACACACACACACACACACTTGTGTCTAGGTACTGTTATTAGTGCCACACACACACACACACACACACTTGTGTCTAGGTACTGTTATTAGTGCCACACACACACACACACACACACACACACTTGTGTCTAGGCACTGTTATTAGTGCACACACACACACACACACACACACACACACACACACACTTGTGTCTAGGTACTGTTATTAGTGCCACACACACACACACACACACACACACACTTGTGTCTAGGTACTGTTATTAGTGCCACACACACACACACACACTTGTGTCTAGGCACTGTTATTAGTGCCACACACACACACACACACACACACTTGTGTCTAGGCACTGTTATTAGTGCACACACACACACACACTTGTGTCTAGGTACTGTTATTAGTGCACACACACACACACACACACATACACACACTTGTGTCTAGGTACTGTTATTAGTGCCACACACACACACACACACACACACACTTGTGTCTAGGTACTGTTATTAGTGCCACACACACACACACACACACACACACACTTGTGTCTAGGTACTGTTATTAGTGCCACACACACACACACACACACACACACACTTGTGTCTAGGTACTGTTATTAGTGCCACACACACACACACACACACACACACACACACTTGTGTCTAGGTACTGTTATTAGTGCACACACACACACACACACACACACACTTGTGTCTAGGTACTGTTATTAGTGCCACACACACACACACACACACACACACACTTGTGTCTAGGTACTGTTATTAGTGCACA
>JAQNBH010000018.1:110304-112804 GCA_028752905.1 Cladorhizidae sp. MBARI D1340-BT2 | reverse complement strand
GAAACATGGCCTTGAGCATGTCGTTTGAAACAAGTTCTTTCAGCTGTGATGCAGTAGTATCCCGTGGTTGCTTGACTAACAGCTGGCGGAATGTTTTCCACTCTGTAAGTATTTCAGTGGAAATCATGGCTGTCTTCACTGTTTCTTCTCCATCCAATGTTTCTGCATCTCTATCTTCTCCGTAGTGAGCAATCAGTTTCTCAACAGACGTGTCTCCATAAGTGGGAAAAGATACTGAATCTGGTTTTGGAAATTTCCGTGGATCGAATATAGACAATGCTGATACAACAGCGTTGGATGAAGAAAATCGGCTTGTTATGTTGGCCTTTAAATCAGCAACAAAAGGCTTACCAACAACATTCTGGAACGAAAGTATTTTATCAGCGTCAATAGACACCTTTGTAGATGACTTCAAGTCTTCAACGTTTTCAAGAAGCTCCAACACCCAGTTCGCTCCAGGCAAAACTGCATCATCCAAGGATTTAACAGTAGCATCAACAAGGAATGATATCAACGAGAGGTCAAGCTGCTCTGCCTGAAGTGCTTTGCTGAGCTTGGCTACTTGTGGTAGAGTGAAATCAAGCAAATATATAGCTGCAATCGTAGACAATTTGCAGAGGGCACCATGGATTCCAAGAGCTTCTGGCTCGTGGGACGTCTCGTAGATGTTCCCAATGGTGATTACAATTGCAGAATAACTTGCTTTGACAGCTTTGACACACCTTTCATGTGCCAGCCAGCGTGTGTCAGATGGCTTGATCACTTTCATTTCTGGAAGTTCAAGAACGTGCTGTACCTCCTTCAGACACTCTGCTCGCTTGGGGGAATTGCGAAAATGCTTCCAAAGAAGTCAATGTTCTGTAAACATGAGCAATTCCAGGAGTTTTATTGGTAGCTTGCACACAAGCCAACTGCAGTAAGTGACAGTGGCAGTGTATAAACAGAGCGTGAGGAGTATGTTTCTTGATACGTGCCTGAACCCCGGTCTTTCGTCCAGAAAAAGTTGCAGCTCCATCAAATCCCAATCCAACTATTCTTCCGACTTGTAGACCTTTCTTCTTTAAACAATCGATGAGATTAGAATAGATGGTCTCTGCATCAGCCTTCTTCAATGGAATAAGCTCCAGAAAGCACTACTGGTACACCATCTTCCTCCCAGCGGCAAAATACAGACAATTCTTCTACGTTGGTGACATCTGTGCACTCATCTGCCATGAGGCTGTACATAGGTGCCTTTTGAAGTCGCTTCAGAATCGACTCCTCCACCCATGTCCCCAATGATTCGATGAATTCAACCACAGCCACTCTTGATGTGTACACAGCATTTCTGCAGTTTCTAAGAATTGCTTCAAATGTTGGCTGCCACATCGAACCACCACGTCAACCAGCTTCTCAAATTTTGTCGAATGTGCAACTTGTTCTTTCGTAAGAAAATGAGTGAGTAGGATCAGGCACTTCACTGCAGCTCTGTTCTGAGCTCTTTTGCGAGCTAAAACATTCTGGAGTTGCTGTACAACTGTTCCACCTTTGGCTGCTCCTTTAGCTGCAAAAAGAGCTTGAGTTGCATGGATATGGAAGTCACTTCTCGCATGAGCTTTCATTTTTTCAACAGCTTTCTTCCAATTTCTGCAAGGTTGTGTGACCCACACTCCTCCAGTACGCTACAGACCAGATTGCTTGCAAACCTTGCAAAAGGCACCATCGCTATCCTCGTCATAATAGAGCCAACTGAAATCTTTCTCCCAGCTCTTAGAGTATTTTCTCTTCGTGGATACAGAAGAGCGGTGTTTGTTTTGCTTGCTTTTCTTTGAAGGTGGAGGACTAAGGCTAGGACTAGATGCCTCGACATGCTCAGAGCTATCTGTTCTGCTATCTTCGCTATCGCTGCTATTAGCATGAGAAGAGGCTTGAGAAGTACTTGCAAAGTATGAGCGAATATCCATATTAATATGAAGAGAAATCAGCTAGTAAGGTTTCTTTTATAGAGACTTTAAGACCATGACATAATGGACTGAGTTAAAAATACTGAGAGAGAGTGGGAAAGAAGGAGGGAACTGAAGAAGTGACAAACCTACAAAGGAGAACACGTGGTGGTGTGTGATGACTTGAAGACCATGACATAATGGACTGAGTTAAAAATACTGAGAGAGAGTGGGAAAGAAGGAGGGAACTGAAGAAGTGACAAACCTACAAAGGAGAACACGTGGTGGCGTGTGATGACATCATGTCTAAGATTAGACTTGAAGACCATGACATAATGGACTGAGTTAAAAATACTGAGAGAGAGGGAGTGGGAAAGAAGGAGAAACAAAAGAAGTGACAAACCTACAAAGGAGAGCACGTGGTGGTGTGTGATGTCATCGTGTCATGACACATGCTCTCCTTTTTCCAAGCAGCTACAATATCATGAGAAATATATACAGTCTAGCCATAGTTCGGTATAGCATAATGCCATTGGTAGTCAGTCAAAATAGCTATCCTCAGACATTGTAAAAGCAAA
>JAQNBH010000018.1:102804-105304 GCA_028752905.1 Cladorhizidae sp. MBARI D1340-BT2 | reverse complement strand
TGTCTAGGTACTGTTATTAGTGCCACACACACACACACACACACACTTGTGTCTAGGTACTGTTATTAGTGCACACACACACACACACACACACACACACTTGTGTCTAGGTACTGTTATTAGTGCCACACACACACACACACACACACACACTTGTGTCTAGGTACTGTTATTAGTGCACACACACACACACACACACACACACACACACACTTGTGTCTAGGTACTGTTATTAGTGCCACACACACACACACACACACACACACTTGTGTCTAGGCACTGTTATTAGTGCCACACACACACACACACACACTTGTGTCTAGGTACTGTTATTAGTGCCACACACACACACACACACACACACTTGTGTCTAGGTACTGTTATTAGTGCACACACACACACACACACACACTTGTGTCTAGGTACTGTTATTAGTGCCACACACACACACACACACACACACACTTGTGTCTAGGTACTGTTATTAGTGCACACACACACACACACACACACACACACTTGTGTCTAGGTACTGTTATTAGTGCCACACACACACACACACACACACACACTTGTGTCTAGGCACTGTTATTAGTGCCACACACACACACACACACACTTGTGTCTAGGCACTGTTATTAGTGCCACACACACACACACACACACACACACTTGTGTCTAGGTACTGTTATTAGTGCCACACACACACACACACACACTTGTGTCTAGGCACTGTTATTAGTGCCACACACACACACACACACACACACTTGTGTCTAGGTACTGTTATTAGTGCCACACACACACACACACACACACTTGTGTCTAGGTACTGTTATTAGTGCACACACACACACACACACACACACACACTTGTGTCTAGGCACTGTTATTAGTGCACACACACACACACACACACACACACACACACACACACACACACACTTGTGTCTAGGCACTGTTATTAGTGCCACACACACACACACACACACACTTGTGTCTAGGTACTGTTATTAGTGCCACACACACACACACACACACACACTTGTGTCTAGGTACTGTTATTAGTGCCACACACACACACACACACACACACTTGTGTCTAGGTACTGTTATTAGTGCCACACACACACACACACACACACACTTGTGTCTAGGTACTGTTATTAGTACCACACACACACACACACACACACACACACTTGTGTCTAGGTACTGTTATTAGTGCCACACACACACACACACACACACTTGTGTCTAGGTACTGTTATTAGTGCCACACACACACACACACACACACACACACTTGTGTCTAGGTACTGTTATTAGTGCCACACACACACACACACACACACTTGTGTCTAGGTACTGTTATTAGTGCACACACACACACACACACACACACACACTTGTGTCTAGGTACTGTTATTAGTGCACACACACACACACACACACTTGTGTCTAGGTACTGTTATTAGTGCCACACACACACACACACACACACACACTTGTGTCTAGGTACTGTTATTAGTGCACACACACACACACACACACACACTTGTGTCTAGGTACTGTTATTAGTGCCACACACACACACACACACACACACACACACTTGTGTCTAGGTACTGTTATTAGTGCCACACACACACACACACACACACACTTGTGTCTAGGTACTACTGTTATTAGTGCCACACACACACACACACACACACACACACACACTTGTGTCTAGGTACTGTTATTAGTGCACACACACACACACACACACACACACACACACACACACACTTGTGTCTAGGTACTGTTATTAGTGCCACACACACACACACACACACACACACTTGTGTCTAGGCACTGTTATTAGTGCCACACACACACACACACACACTTGTGTCTAGGCACTGTTATTAGTGCCACACACACACACACACACACACTTGTGTCTAGGTACTGTTATTAGTGCACACACACACACACACACACACTTGTGTCTAGGTACTGTTATTAGTGCCACACACACACACACACACACACACACTTGTGTCTAGGTACTGTTATTAGTACCACACACACACACACACACACACACACTTGTGTCTAGGTACTGTTATTAGTGCCACACACACACACACACACACACTTGTGTCTAGGTACTGTTATTAGTGCACACACACACACACACACACACACACACTTGTGTCTAGGTACTGTTATTAGTGCCACACACACACACACACACACACACACACACTTGTGTCTAGGTACTGTTATTAGTGCCACACACACACACACACACACTTGTGTCTAGGTACTGTTATTAGTGCCACACACACACACACACACACACTTGTGTCTAGGTACTGTTATTAGTGCACACACACACACACACACACACACACACTTGTGTCTAGGTACTGTTATTAGTGCCACACACACACACACACACACACACACTTGTGTCTAGGTACTGTTATTAGTGCACACACACACACAC
>JAQNBH010000018.1:95304-97804 GCA_028752905.1 Cladorhizidae sp. MBARI D1340-BT2 | reverse complement strand
CTTGTGTCTAGGTACTGTTATTAGTGCACACACACACACACACACACACACTTGTGTCTAGGTACTGTTATTAGTGCACACACACACACACACACACACACACACTTGTGTCTAGGTACTGTTATTAGTGCCACACACACAACACACACACACACACACTTGTGTCTAGGTACTGTTATTAGTGCACACACACACACACACACACACTTGTGTCTAGGTACTGTTATTAGTGCCACACACACACACACACACACACACACTTGTGTCTAGGCACTGTTATTAGTGCCACACACACACACACACACACACTTGTGTCTAGGTACTGTTATTAGTGCACACACACACACACACACACACACTTGTGTCTAGGTACTGTTATTAGTGCCACACACACACACACACACACACACACTTGTGTCTAGGTACTGTTATTAGTGCACACACACACACACACACACACACTTGTGTCTAGGTACTGTTATTAGTGCCACACACACACACACACACACACACTTGTGTCTAGGTACTGTTATTAGTGCCACACACACACACACACACACACACTTGTGTCTAGGTACTGTTATTAGTGCCACACACACACACACACACACACACACACTTGTGTCTAGGTACTGTTATTAGTGCCACACACACACACACACACACACACACTTGTGTCTAGGCACTGTTATTAGTGCCACACACACACAACACACACACACACACTTGTGTCTAGGCACTGTTATTAGTGCCACACACACACACACACACACTTGTGTCTAGGTACTGTTATTAGTGCCACACACACACACACACACACACACTTGTGTCTAGGTACTGTTATTAGTGCCACACACACACACACACACACACACACACTTGTGTCTAGGTACTGTTATTAGTGCACACACACACACACACACACTTGTGTCTAGGCACTGTTATTAGTGCACACACACACACACACACACACACACTTGTGTCTAGGTACTGTTATTAGTGCCACACACACACACACACACACACACTTGTGTCTAGGCACTGTTATTAGTGCACACACACACACACACACTTGTGTCTAGGCACTGTTATTAGTGCACACACACACACACACACACACACACACACACACACACACACACACTTGTGTCTAGGTACTGTTATTAGTGCCACACACACACACACACACACACTTGTGTCTAGGTACTGTTATTAGTGCACACACACACACACACACACACACACACACTTGTGTCTAGGTACTGTTATTAGTGCCACACACACACACACACACACACACACTTGTGTCTAGGTACTGTTATTAGTGCCACACACACACACACACACACACACACTTGTGTCTAGGTACTGTTATTAGTGCACACACACACACACACACACACACACACACTTGTGTCTAGGTACTGTTATTAGTGCACACACACACACACACACACACACACTTGTGTCTAGGTACTGTTATTAGTGCCACACACACACACACACACACACACACACTTGTGTCTAGGTACTGTTATTAGTGCCACACACACACACACACACACACACACACTTGTGTCTAGGTACTGTTATTAGTGCACACCACACACACACACACTTGTGTCTAGGTACTGTTATTAGTGCCACACACACACACACACACACACACTTGTGTCTAGGTACTGTTATTAGTGCCACACAACACACACACACACACACACTTGTGTCTAGGTACTGTTATTAGTGCCACACACACACACACACACACACACTTGTGTCTAGGTACTGTTATTAGTGCACACACACACACACACACACACACACTTGTGTCTAGGTACTGTTATTAGTGCACACACACACACACACACTTGTGTCTAGGTACTGTTATTAGTGCCACACACACACACACACACACACACTTGTGTCTAGGTACTGTTATTAGTGCCACACACACACACACACACACACACACTTGTGTCTAGGTACTGTTATTAGTGCCACACACACACACACACACACACACTTGTGTCTAGGTACTGTTATTAGTGCCACACACACACACACACACACACACACACACACTTGTGTCTAGGTACTGTTATTAGTGCCACACACACACACACACACACACACACACACACACACTTGTGTCTAGGCACTGTTATTAGTGCCACACACACACACACACACACACTTGTGTCTAGGTACTGTTATTAGTGCACACACACACACACACACACACACACTTGTGTCTAGTACTGTTATTAGTGCACACACACACACACACACACACACACACTTGTGTCTAGGTACTGTTATTAGTGCACACACACACACACACACACACACACACTTGTGTCTAGGTACTGTTATTAGTGCACACACACACACACACACACACACAACACACACTTGTGTCTAGGCACTGTTATTAGTGCACACACACACACACACACACACACACTTGTGTCTAGGTACTGTTATTAGTGCCACACACACA
>JAQNBH010000018.1:60761-95204 GCA_028752905.1 Cladorhizidae sp. MBARI D1340-BT2 | reverse complement strand
ACTGTTCCAGGGCAGCTGCGACCTCCTGGAACCCTCGGACAGTCATCTCATTACGATCCCACGACACTTCCGACAGGGAACAGTTGCTAAGCAGAGCCTTGGCCAGAGAGCTGGCACCTCGCGGACCCATCTGGTTCCCACTGAAGACATACCCCACACATACACACACAGATAAGCACAGACTCATACACCCATCACCCCATGCACCCATTCAGATGCACACATCAGAGACCCATGCATGGATATACACATCCACACCCATACATATGCACGGACTCTCGCTTATCTGAACACATTGGGACCCACCATGCTTGTAGTTCTCACATATCTGAACACATTGGGACCCACTAGGCTTGTAGTTCTCACATATCTGAACACATTGGGACCCACCATGCTTGTAGTTCTCACATATCTGAACACATTGGGACCCACTAGGCTTGTAGTTCTCACATATCTGAACACATTGGGGCCCACCATGCTTGTAGTTCTCACATATCTGAACACATTGGGGCCCACCATGCTTGTAGTTCTCACATATCTGAACACATTGGGACCCACTAGGCTTGTAGTTCTCACATATCTGAACACATTGGGACTCACTAGGCTTGTAGTTCTCACATATCTGAACACATTGGGACCCACTATGCTTGTAGTTCTCACATATCTGAACACATTGGGACCCACCATGCTTGTAGTTCTCACATATCTGAACACATTGGGACTCACTAGGATTGTAGTTCTCACATATCTGAACAGATTGGGACCCACTAGGCTTGTAGTTCTCACATATCTGAACACATTGGGACCCACCATGCTTGTAGTTCTCACATATCTGAACACATTGGGACCCACCATGCTTGTAGTTCTCACATATCTGAACACATTGGGACCCACTAGGCTTGTAGTTCTCACATATCTGAACACATTGGGACCCACCATGCTTGTAGTTCTCACATATCTGAACACATTGGGACCCACTAGGCTTGTAGTTCTCACATATCTGAACACATTGGGGCCCACCATGCTTGTAGTTCTCACATATCTGAACACATTGGGACCCACTAGGCTTGTAGTTCTCACATATCTGAACACATTGGGACCCACTAGGCTTGTAGTTCTCACATATCTGAACACATTGGGACCCACTATGCTTGTAGTTCTCACATATCTGAACACATTGGGGCCCACTAGGCTTGTAGTTCTCACATATCTGAACACATTGGGACCCACCATGCTTGTAGTTCTCACATATCTGAACACATTGGGACCCACTAGGCTTGTAGTTCTCACATATCTGAACACATTGGGACCCACTAGGCTTGTAGTTCTCACATATCTGAACACATTGGGACCCACCATGCTTGTTGTTCTCACATATCTGAACACATTGGGACCCACCATGCTTGTAGTTCTCACATATCTGAACACATTGGGACCCACCATGCTTGTAGTTCTCACATATCTGAACACATTGGGACCCACCATGCTTGTAGTTCTCACATATCTGAACACATTGGGACCCACCATGCTTGTTGTTCTCACATATCTGAACACATTGGGACCCACCATGCTTGTAGTTCTCACATATCTGAACACATTGGGACCCACCATGCTTGTAGTTCTCACATATCTGAACACATTGGGACCCACCATGCTTGTAGTTCTCACATATCTGAACACATTGGGGCCCACTAGGCTTGTAGTTCTCACATATCTGAACACATTGGGACCCACCATGCTTGTAGTTCTCACATATCTGAACACATTGGGACCCACCATGCTTGTAGTTCTCACATATCTGAACACATTGGGACCCACCATGCTTGTTGTTCTCACATATCTGAACACATTGGGACCCACCATGCTTGTAGTTCTCACATATCTGAACACATTGGGACCCACTAGGCTTGTAGTTCTCACATATCTGAACACATTGGGGCCCACTAGGCTTGTAGTTCTCACATATCTGAACACATTGGGACCCACCATGCTTGTAGTTCTCACATATCTGAACACATTGGGACCCACCATGCTTGTAGTTCTCACATATCTGAACACATTGGGACCCACTAGGCTTGTAGTTCTCACATATCTGAACACATTGGGACCCACTAGGCTTGTAGTTCTCACATATCTGAACACATTGGGACCCACTAGGCTTGTAGTTCTCACATATCTGAACACATTGGGGCCCACCATGCTTGTAGTTCTCACATATCTGAACACATTGGGACCCACTAGGCTTGTAGTTCTCACATATCTGAACACATTGGGACCCACTAGGCTTGTAGTTCTCACATATCTGAACACATTGGGACCCACCATGCTTGTAGTTCTCACATATCTGAACACATTGGGGCCCACTATGCTTGTAGTTCTCACATATCTGAACACATTGGGACCCACCATGCTTGTAGTTCTCACATATCTGAACACATTGGGACCCACTAGGCTTGTAGTTCTCACATATCTGAACACATTGGGACCCACTAGGCTTGTAGTTCTCACATATCTGAACACATTGGGACCCACCATGCTTGTAGTTCTCACATATCTGAACACATTGGGACCCACTAGGCTTGTAGTTCTCACATATCTGAACACATTGGGGCCCACCAGGCTTGTAGTTCTCACATATCTGAACACATTGGGACCCACCATGCTTGTAGTTCTCACATATCTGAACACATTGGGACCCACTAGGCTTGTAGTTCTCACATATCTGAACACATTGGGGCCCACTAGGCTTGTAGTTCTCACATATCTGAACACATTGGGACCCACTAGGCTTGTAGTTCTCACATATCTGAACACATTGGGGCCCACTAGGCTTGTAGTTCTCACATATCTGAACACATTGGGACCCACTAGGCTTGTAGTTCTCACATATCTGAACACATTGGGACCCACTAGGCTTGTAGTTCTCACATATCTGAACACATTGGGACCCACTAGGCTTGTAGTTCTCACATATCTGAACACATTGGGACCCACTAGGCTTGTAGTTCTCACATATCTGAACACATTGGGACCCACTAGGCTTGTAGTTCTCACATATCTGAACACATTGGGGCCCACTAGGCTTGTAGTTCTCACATATCTGAACACATTGGGGCCCACTAGGCTTGTAGTTCTCACATACCTGAACACATTGGGGCCCACCATGCTTGTAGTTCTCACATATCTGAACACATTGGGGCCCACCATGCTTGTAGTTCTCACATATCTGAACACATTGGGACCCACTAGGCTTGTAGTTCTCACATATCTGAACACATTGGGACCCACTAGGCTTGTAGTTCTCACATATCTGAACACATTGGGGCCCACTAGGCTTGTAGTTCTCACATATCTGAACACATTGGGACCCACTAGGCTTGTAGTTCTCACATACCTGAACACATTGGGGCCCACCATGCTTGTAGTTCTCACATATCTGAACACATTGGGACCCACTAGGCTTGTAGTTCTCACATATCTGAACACATTGGGACCCACTAGGCTTGTAGTTCTCACATATCTGAACACATTGGGGCCCACTAGGCTTGTAGTTCTCACATATCTGAACACATTGGGACCCACTAGGCTTGTAGTTCTCACATATCTGAACACATTGGGACCCACTAGGCTTGTAGTTCTCACATATCTGAACACATTGGGACCCACTAGGCTTGTAGTTCTCACATATCTGAACACATTGGGGCCCACTAGGCTTGTAGTTCTCACATATCTGAACACATTGGGGCCCACTAGGCTTGTAGTTCTCACATATCTGAACACATTGGGACCCACTAGGCTTGTAGTTCTCACATATCTGAACACATTGGGGCCCACTAGGCTTGTAGTTCTCACATACCTGAACACATTGGGGCCCACCATGCTTGTAGTTCTCACATATCTGAACACATTGGGACCCACTAGGCTTGTAGTTCTCACATATCTGAACACATTGGGACCCACTAGGCTTGTAGTTCTCACATATCTGAACACATTGGGACCCACTAGGCTTGTAGTTCTCACATATCTGAACACATTGGGGCCCACCATGCTTGTAGTTCTCACATATCTGAACACATTGGGACTCACTAGGCTTGTAGTTCTCACATATCTGAACACATTGGGGCCCACTAGGCTTGTAGTTCTCACATATCTGAACACATTGGGACCCACTAGGCTTGTAGTTCTCACATACCTGAACACATTGGGGCCCACCATGCTTGTAGTTCTCACATATCTGAACACATTGGGACCCACTAGGCTTGTAGTTCTCACATATCTGAACACATTGGGACCCACTAGGCTTGTAGTTCTCACATATCTGAACACATTGGGGCCCACTAGGCTTGTAGTTCTCACATATCTGAACACATTGGGACCCACTAGGCTTGTAGTTCTCACATATCTGAACACATTGGGACCCACTAGGCTTGTAGTTCTCACATATCTGAACACATTGGGACCCACTAGGCTTGTAGTTCTCACATATCTGAACACATTGGGGCCCACTAGGCTTGTAGTTCTCACATATCTGAACACATTGGGGCCCACTAGGCTTGTAGTTCTCACATATCTGAACACATTGGGACCCACTAGGCTTGTAGTTCTCACATATCTGAACACATTGGGACCCACTAGGCTTGTAGTTCTCACATATCTGAACACATTGGGGCCCACTAGGCTTGTAGTTCTCACATATCTGAACACATTGGGGCCCACTAGGCTTGTAGTTCTCACATATCTGAACACATTGGGACCCACTAGGCTTGTAGTTCTCACATATCTGAACACATTGGGGCCCACTAGGCTTGTAGTTCTCACATACCTGAACACATTGGGGCCCACCATGCTTGTAGTTCTCACATATCTGAACACATTGGGACCCACTAGGCTTGTAGTTCTCACATATCTGAACACATTGGGACCCACTAGGCTTGTAGTTCTCACATATCTGAACACATTGGGGCCCACTAGGCTTGTAGTTCTCACATATCTGAACACATTGGGACCCACCATGCTTGTAGTTCTCACATATCTGAACACATTGGGACCCACTAGGCTTGTAATTCTCACATATCTGAACACATTGGGACCCACTAGGCTTGTAGTTCTCACATATCTGAACACATTGGGACCCACTAGGCTTGTAGTTCTCACATATCTGAACACATTGGGACCCACTAGGCTTGTAGTTCTCACATATCTGAACACATTGGGGCCCACCATGCTTGTAGTTCTCACATATCTGAACACATTGGGACTCACTAGGCTTGTAGTTCTCACATATCTGAACACATTGGGACCCACTAGGCTTGTAGTTCTCACATATCTGAACACATTGGGACCCACCATGCTTGTAGTTCTCACATATCTGAACACATTGGGACCCACTAGGCTTGTAGTTCTCACATATCTGAACACATTGAGACCCTTTAAGTTGTAGTTCAGATATGCAAAATGCCCAAATATCTTTTTAAATTCATGAATATAATTAAAATACTCTATCATGGCATTTGATAATTGCCGACATGTATCTGCAGGGCCTTGGGATGTGAGTAGTGTTGCTTCCTGGTCCTAGGAGAAGCATTGTTAGGAGCTGCCACATTGTCTTACACACACACACACATCCATTATATTTAAGGTCAATTAAGTATTGTGTCAGGGACCGGATGACATGGTAGGGCTGGAGGGCTTTGGCCCTACCACTTTTTGCTGATTTTATTTTTTATTGTTATAATTTTTAGTCTAGTTGCTAGACCATACCAACATGATGGGTTTTCCCCGACTAAGAAAGATAAAAATGTGTAATGGCATTCTTCCAGTTGCAGAAGCCCTTTCAGGTCTCCAAGGGCTTCTGCAACTGGAAGAATGCCACTACATCATTTAACAAGCCTCAACAGAGTGCTTGCCATAAACAAGCTGTAGAAGTTGTTCTTACACTTCCAGCTACAACCACAAGTATTGGCAATCTACTTGTGAAAGAACAAGGAGAAAACCGTCCAATGTTAATGAAGATCTTTTCAAACAAACGCTATCTAGCTCGTCAAGGATTACCACTCAGAGGGAATGGTATCACTGAAGAAGATGGAAACTTCGTACAACTATTTCTATTGGAGGCTGGTACATCTGCTATTGAGTGGTTAAAACGAATCTTACAAGTACACATCACATGAGATGCAAAATGAAATCATCAAAGTGATGGCTATGTCTGTACTTTGGAATGTTGCTAGTTCTTTGCAAAATTCCGCATTTTTTACCCTGATGATGGATGAAACAACTGACACCACTAATAAGGAGCAGGAAACCATTATAATTCGTAGGATCACTGAAAACTTTGAAGTAAGTGAAGAATTTTTAGGTTTATATCACGTTCCAGGTACTCTTACTGAAATTTCAGTGGATACTTTTAGTCGATTGAACTTATCCTTCAATCAGTTACGTGGTCAATGCTACAAGTGCAATGAAGGGAGCTAAATCAGGAGTTGCCAAGAGAATGAGTATTACATGTATTGAACCAAGGGCAGTGTACACACACTGCTATGGGCATTCAATTAATCTGGCTGTGAGTGATACCTTGAAAGAGATCAAGATAATGAGAGATGTCCTTGACATGACGAAGGAAATAACAAAATTGATCAAGTTTTCACCACGAAGGGAAGGGATCTTCCGAGCTTTGAAGGAAGCTTGTGATTCTGAAAGTGGCATGACATCACCAGGAATTTGAATGCTATGCCCAATGAGGTGGACTGTGTATGCAAATGCACTAGTGAGCATTGTCAGCAGCTATGCTGCATTACAAGATATGTGGGATGAAGCTTTTGAAATCATAAAGGACACAGAGATGAGAGCTAGGATAAAAGGAGTTTCTGCGCAGATGATTTCCTGTTTAGTACAATGCTTAGTCAAGTTATTTTCCTCCACACTGATAACTTGAGCAAGACTCTGCAGAAGGTAAAGATTTCAGCCGCTGAGGGTCAAAAGGTAGGAGAAATGGTTGTAGATACACTGCTGTCTCTACGTACTGGTGAAATGTATGATTTGTTTTGGGACAAAGTTTCAAGAACTGCTTCATCAATAGATGTTGGTGAACCACAGTTACCTGGTAAGCGAAGAGTTCCACAGAGTTATGAGGATGGACTGTCCAGTGGAGAGTATCATGAAAGTCCCTTGCTCTATTATCGCCAGATATATTTTGAAGCACTAGATAACATTGTCAGCTGTTTAAAGGATCGCTTTGACCAACCAGGATATATAATTTACTCAAAATTGGAGCAACTTTTATGCAGAGCATGTCAGGGAGTTGACTTTGAAGAAAATTTTCAGTCTATTTGCACCTTTTACAAAGACGATTTCAAGCCCGATCTATTGCATGCCCAGTTACTCACTTTTGGTTGAGTCAGGAAGACCATTGGATCCCAATGTAAATATATTTGACATCGGAGACTATTTAAAAGTCTTTCTCTTGGTCAACGAGCACTTCTGGATCAGGTTTGTACAGTTTTGAAGCTGACTTATCATGCCAGCAACCAATGCAACATCTGAGCGCTCCTTTAGTGGGTTAAAACTTACCTTCGTAATACTATGTTACAACAAAGACTGAATCACCTAATGGTACTTCACGTTCACAAGGAGCGCACTGATTCACTCAATCTCAAAGAGGTTGCCAATCAATTTATAAGTAATTCTGAACATAGAGAGAGACTATTTGGAAAGTATCAATAACTGTTAATAAATAGTGTGATGTCTATAATACTATGTCTATACTGCTCAATATGGTATTGATTTTCAGTTTTTGCGTTTTAGCACTCCATGTGATATCCCCCCCTAGCCTCATGCATGTTACAGTTATCTGTGCATAGTTTGATTGTGTGCTCCGTCACTGTGTGCATAAGCAATTGTTGACAAGCAGGTTCTGTACACACACACTACTGCTTGCTTCAGATTATAGTGCCTCTTCATGCAAGCCAGAAGTCTAAGGACCATCAGTAATTCCTGAGAGGACCCCGCTTGCAGCACCTGGTGGTGTATCCCATCAGTAGCTTGCAGCACCTGGTGGTCTCCCTCATCAGTAGCTTGCAGCACCTGGTGGTCTCCCTCATCAGTAGCTTGCAGCACCTGGTGGTCTTCATCAGTAGCTTGCAGCACCTGGTGGTCTGCCTCATCAGTAGCTTGCAGCACCTGGTGGTCTCCCTCATCAGTAGCTTGCAGCACCTGGTGGTCTGTCTCATCAGTAGCTTGCAGCACCTGGTGGCCTGTCTCATCAGTAGCTTGCAGCACCTGGTGGTCTTCATCAGTAGCGTGCAGCACCTGGTGGTCTGCCTCATCAGTAGCTTGCAGCACCTGGTGGTCTCCCTCATCAGTAGCTTGCAGCACCTGGTGGTCTGTCTCATCAGTAGCATGCAGCACCTGGTGGTCTGCCTCATCAGTAGCTTGCAGCACCTGGTGGTGTGTGTCATCAGTAGCATGCATCACCTGGTGGTCTGCCTCATTAGTAGCTTGCAGCACCTGGTGGTGTCCCTCATCAGTAGCTAGCAGCACCTGGTGGTCTGCCTCATCAGTAGCTTGCAGCACCTGGTGGTCTGTCTCATCAGTAGCTTGCAGCACCTGGTGGTCTGCCTCATCAGTAGCTTGCAGCACCTGGTGGTCTGTGTCATCAGTAGCTTGCAGCACCTGGTGGTCTGCCTCATCAGTAGCTTGCCTGCACTGACAGGAAATTGGGTGCTTCTGATTCTCGTTTATGAAACTTTTCATGGAAATCTTCTGCCTTCTCTCTGAGCAATGGTCCACTGCCTGCAGTGTCTTCCTCTGAATGTACAGAACACCTCCAAGCTGGTCCCCTTTAGCAGGATTACCAAGGGAGCTTGCAAACTCTCCAAGTTTGGCTTCATTCATCCGATCTCCATTGTCTTTCCAAAGCCATACTCTTCTGGAGTCCAGCTCTAGTGGTTTCTTCCCATTTCTTATCAAAGATAGATAACTGTGTCTCAATAGACAAAACCATGCTCGTCCCTTTGCTGGCCTGAGTGAACTGATTGGTTTTCACGTGCAAATCTCTGACCCATCCACCCACTCTGTCGATGATCATTATAATATCTTTCTATTTTACCAGTTCAGATAATCGAAGTTTGATATGTGAGGGTCTACTCTGTACACACACTAGTCTTGCATGGACACACACACACTCATACAGATACACATGTACACACACACTAGTCTTGCATGTATACACACACACACTCATACAGATACACATGTATACACACACTAGTCTTGCATGGACACACACACACTCATACAGATACACATGTATACACACACTAGTCTTGCATGTATACACACACACACTCATACAGATACACATGTATACACACACTAGTCTTGCATGGACACACACACACTCATACAGATACACATGTACACACACTAGTCTTGCATGGACACACACACACACTCATACAGATACACATGTATACACACACTAGTCTTGCATGTATACACACACACTCATACAGATACACATGTATACACACACTAGTCTTGCATGTATACACACACACACTCATACAGATACACATGTACACACACACTAGTCTTGCATGTATACACACACACTCATACAGATACACATGTATACACACACTAGTCTTGCATGTATACACACACACACTCATACAGATACACATGTACACACACACTAGTCTTGCATGTATACACACACACACTCATACAGATACACATGTATACACACACTAGTCTTGCATGTATACACACACACACTCATACAGATACACATGTATACACACACTAGTCTTGCATGTATACACACACACTCATACAGATACACATGTATACACACACTAGTCTTGCATGTATACACACACACTCATACAGATACACATGTATACACACACTAGTCTTGCATGTATACACACACACTCATACAGATACACATGTATACACACACTAGTCTTGCATGTATACACACACACACTCATACAGATACACATGTATACACACACTAGTCTTGCATGTATACACACACACACTCATACAGATACACATGTATACACACACTAGTCTTGCATGTATACACACACACTCATACAGATACACATGTATACACACACTAGTCTTGCATGTATACACACACACACTCATACAGATACACATGTACACACACACTAGTCTTGCATGTATACACACACACACTCATACAGATACACATGTACACACACACTAGTCTTGCATGTATACACACACACACTCATACAGATACACATGTACACACACACTAGTCTTGCATGTATACACACACACACTCATACAGATACACATGTATACACACACTAGTCTTGCATGTATACACACACACTCATACAGATACACATGTATACACACACTAGTCTTGCATGGACACACACACACTCATACAGATACACATGTATACACACACTAGTCTTGCATGTATACACACACACACTCATACAGATACACATGTATACACACACTAGTCTTGCATGTATACACACACACACTCATACAGATACACATGTATACACACACTAGTCTTGCATGTATACACACACACACTCATACAGATACACATGTATACACACACTAGTCTTGCATGGACACACACACACTCATACAGATACACATGTATACACACACTAGTCTTGCATGTATACACACACACACTCATACAGATACACATGTATACACACACTAGTCTTGCATGGACACACACACACACTCATACAGATACACATGTACACACACACTAGTCTTGCATGGACACACACACACTCATACAGATACACATGTATACACACACTAGTCTTGCATGTACACACACACACACTCATACAGATACACATGTATACACACACTAGTCTTGCATGTATACACACACACACTCATACAGATACACATGTATACACACACTAGTCTTGCATGGACACACACACACACTCATACAGATACACATGTACACACACACTAGTCTTGCATGTATACACACACACACTCATACAGATACACATGTATACACACACTAGTCTTGCATGTATACACACACACACTCATACAGATACACATGTATACACACACTAGTCTTGCATGTATACACACACACACTCATACAGATACACATGTATACACACACTAGTCTTGCATGTATACACACACACACTCATACAGATACACATGTATACACACACTAGTCTTGCATGTATACACACACACACTCATACAGATACACATGTACACACACACTAGTCTTGCATGTATACACACACACACTCATACAGATACACATGTATACACACACTAGTCTTGCATGTATACACACACACTCATACAGATACACATGTATACACACACTAGTCTTGCATGTATACACACACACACTCATACAGATACACATGTACACACACACTAGTCTTGCATGTATACACACACACACTCATACAGATACACATGTATACACACACTAGTCTTGCATGTATACACACACACACTCATACAGATACACATGTACACACACACTAGTCTTGCATGTATACACACACACTCATACAGATACACATGTATACACACACTAGTCTTGCATGTATACACACACACACTCATACAGATACACATGTACACACACACTAGTCTTGCATGTATACACACACACACTCATACAGATACACATGTACACACACACTAGTCTTGCATGTATACACACACACACTCATACAGATACACATGTATACACACACTAGTCTTGCATGTATACACACACACACTCATACAGATACACATGTATACACACAC
This sequence comes from Cladorhizidae sp. MBARI D1340-BT2, assembly GCA_028752905.1. Taxonomy (NCBI): domain Eukaryota; kingdom Metazoa; phylum Porifera; class Demospongiae; order Poecilosclerida; family Cladorhizidae; species Cladorhizidae sp. MBARI D1340-BT2. Next base: position 83,387 of record JAQNBH010000018.1, on the reverse strand, counting down.
TAGTCTTGCATGTATACACACACACACACTCATACAGATACACATGTATACACACACTAGTCTTGCATGTATACACACACACTCATACAGATACACATGTACACACACACTAGTCTTGCATGTATACACACACACTCATACAGATACACATGTATACACACACTAGTCTTGCATGTATACACACACACTCATACAGATACACATGTATACACACACTAGTCTTGCATGTATACACACACACACTCATACAGATACACATGTACACACACACTAGTCTTGCATGTATACACACACACACTCATACAGATACACATGTATACACACACTAGTCTTGCATGGACACACACACACACTCATACAGATACACATGTATACACACACTAGTCTTGCATGTATACACACACACACTCATACAGATACACATGTACACACACTAGTCTTGCATGTATACACACACACACTCATACAGATACACATGTACACACACACTAGTCTTGCATGTATACACACACACACTCATACAGATACACATGTATACACACACTAGTCTTGCATGGACACACACACACACTCATACAGATACACATGTACACACACACTAGTCTTGCATGTATACACACACACACTCATACAGATACACATGTATACACACACTAGTCTTGCATGTATACACACACACTCATACAGATACACATGTATACACACACTAGTCTTGCATGTATACACACACACACTCATACAGATACACATGTACACACACACTAGTCTTGCATGTATACACACACACTCATACAGATACACATGTATACACACACTAGTCTTGCATGGACACACACACACACTCATACAGATACACATGTATACACACACTAGTCTTGCATGTATACACACACACACTCATACAGATACACATGTATACACACACTAGTCTTGCATGGACACACACACACTCATACAGATACACATGTATACACACACTAGTCTTGCATGTATACACACACACACTCATACAGATACACATGTACACACACACTAGTCTTGCATGTATACACACACACACTCATACAGATACACATGTATACACACACTAGTCTTGCATGGACACACACACACACTCATACAGATACACATGTATACACACACACTAGTCTTGCATGTATACACACACACACTCATACAGATACACATGTATACACACACTAGTCTTGCATGTATACACACACACACTCATACAGATACACATGTACACACACTAGTCTTGCATGTATACACACACACACTCATACAGATACACATGTACACACACACTAGTCTTGCATGTATACACACACACACTCATACAGATACACATGTATACACACACTAGTCTTGCATGTATACACACACACACTCATACAGATACACATGTATACACACACTAGTCTTGCATGTATACACACACACTCATACAGATACACATGTACACACACACTAGTCTTGCATGTATACACACACACACTCATACAGATACACATGTATACACACACTAGTCTTGCATGTATACACACACACACTCATACAGATACACATGTATACACACACTAGTCTTGCATGTATACACACACACACTCATACAGATACACATGTACACACACACTAGTCTTGCATGTATACACACACACACTCATACAGATACACATGTACACACACTAGTCTTGCATGTACACACACACACTCATACAGATACACATGTATACACACACTAGTCTTGCATGTATACACACACACACTCATACAGATACACATGTATACACACACTAGTCTTGCATGTATACACACACACTCATACAGATACACATGTACACACACACTAGTCTTGCATGTATACACACACACACTCATACAGATACACATGTACACACACACTAGTCTTGCATGTATACACACACACACTCATACAGATACACATGTACACACACACTAGTCTTGCATGTATACACACACACACTCATACAGATACACATGTATACACACACTAGTCTTGCATGTATACACACACACACTCATACAGATACACATGTATACACACACTAGTCTTGCATGTATACACACACACACTCATACAGATACACATGTATACACACACTAGTCTTGCATGTATACACACACACACTCATACAGATACACATGTATACACACACTAGTCTTGCATGTATACACACACACACTCATACAGATACACATGTATACACACACTAGTCTTGCATGTATACACACACACACTCATACAGATACACATGTACACACACACTAGTCTTGCATGTATACACACACACACTCATACAGATACACATGTATACACACACTAGTCTTGCATGTATACACACACACACTCATACAGATACACATGTACACACACACTAGTCTTGCATGTATACACACACACACTCATACAGATACACATGTACACACACACTAGTCTTGCATGGACACACACACACTCATACAGATACACATGTATACACACACTAGTCTTGCATGTATACACACACACACTCATACAGATACACATGTATACACACACTAGTCTTGCATGTATACACACACACACTCATACAGATACACATGTATACACACACTAGTCTTGCATGGACACACACACACTCATACAGATACACATGTATACACACACTAGTCTTGCATGTATACACACACACACTCATACAGATACACATGTATACACACACTAGTCTTGCATGTATACACACACACACTCATACAGATACACATGTATACACACACTAGTCTTGCATGTATACACACACACACTCATACAGATACACATGTATACACACACTAGTCTTGCATGTATACACACACACACACTCATACAGATACACATGTACACACACACTAGTCTTGCATGTATACACACACACTCATACAGATACACATGTATACACACACTAGTCTTGCATGTACACACACACACTCATACAGATACACATGTACACACACACTAGTCTTGCATGTATACACACACACACACTCATACAGATACACATGTACACACACACTAGTCTTGCATGTATACACACACACTCATACAGATACACATGTATACACACACTAGTCTTGCATGTACACACACACACTCATACAGATACACATGTATACACACACTAGTCTTGCATGTATACACACACACTCATACAGATACACATGTACACACACACTAGTCTTGCATGTATACACACACACACTCATACAGATACACATGTATACACACACTAGTCTTGCATGTATACACACACACACTCATACAGATACACATGTATACACACACTAGTCTTGCATGTATACACACACACACTCATACAGATACACATGTATACACACACTAGTCTTGCATGTACACACACACACACTCATACAGATACACATGTACACACACACTAGTCTTGCATGTATACACACACACACTCATACAGATACACATGTATACACACACTAGTCTTGCATGTATACACACACACACTCATACAGATACACATGTATACACACACTAGTCTTGCATGTATACACACACACTCATACAGATACACATGTATACACACACTAGTCTTGCATGGACACACACACACACTCATACAGATACACATGTACACACACACTAGTCTTGCATGTATACACACACACACTCATACAGATACACATGTATACACACACTAGTCTTGCATGTACACACACACACTCATACAGATACACATGTACACACACACTAGTCTTGCATGTATACACACACACACTCATACAGATACACATGTATACACACACTAGTCTTGCATGTATACACACACACACTCATACAGATACACATGTACACACACACTAGTCTTGCATGTATACACACACACACTCATACAGATACACATGTATACACACACTAGTCTTGCATGTATACACACACACACTCATACAGATACACATATACACACACTAGTCTTGCATGTATACACACACACATCTATACTTCATCTGTGCATGTGCATGAGCATCAGTGATCCCATTTCTGCTCCAGTTTCCTTGCACGAGTATTACATCCATGATATAGCCTATAGATGGGAACAATACACCAGAGAGAGAGGGAGGGAGGGTGTGGGCCCTCGGAGCACCTGAGGGTCCCACCTCGACTACCAACATGGTCCACTGGTTGCAGAGGGACGACACAACTCTACTTACATGACCACCACATCACATCTGTCCTTGCATGCATTGGTTCCTGTTGAATACTTTTAACATCATTTAAAATATGTGGTTTAAAACTAAGTACATGGAGAGAGCACACTCTGTAGCTACTCTAGGAGGAGAGCACCCTCTTAGCTACTCTAGGAGGAGAGCACCTCTGTAGCTACTCTATGAGGAGAGCACCCTCTGTAGCTACTCTAGGAGGAGAGCACCCTCTGTAGCTACTCTAGGAGGAGAGCACCCTCTGTAGCTACTCTATGAGGAGAGCACCCTCTGTAGCTACTCTATGAGGAGAACACCTCTGTAGCTACTCTAGGAGGAGAGCACCTCTGTAGCTACTCTAGGAGAGCACCTCTGTAGCTACTCTAGGAGGTGAGCACCCTCTGTAGCTACTCTAGGAGGAGAGCACCCTCTGTAGCTACTCTAGGAGGAGAACACCCTCTGTAGCTACTATGAGGAGAGCACCTCTGTGGCTACTCTAGGAGGAGAGCACCTCTGTAGGTACTCTAGGAGGAGAGCACCCTCTGTAGCTACTCTAGGAGGAGAGCACCCTCTGTAGCTACTCTAGGAGGAGAGCACCCTCTGTAGCTACTCTAGGAGGAGAGCACCCTCTGTAGCTACTCTAGGAGGAGAGCACCCTCTGTAGCTACTCTAGGAGAGAGCACCTCTGTAGCTACTCTAGGAGGAGAGCACCTATGTAGCTACTCTGTAGCTACTCTAGGAGAGAACCTCTGTAGCTACTCTAGGAGAGAGCACCTCTGTAGCTACTCTAGAAGGAGAGCACCCTCTGTAGAGAGCACCTCTGCAGCTACTCTAGGAGGAGAGCACCCTCTGTAGCTACTAGGAGGAGAGCACCCTCTGTAGCTACTCTAGGAGGAGAGCACCCTCTGTAGCTACTCTATGAGGAGAACACCTCTGTAGTTACATGTACTTTAGGAGGAGAGCACCTCTGTAGCTACTCTAGGAGAGAGCACTCTCTGTAGCTACTCTAGGAGGAGAGCACCCTCTGTAGCTACTCTAGGAGGAGAGCACCTCTGTAGCTACTCTATGAGGAGAGCACCCTCTGTAGCTACTCTAGCAGGAGAGCACCTCTGTAGCTACTCTAGGAGGAGAGCACCTCTGTAGCTAATCTATGAGGAGAACACCTCTGTAGCTACTCTAGGAGGAGAGCACCCTCTGTAGCTACTCTAGGAGGAGAGCACCCTCTGTAGCTACTCTAGGAGGAGAGCACCCTCTGTAGCTACTCTAGGAGAGCACCTCTGTAGCTACTCTAGGAGGAGAGCACCCTCTGTAGCTACTCTAGGAGAGCACCCTCTGTAGCTACTCTATGAGGAGAGCACCCTCTGTATCTACTCTATGAGGAGAGCACCCTCTGTAGCTACTCTAGGAGGAGAGCACCTCTGTAGCTACTCTAGGAGGAGAGCACCTCTGTAGCTACTCTAGGAGGAGAGCATCCTCTGTAGCTACTCTAGGAGGAGAGCACCCTCTGTAGCTACTCTAGGAGGAGAGCACCCTCTGTAGCTACTCTATGAGGAGAGCACCCTCTGTAGCTACTCTAGGAGGAGAGCACCTTCTGTAGCTACTCTAGGAGGAGAGCACCCTCTGTAGCTACTCTATGAGGAGAGCACCCTCTGTAGCTACTCTAGGAGGAGAGCACCCTCTGTAGAGGATAGCACCTCTGTAGCTACTCTATGAGGAGAGCACCTCTGTAGCTAACTATGAGGAGAGCACCCTCTAGGAGGAGAGCACCCTCTGTAGCTACTCTATTCTAGGAGGAGAGCACTCTGTAGCTACTCTAGGAGGATAGCACCCTCTGTAGCTACTCTAGGAGAGCACCTCTGTAGCTACTCTAGGAGGAGAGCACCTCTGTAGCTACTCTAGGAGGAGAGACCTCTGTAGGAGGAGAGCACCTCTGTAGCTACTCTATGAGGAGAACACCTCTGTAGCTACTCTAGGAGGAGAGCACCTCTGTAGCTACTCTGAGGAGAGCAGCTACTCTAGGAGGAGAGCACCCTCTGTAGCTACTCTGAGGAGAGCACCTCTGTAGCTACTCTAGGAGGAGAGCACCTCTACTCTAGGAGGAGAGCACCCTCTGTAGCGACTCTAGGAGAGCACCTCTGTAGCTACTCTAGGAGGAGAGCACCCTCTGTAGCTACTCTAGGAGGAGAGCACCCTCTGTAGCTACTCTAGGAGGAGAGCACCCTCTGTAGCTACTCTAGGAGGAGAGCACCCCTGTAGCTACTCTAGGAGGAGAGCACCCCTGCAGCTACTCTAGGAGGAGAGCATCTCTGTGGCTACTCTAGGAGGAGAGCACCCTCTGTAGCTACTCTAGGAGGAGAGCACCCTCTGTAGCTACTCTAGGAGGAGAGCACCCTCTGTAGCTACTCTAGGAGGAGAGCACCTCTGTAGCTACTCTAGGAGGAGAGCACCTCTGTAGCTACTCTAGGAGGAGAACACCTCTGTAGCTACTCTAGGAGGAGAGCACCGGTACTCTAGGAGGAGAGCACCCTCTGTAGCTACTCTAGGAGGAGAGCACCTCTGTAGCTACTCTAGGAGGAGAGCACCCTCTGTAGCTACTCTAGGAGGAGAGCACCTCTGTACCTACTCTAGGAGGAGAGCACCTCTGTAGCTACTCTAGGAGGAGAGCACCCTCTGTAGCTACTCTAGGAGGAGAGCACCCTCTGTAGCTACTCTAGGAGGAGAGCACCTCTGTAGCTACTCTAGGAGGAGAGCACCCTCTGTAGCTACTCTAGGAGGAGAGCACCCTCTGTAGCTACTCTAGGAGGAGAGCACCCTCTGTAGCTACTCTAGGAGGAGAGCATATCTGTAGCTACTCTAGGAGGAGAGCACCTCTGTAGCTACTCTAGGAGGAGAGCACCCTCTGTAGCTACTCTATGAGGAGAGCACCTCTGTAGCTACTCTAGGAGGAGAGCACCTCTGTAGCTACTCTAGGAGGAGAGCACCTCTGTAGCTACTCTAGGAGGAGAGCACCTCTGTAGCTACTCTAGGAGGAGAGCACCCTCTGTAGCTACTCTATGAGGAGAGCACCTCTGTAGCTACTCTAGGAGGAGAGCACCTCTGTAGCTACTCTAGGAGGAGAGCACCTCTGTAGCTACTCTAGGAGGAGAGCACCTCTGTAGCTACTCTAGGAGGAGAGCACTCTCTGTAGCTACTCTATGAGGAGAGCACCTCTGTAGCTACTCTAGGGAGGAGAGCACCTCTGTAGCTACTCTAGGAGGAGAGCACCCTCTGTAGCTACTCTAGGAGGAGAGCACCTCTGTAGCTACTCTAGTAGGAGAGCACCCTCTGTAGCTACTCTAGGAGGAGAGCACCTCTGTAGCTACTCTAGTAGGAGAGCACCCTCTGTAGCTACTCTATGAGGAGAGCACCTCTGTAGCTACTCTAGGAGGAGAGCACCTCTGTAGCTACTCTAGGAGGAGAGCACCTCTGTAGCTACTCTAGGAGGAGAGCACCCTCTGTAGCTACTCTAGGAGGAGAGCACCTCTGTAGCTACTCTAGGAGGAGAGCACCTCTGTAGCTACTCTAGGAGGAGAGCACCTCTGTAGCTACTCTAGGAGGAGAGCACCTCTGTAGCTACTCTAGGAGGAGAGCACCCTCTGTAGCTACTCTAGGAGGAGAGCACCCTATGTATCTACTCTAGGAGGAGAGCACCCTCTGTAGCTACTCTAGGAGGAGAGCACCCTCTGTAGCTACTCTAGGAGGAGGCCCGGGGCAAGATAAGAATGGAAAGTTTAATTTGATTACTGCATACCACACAGGCGTAGAGGAGAGTGTGCAACATTTGACCTCCACATCCCACCCATGCAAACTCACCAGAGGTTGATCTTAGCCAGACTCATGTTGTCGGCTAGAGCACCAACAACCATAGGAGTCAACTCCTTCAGGTGCGAGTCCTCCACACAAAGAGAGAGCAGCTGGCAGTCCTCTCTCCGCAGCAGCTCAGCGAGTGCCTGAGCAGCTGCCGCTCTAGTGCTGCCAACACACACATACAACTTGTAAATATAACCCCATACATGGCATTGCTATGACAACACCACCACTGCATATTAACAACATCATTAGATATGGGGTTGCCATGACAACAACACACAGGAGCACCATCACCATGGAAATGGCATTGCATATACTTACTTGGCCTTGCCAGCAAAGTTCTTGCCCAGTTTGAGATGTCGGAGCTTCTTGTTGTCGGCCACGGCCGCGACCACGTCCACTAGGTGGGGGTCAAGCTGGGTGTCGGACAGGTTCAAGTCGTGGAGACACCTGACGGCTCGCACCTGCTCCAGCAGTGAAGACAGTCCCTGGCCTGCAAGCTCATTACAGGACACATCCAGACTCACTGTGGTCACATTGGGATTGGCCCCCAAGCCTTCCAGCAGATTCCTGTACACACAACAGCACACTCCTAGCCATGATTATAATGATGCACACGCACAGAGAGAGAGACAGGCACGAGGATAAACTCACGAGACTACGGTGCTTGTGAGTTTGCACCCGACCAGTTTGATGGAGCGTAAGGAGATGGAGGAGCTGCAGAACTTCTTCAGACCCGACTCCACAGAAGTTGCTTGACCAGCGGTGGTCTTCTTTGTCTTGAAGATGTTGTGGGAGAGGTCCAGGTCGCAGAGGTGCTGAGTGCAGCCTCGGATCAAGACAGGCATCACCGTGTCCAGCATCAAGTTACAGCGGGCCAGCTTGAGAGTGGCTAGCGTCTGAGGCTCTTGCAAGAAGCACAACCCAGCTAGGGGGTCCGGGCCCAGCAAGTTACCAGAGAGGTCAAGGTGCACCAGTGAGTACTGCATGTGTTTGTTCAGCTTCAGGCTATTGGCCAAGATCGAGTTGCCTGCAACACGACACACAACATAGCAGCACACAACATAGCAACACACAACATAGCAGCACACAACATAGCAGCACACAACATAGCAACACACAACATAGCAACACACAACATAGCAACACACAGCATAGCAACACACAGCATAGCAACACACAACATAGCAGCACACAACATAGCAACACACAACATAGCAACACACAACTTAGCAACACAACATAGCAATATATAACATAGCAGTACACAACATAGCAACACAACAGGGACATAGTGGTGGCATCACATGACAAGCATGTGCAGTATCACATGACAAGCATGTGCAGTAACCCATGACAAGCATGTGCAGCACTGGGACATCATGGTTTCTTTCAGGAATTTATCTAAGGGGAAGGTTTAGACATAAAGGGGTCGGGGGGCAGAGCACGGTCCCTCGAGAGAGGTTTGTGGCATGCTCCCCCAGGAAATATCTGAATTTGGACCCTTAAAAAGGGCAATTTGGTGCAATCTACATAGGACTATGTTTAACTTAGTGTGGTTCCAACTTGCACTATGGAGGTCACTTAATTTAATCACTTTAATTCAGCCAGTGTTCTATTTTTAGATTTGACTTCCACTGTACAGACTCACCAGTGCACTTTCCCCATCAATCTCCTCAGGAGTAGCCACCCTGTTCTTGAACACTTCTGCCTGGAGATTAAAGACTGCTCTGTTTCTAGGTGTAAGTTGCTTTAGAGAAACACCTTTGCCACTGCTAAACACTGCTGAAGCTGTCACATCCTAACAAGGCACGGGCAAAGAGGATGTGCCCACAGACATGTGCACCTGAAAGCTTTACATTCCAGCAGCGTGCTAACTTGCACTGCTCTGCTGTGGTTGAGCTTTACATTGCAGCAGCTTGCACGGCCCCTGCTGTGGCTGAGCTTTACATTGCTAACTTGCACTGCTCTGCTGTGGTTGAGCTTTACATTGCAGCAGCGTGCTAACTTGCACGGCTCTGCTGCGGCTGAGCTTTACATTGCAGCAGCTTGCACGGTCCTGCTGTGGCTGAGCTTTACATTGCAGCAGCGTGCTAACTTGCACGGCCCCTGAGCTTTACATTGCAGCAGCTTGCACGGTCCTGCTGTGGCTGAGCTTTACATTGCAGCAGCGTGCTAACTTGCACGGCCCCTGAACTTTACATTGCAGCAGCGTGCTAACTTGCACGGCCCCTGCTGTGGCTGAGCTTTACATTGCAGCAGCGTCCTAACTTGCACGGCCCCTGAACTTTACATTGCAGCAGCGTGCTAACTTGCACGGCCCCTGCTGTGGCTGAGCTTTACATTGCAGCAGCGTGCTAACTTGCACGGCCCCTGAGCTTTACATTGCAGCAGCGTGCTAACTTGCACGGCCCCTGAACTTTACATTGCAGCAGCGTGCTAACTTGCACGGCCCCTGCTGTGGCTGAGCTTTACATTGCAGCAGCGTGCTAACTTGCATGACCCTGCTGTGGCTTTTGGCCTGAAGCATATGAAGCATATGTCATGGGAGGAGCCGGTGGAGGTGTGGTTGCTAGGGAGGGTCAGCAGGGCAGTGGCATCACCCACAAGCACTGTATTGGCAGTTGGTGGACTTTGAACTGTTGTTTGAATTATAAGCAATCAGCATCACTACTGGCATGTCTTGTTTGGTATCCATTTTGTCCCAAAGGTTGATGATAGATATGCTTGTTCTTCTTGTTTGAAAGGAACACATCTCCTTCACGTCCATGCTTGTTGATCCTGTCCTGTGAAGTGCACTTCTCTCTGCTTGTTCTCCTTAAGTGAGTGTTGTCTTTTGTTGATTGCCCATCACTCAAACACAACAACTATAGTCCGCATCACACACCCTGCGTACCTCCGACAGGAGCTGCTGTGTGCATCACACACCCTGCGTACCTCTGACAGGAGCTGCTGTGTGCATCCTTTCTGCAGTAGTGAAGCATCATCAATAACATACACACAGATAGGCCTGGGGCATCTTGCAGTGTGAGTGCCCACAGGGCATCTGCTAATGTTGGCCTATTGTTCATGTCTAATAGAAGGGCACAAGCTTGACAGCTCACACTGAAATATTTCTGGTACAGTAGCTGTTCACTCCTCCTGCTTGCTGTGACAAGTCTCTGGAAGAGGAGTTGGATATCCATGAGATCATCACTTCCCTTGATGGCATTAGTTGACGCCATTGTCACTAGATGAACCTTTTCCTTGAAGGAATGATCCATCACACGTTTGCCCACCATAGAATCTACAACTGCAGTCCCAACTGTTTTAACATTGACAGCAGTGGCTCTCTCCTCAGCAGTGTCTCTCCTCAGCAGTGACTCTCTCCTCAGCAGTGACTCTCTCCTCAGCAGTGGCTCTCTCCTCAGCAGTGACTCTCTCCTCAGCAGTGACTCTCTCCTCAGCAGTGATTTTCTCCTCAGCAGTGGCTCTCTCCTCAGAAGTGACTCTCTCCTCAGCAGTGGCTCTCTCATCAGCAGTGACTCTCTCCTCAGCAGTGGCTCTCTCATCAGAAGTGACTCGCTCCTCAACAGTGACTCTCTCCTAAGCAGTGACTCTCTCCTCAGCAGTGGCTCTCTCCTCAGCAGTGACTCTCTCCTCAGCAGTGGCTCTCTCCTCAGCAGTGACTCTCTCCTCAGCAGTGACTCTCTCCTCAGCAGTGGCTCTTTCCTCAGCAGTGACTCTCTCTTCAGCAGTGGCTCTCTCCTCAGCAGTGACTCTCTCCTCAGCAGTGACTCTCTCCTCAGCAGTGACTCTCTCCTCAGCAGTGGCTCTCTCCTCAGCAGTGACTCTCTCTTCAGCAGTGGCTCTCTCTTCAGCACCGACTTCCTCAGCAGTGGCTCTCTCCTCAGCAGTGACTCTCTCCTCAGCACTGACTCTCTCCTTAGCAGTGGCTCTCTCCTCAGCAGTGACTCTCTCCTCAGCAGTGATTCTCTCCTCATCAGTGACTCTCTCCTCAGCACTGACTCCTGTGGCAATGTCATGTAAAGTTGGATCTTCACTGAAGGGACCTCCTTCAGTCAGAAGACCCAAGTGTCTGAGTGTCCTCCAGGTCACTGTCTTTCCTTGCTGGTGTTGCCTCTTTGTGTGGGTACTTGCGCTGCATGAACCTGAGGAGAGTTCCTGCACGCTGGACCCCTGACACGCCTCTTCCTCTTGTCAGAACCTATACTTCAAGGCAATTAAAGGATTGAATATAGAGTGGGGTGATTGCACAACACATGAGACAACAACAACACTGGTGATAATAACACATACAGGTGATAATAACACAGGCAACTATAATTATGTAGTAGTTATATCAATAACGGTACAAAGTCTGAGGCAGTCCAAGCACCATCATAGTAATTTGGCGGCCATATTGGGTTTATGCAAATTAGCATGTTCCTCAAGGTGCCTTTGGGTAAAAAAATTATGTGTAAAAAATTTATGTGCTGTTCTAGAGACTTCTCAAAATGCATCGCGAAGAAATAATTAATTAAGGCTTGTTGAGGGGGGAAGAGACCAAAATTTTACAAAGTGTTAAAAAACACCCCCCGTGATTCCGACTTTGGAGCTCCATAAATTCTGCACACTTCATTCTATGAGTTCGATATATACCTCCAACGCTCTCTGTGTGCTCTACTTAGATACACTAAAAATAGATGCATAGGTATAACTATGCCGCAGTTTACAGGCAGTCACAGTTGGGGGCCTCAAAACCTACATGCCCATAGCTGCAGCAGTTCTAGCTACTATTAGAAAGTGCTAGACGTTTGAAAATAGTAGAGTGGCTAGAGGAAGCCCTAATCTATTCGTGGTTGAAAATCGATTTCCTAAAATTAATTGACCAGTACTTTTAGAAGCTCTAATGATCAATAAGAATACTGATAGTATTATACAAATCACAAACTAAGGAGCACACCTCACCATGCAGTTGCTAGCTAGGAGCACACCTCACCATGCAGCTGCTAGCTAGGAGCACACCTCACCATGCAGCTGCTAGCTAGGAGCACACCTCACCATGCAGCTGCTAGCTAGGAGCACACCTCACCATGCAGCTGCTAGCTAGGACCATACCTCACCATGCAGCTACTAGCTAGGAGCACACCTCACCATGCAGCTGCTAGCTAGGAGCACACCTCACCATGCAGCTGCTAGCTAGGAGCACACCTCACCATGTAGCTGCTAGCTAGGAGCACACCTCACCATGCAGCTGCTAGCTAGGACCATACCTCACCATGTAGCTGCTAGCTAGGACCTCACCATGCAGCTGCTAGCTAGGAGCACACCTCACCATGCAGCTGCTAGCTAGGAGCACACCTCACCATGCAGCTGCTAGCTAGGAGCACACCTCACCATGCAGCTGCTAGCTAGGAGCACACCTCACCATGCAGCTGCTAGCTAGGAGCACACCTCACCATGCAGCTGCTAGCTAGGAGCACACCTCACCATGCAGCTACTAGCTAGGAGCACACCTCACCATGCAGCTACTAGCTAGGAGCACACCTCACCATGCAGCTACTAGCTAGGAGCACAACTCACCATGCAGCCACTAGCTAGGAGCACACCTCACCATGCAGCTGCTAGCTAGGAGCACACCACACCATGCAGCTGCTAGCTAGGAGCACACCTCACCATGCAGCTACTAGCTAGGAGCACACCTCACCATGCAGCTGCTAGCTAGGAGCACACCTCACCATGTAGCTGCTAGCTAGGAGCACACCTCACCATGTAGCTGCTAGCTAGGAGCACAACTCACCATGCAGCTGCTAGCAAGCCAGTTGAAACATTACAACATCTCACTAGATAAATATTTAGCTAACTGGAGAGCTTAGCCTTCTCTGCTCTCCTGCTTATTCTTTGTTTTTTTAACCTGTTTAGCATATTACTACACCCTTTTTGGCTAGGCCCCAAGCTATTCATAATCACCAGCAAGCAAGCTCTACTAGAATTAGGCTCTTATTAGACTTAGTTGACTTCAATGATAGACCAGAATCAATTGAATTTCTCTTGGGGGCCTAGCTGTAGAGTAAAGGAATGTCATTCTCTGGCCAAGAAGTAGCTATAATCTAACTTAGTAGTCTTGATACCACAACACTAACCGAAAACAATTTCCATGTCATTTAGCTGTGACGACTGGCTTTTATAAGTTGCCTAGGAAACAGAGCAGACGTAAGGCTCAAGGCTAAACTTGGTAAATTTTAAATCTATCTTGCCAAAATCAACTCGGGATCAAAATAATTAGGAAAGTGTGTACAAATGCCAAATTTAATTATAGGCCCCAAATGAGTGCTAATGTTAGTGCTAATGGCTAATGGTAGTGCTAATTTATGCTAATGGTAATTTATGCTAATGGTAATGCATGCTAATGTAGTGCTAATTTAATGGCAGTGTTAACGTAATGCTAACGAATGCTAATGGTAGTGCTAATTAATGCTAATGTAGTGCTAATCATAAACCATCCATGAACCTCTAGTTGAATGTCTGGAGAAGATAGTGTATGCTTCAGCAACTGACAGGCATGGGGGTTGATGGAGCAGGAACAGTTTCTGGGAAGCATAATGGTTCAGAGCCGATTTAAAAGGAATTGTCCTCACTCTAGTGTTGTCCACTGCCATGGCCATTATCATACTCAGTGTGTATGTGTTCCAGCTGCCGGACACAGCAGCTGTCAAGCATGTGTGTACTACACGCACTACTTGGTGCAAATCCTGTCACTATCAATGACATCTATGAGCAGACACACAAGCCAGAAGCATTGGGGTAAGTAAAGTTTTGAGCAAGAATTCAACAGTTTGGGCTCTACTTCTCCTTCATCACGTCTTGCCTCAAGTAGAGAAACTTAGTCTTCAAATGGAACAGCTTGACCTAACCATCACACCCTCTCTTGTTGACACAATTTGACACACACTTGATGATGCAGTGTTACCTGCTGCTAACTGGGTACTGGAGTTGCGGGACATTCAAGCAAGTCTGGAGGAAGTCACTAAAGACCACCATGGCTGGTACTAAATCAAAGTCTGGAGGAAGTCACTGATATAAAGACCACCATGGCTGGCACTAAATCAAAGTCTGGAGGAAGTCACTGATATAAAGACCAAATCAAAGTCTGGAGGAAGTCACTGATATAAAGACCACCATGGCTGGCACTAAATCAAAGTATGGAGGAAGTCACTGATATAAAGACCACCATGGCTGACACTAAATCAAAGTCTGGAGGAAGTCACTGATATAAAGACCACCATGGCTGACACTAAATCAAAGTCTGGAGGAAGTCACTGATATAAAGACCACCATGGCTGGCACTAAATCAAAGTCTGGAGGTAGTCACCGTTATAAAGACCACCATGGCTGGCACTAAATCAAAGTCTGGAGGAAGTCACTGATATAAAGACCACCATGGCTGATACTAAATCAAAGTCTGGAGGAAGTCACTGATATAAAGACCACCATGGCTGGTACTAAATCAAAGTCTGGAGGAAGTCACTGATATAAAGACCACCATGGCTGACACTAAATCAAAGTCTGGAGGAAGTCACTGATATAAAGACCACCATGGCTGGCACTAAATCAAAGTCTGGAGGAAGTCACTGATATAAAGACCACCATGGCTGGTACTAAATCAAAGTCTGGAGGAAGTCACTGATATAAAGACCACCATGGCCGGCACTAAATCAAAGTCTGGAGGAAGTCACTGATATAAAGACCACCATGGCTGGTACTAAATCAAAGTCTGGAGGAAGTCACTGATATAAAGACCACCATGGCTGGCACTAAATCACGCCCCTTCATGATGGGGAGACAGTTGCATTTTTATTTTTTTATACTTTTTTTACTTGTGGTTACAACTTTAGAGCTCCGTAGATTCTGCAAACTTCATGGTATGGACTTGATATATAGCTCAAAAGGTAGGTCTCTCTGTGTGCTCTCTTTTGATACTAAAATATGTTTCATAGGTATAACTATAGGTAAGTTACTAGACCCTAAAGTGGAGGGACCTCAAAAACCTGCACCCCAAAAACCTCATCCAGAATAACTCCAGATTGCTAAGTGCAAAAAAATTGAGAATTGGTACGAGTGGCTAGGGGAAGCCCTAGAGCAGTGGTTACCAAACCTTTGATAGTGTGGGTCACATTTCCAAATTTGGGAATGTCCTAGGGCTGGATCATAAAATTGCAAGTGCTATATGTATATGTACCGGTCTTATTCACATTATCTTATTTGTTTACAGTCCAACTCTGCCCAAGAGTCCAGGAAAGCTGACCATTGCTCCATTGTTGTGTCAAGGAAGAAGCCAGACTTGACTTTTAGTTTCATTAAAGATGCAGGGAACATTCAATGGTGGTCAGCTATTCTGTGGGTTTCATTAGTTACAAACCACTAACCACTAGTCAATGGCATGACAGTGGTAGCATTGGAGCCATGCTTCCAACCAAGCATGCCCAATTGAACTTCACACACATTGAAGTACATGTACTAGTATTGTTTGTTACTATTTTTAGCATGATGATTTTTTTTCTATAGCTAAATGTGGTAAAGTGGATGTTTACACAGGGTTAAGTAAATGCTTCCAACTTTCAAGAAATATCAGAATTAATTTTTTCTTTTCTTTTTAAGACAGCAAACATGGAAAAATTGATGTTTCCACACGTTTCCACATGTTTCCACATGTTTCCATATGGTTAGTATAATGTTTGCCACCGAAATATCAGAATAAAAAACATTTTAAGATATTGCAAACGTGTTCTTGTTCAGTGGGAAGTGTGGAATTGCTGGTGACTTTTCATGATTTCATCAATGTCAGGTTTCAGATTAGTTGTGGATATTCTGAGGATGTCTTCAAGATGTTCATTGGTCAAGTTGCATCTGTGCTTGAACTTTGTCATCTTCATCCTTGAGAAGAGCTGCTCGCAATTGAAAGTCGAGCCAAACAGGGCAAGGTACTTCAGGACATGCTGGATCAACTCAGGGTAGGATGAGTGGGGAAGCGAATTCTGGTAAAACTGCACCAATGTCTTAGTCTTGAAATATGCTTCCAAATCCATATTGCACTGCAGATCGATCAGTTCCATTTGCAGTGCCACCGGTGCCTCTGAAGGTTTCATAGAGAAAGGCCTTAAAAATATCTGAAGATTTTTCTCTTGTGCTCTGAAGTCCTTGAAACGGCCTTCAAACTCTTTCCCCAGTTTCTCCAGATCCTGACCATACTCATCATTTGGCACTAAGACACCCTCCTCCTGCAAGCAGGGGAAGTGGTACAAAGAGCCAGAAATCATCTGTGCTTGCAAAAGCCTGAGCTTTGTCTCAAATCCCTTGACATCAGCATGCATTTCATGGACAAATTTACCTTTGCCTTGGAGAGAGATGTTGAGTTGGTTCAACTTTTCCATCAGATCAACTAAGAAGGCAAGATTGGCTGGCTCTACAAACTTCTCCTTTGATTTCCCCTTCATTTCTAAAAAGACCGGTATCTCTTTTCTGAGCTACCACACTCTCTTCAGAGTCTTGCCTCGACTGAGCCACCTAACAGAAGAGAAGTAAGGAATATCTGGTAAGGTAACAGGCCTCAATTTCCACCATCAAAGCCTGGAACTGGCGGTGCCTCATGGCACTCCCTCTAAAAAGACGTTCTTCCCAGTGCGTGTTCCCTTCATTGGATGAAGTGCCAAGAGTTCCTCAGTGACATTCATCCTGCTATCAACTCCTCTGACAACGATCCCCATCTGTGTGCCATGTCACCAATGTCTGTGGATTCATCCAGGCATAGTGAATAGGCCTCCATTTTTTGGGTCAACCCCTTCAGTTGTGTCTTAATGTTTCCTGACAACTCCTCCACTCTCCTGGCCATGGTTTTGTTGCTGAAGCTCACATCATTGAAAATGCTGGCTCTCTCTGGGCACAAGACTTGAACTACTTCCTTCAGACATTCCCTGACAATTTCTCCATCTGTGAATGGCTTTCCACTCTTTGCCAGCACCTCTGCCACTTTGAAGCTGGAAAAGGTAGCCTTTTTGCTCTGCAGATCAGCCTTTTATGCTGACTCTGAAGCATTTTCTTTGACTCCTCTGCTTAGAAACCCTCCGGTCTCCTTGGAAGGCATCATAGTCTTTTGCATGATGGGACTTATAATGCCTCTGGATGTTGAACTGCTTGGGGATGGCGACTGTATCAGAGCAAATCAAGCAGAGTACTTTATCCTTCTCCTTGGTGAAGAAAAAATCTTTGGTCCACTCATTCTTGAAAACTCTGCGTTCAAGATCCACTTTCCTCTTTTTCTCTACGGACATTTTTAGCTGAAAACCCACCGTATGGGCGTGGTTTCCTGTTCGTTCAGCTACTCCAATGTTTTTCAAATCATTTTTGTGTGATCCCTTACCAACTTTCTCGCCATTTTTACTTATTTATTTAGCCCTGGACCAATATTCACCAAACCTTCTCCAAACCTGCATTTTTGGCTTTGATGCTACTGGGCCGGATTGAAGAGCTTAGTGGGTAGGATCTGGCCCACGGGCCATACTTTGGTAAACCCTGCCCTAGAGCATTCAATGACCTTTTTCATTAGGCGTTAAAATTTTAGTACGTGGTCAAGCGCGCGAGTGGAAAATTGATTACGTTGAAAATCAACGTAATCAATTTTCCACCCGCGCACTTGACCACGTACTAAAATTTTAACGCCTAATGAAAAAGGTCGTTGCATGCTCTAGGGCTTCCCCTAGCCACTCGTACCAATTTTTTGCACTTAGCAATCTGGAGTTATTCTGGATGAGGTTTTTGGGATGCAGGTTTTTGAGGTCCCTCCACTTTAGGGTCTAGTAACTTGCCTATAGTTATACCTATGAAACATATTTTAGTATCAAAAGAGAGCACACAGAGAGACCTATCTTTTGAGCTATATATCAAGTCCATATTTCAAAAAATTTGCACTTAGCAATCTGGAGTTATTCTGTGGGTTTTGGGGGGATGCAGGTTTTTGAGGTCCCTCCACTTTAGGGTCTAGTAACTTGCCTATAGTTATACCTATGAAACATATTTTAGTATCAAAAGAGAGCACACAGAGAGACCTATCTTTTGAGTTATATATCAAGTCCATACCATGAAGTTTGCAGAATCTACGGAGCTCTAAAGTTGTAACCACAAGTAAAAAATAAAAAATAAAAATAAAAATGCAACTGTCCCCCCTTCATTTCCAGTCGTTTCAGTTCTCAAGATGTTGAGTCTGCATTTACTAGTTTTGATCCAAAGAAAATTCCCACTCCTGAATATTCTGAACATCAGCATTATGGTGAGGATTCGGTGGACAGTCATTATTGAGTGGCCAGAACAGCAGAAACCCTTGAAGTGAAGATTGCTCTAAAGCAGCTCTCATAGCACCTAAAATTTACACTGAATGGATGTGGAAGACTTTCCGACATTACCTCACTCAAATGCCAAAGGAATATTTATCATCACAATTGCAAGAACTGTTGACTAAAGAAATGCTCATAACAATTGTTTCCCAACTAGACACTTTGGCTAGCATCTGTCTATCTATTCTTCTTGGCCCTGCATCTGCTGAACAAAGTTTTTCAAAGATTAAGACCAAGTTGAGAAATGGCCTTGGAGAAGCAACCCTCTCTTATCTAATGAAGATAGCTCTAGCATCAGCACAAACATTATATGATGATGATTCAGATAACACTACTATAATTGGAATAGAAGATTTGTTGTGTAATCTCATTCCTTCACATGCCATCAGCTTCTTCCTCTAATGTGTTCCTTCAGCATATTAATAATTACAAAAAAACCTAGGGGGGGAGGAGATACCCACCATCCCACCTGAAGGAAACCCTGGGCATAGTGGTAGCATCACATGACCCTGGACATAGTGGTAGCATCACATGACAAGCATGTGCAGCACTGGGGCATAGTGGTAGCATCACATGACAAGCATGTGCAGCACTGGGGCATAGTGGTAGCATCACATGACAAGCATGTGCAGCACTGGTAGCATCACATGACCAGCATGTGCAGCATCACATGACCAGCACTGATAGCATCACATGACCAGCAGGTGCAGCACTGGTAGCATCACATGACAAGCAGGTGCAGCACTGGTAGCATAACATGACCAGCATGTGCAGTACTGGGACATACTGGATATAACAGAGGACACACCTTTGGCAGAAATCTTGCAGTTAGCAAGTTTGAGTTGGTGTAGGCCGTGGGGCAGGCCCTCCAGAGCAGCAGCCAGCGCCTCCAACACTACACAACAACAACAACATTGACTACAATAGAAACCTCCGAGGAGTGTGGTTAGCAACGCCCACCTTTGTCATCCAGGGTGTTGTCGCTAAGGTCAAGGTGGGTGAGTACAGCACGAGCATTGCTTGTCACTGATGATGCAATGCGGATCATGTGATCCCTGACATCAACAAAGAAAGCACAAGTTAAGCTAGTCCTTTTACCAATCTTAGTGGGCAGTCTTACGGCTTGAGTCCGCAGTTTGAGAGGACCAGAGTCTTGAGGTCGCGTGAGAAACGTAGCACTAAGCACAGCTCCTCCAACACCTCTCCCACCAGCCTCACCTCCCTAGCAATCACACCCTCAAAGAAGCTGCTGTATCGCAAAGAGCTCACTACCGGCAGCAACTCTCTGCAATATATATATACAGTAGCACGCCATGATAGTGTATAGTAGCACGCCATGATAGTGTATAGTAGCACGCCATGATAGTGTATAGTAGCACACCATGATAGTGTATAGTAGCACACCATGATAGTGTATAGTAGCACGCCATGATAGTGTATAGTAGCACGCCATGATAGTGTATAGTAGCACACCATGATAGTGTATAGTAGCACACCATGATAGTGTATAGTAGCACGCCATGATAGTGTATAGTAGCACACCATGATAGTGTATAGTAGCACGCCATGATAGTGTATAGTAGCACGCCATGATAGTGTATAGTAGCACACCATGATAGTGTATAGTAGCACGCCATGATAGTGTATAGTAGCACACCATGATAGTGTATAGTAGCACACCATGATAGTGTATAGTAGCACACCATGATAGTGTATAGTAGCACACCATGATAGTGTATAGTAGCACACCATGATAGTGTATAGTAGCACACCATGATAGTGTATAGTAGCACGCCATGATAGTGTATAGTAGCACACCATGATAGTGTATAGTAGCACAGCCATGATAGTGTATAGTAGCACGCCATGATAGTGTATAGTAGCACGCCATGATAGTGTATAGTAGCACACCATGATAGTGTATAGTAGCACACCATGATAGTGTATAGTAGCACACCATGATAGTGTATAGTAGCACATCATGATAGTGTATAGTAGCACGCCATGATAGTGTATAGTAGCACACCATGATAGTGTATAGTAGCACGCCATGATAGTGTATAGTAGCACACCATGATAGTGTATAGTAGCACATCATGATAGTGTATAGTAGCACACCATGATAGTGTATAGTAGCACACCATGATAGTGTATAGTAGCACACCATGATAGTGTATAGTAGCACACCATGATAGTGTATAGTAGCACGCCATGATAGTGTATAGTAGCACACCATGATAGTGTATAGTAGCACACCATGATAGTGTATAGTAGCACACCATGATAGTGTATAGTAGCACACCATGATAGTGTATAGTAGCACACCATGATAGTGTATAGTAGCACACCATGATAGTGTATAGTAGCACACATGATAGTGTATAGTAGCACATCCATGATAGTGTATAGTAGCACACCATGATAGTGTATAGTAGCACACCATGATAGTGTATAGTAGCACACCATGATAGTGTATAGTAGCACACCATGATAGTGTATAGTAGCACACCATGATAGTGTATAGTAGCACACCATGATAGTGTATAGTAGCACACCATGATAGTGTATAGTAGCACACCATGATAGTGTATAGTAGCACACCATGATAGTGTATAGTAGCACACCATGATAGTGTATAGTAGCACACCATGATAGTGTATAGTAGCACACCATGATAGTGTATAGTAGCACACCATGATAGTGTATAGTAGCACACCATGATAGTGTATAGTAGCACACCATGATAGTGTATAGTAGCACACCATGATAGTGTATAGTAGCACACCATGATAGTGTATAGTAGCACACCATGATAGTGTATAGTAGCACACCATGATAGTGTATAGTAGCACACCATGATAGTGTATAGTAGCACACCATGATAGTGTATAGTAGCACGACCATGATAGTGTATAGTAGCACACCATGATAGTGTATAGTAGCACACCATGATAGTGTATAGTAGCACACCATGATAGTGTATAGTAGCACACCATGATAGTGTATAGTAGCACACCATGATAGTGTATAGTAGCACACCATGATAGTGTATAGTAGCACACCATGATAGTGTATAGTAGCACACCATGATAGTGTATAGTAGCACACCATGATAGTGTATAGTAGCACACCATGATAGTGTATAGTAGCACACCATGATAGTGTATAGTAGCACACCATGATAGTGTATAGTAGCACA
>JAQNBH010000018.1:0-60661 GCA_028752905.1 Cladorhizidae sp. MBARI D1340-BT2 | reverse complement strand
GTATAATACACTTAGTGTGTCCATGTATAATACACTTAGTGTGTCCACGTATAATACACTTAGTGTGTCCACGTATAATACACTTAGTGTGTCCACTGTATAATACACTTAGTGTGTCCATGTATAATACACTTAGTGTGCCCATGTATAATACACTTAGTGTGCCCATGTATAATACACTTAGTGTGCCCATGTATAATACACTTAGTGTGCCCATGTATAATACACTTAGTGTGCCCATGTATAATACACTTAGTGTGTCCATGTATAATACACTTAGTGTGCCCATGTATAATACACTTAGTGTGCCCATGTATAATACACTTAGTGTGCCCATGTATAATACACTTAGTGTGCCCATGTATAATACACTTAGTGTGCCCATGTATAATACACTTAGTGTGTCCATGTATAATACACTTAGTGTGCCCATGTATAATACACTTAGTGTGCCCATGTATAATACACTTAGTGTGTCCATGTATAATACACTTAGTGTGCCCATGTATAATACACTTAGTGTGCCCATGTATAATACACTTAGTGTGCCCACTGTATAATACACTTAGTGTGTCCACGTATAATACACTTAGTGTGCCCATGTATAATACACTTAGTGTGCCCATGTATAATACACTTAGTGTGTCCCATGTATAATACACTTAGTGTGCCCATGTATAATACACTTAGTGTGCCCATGTATAATACACTTAGTGTGTCCATGTATAATACACTTAGTGTGCCCATGTATAATACACTTAGTGTGCCCATGTATAATACACTTAGTGTGCCCATGTATAATACACTTAGTGTGCCCATGTATAATACACTTAGTGTGCCCATGTATAATACACTTAGTGTGCCCATGTATAATACACTTAGTGTGTCCCATGTATAATACACTTAGTGTGCCCACTGTATAATACACTTAGTGTGCCCATGTATAATACACTTAGTGTGCCCATGTATAATACACTTAGTGTGCCCATGTATAATACACTTAGTGTGCCCATGTATAATACACTTAGTGTGCCCATGTATAATACACTTAGTGTGCCCATGTATAATACACTTAGTGTGTCCATGTATAATACACTTAGTGTGCCCATGTATAATACACTTAGTGTGCCCATGTATAATACACTTAGTGTGCCCATGTATAATACACTTAGTGTGCCCATGTATAATACACTTAGTGTGCCCATGTATAATACACTTAGTGTGCCCATGTATAATACACTTAGTGTGTCCATGTATAATACACTTAGTGTGCCCATGTATAATACACTTAGTGTGCCCATGTATAATACACTTAGTGTGCCCATGTATAATACACTTAGTGTGTCCATGTATAATACACTTAGTGTGCCCATGTATAATACACTTAGTGTGTCCCATGTATAATACACTTAGTGTGCCCATGTATAATACACTTAGTGTGCCCATGTATAATACACTTAGTGTGCCCATGTATAATACACTTAGTGTGCCCATGTATAATACACTTAGTGTGCCCATGTATAATACACTTAGTGTGCCCATGTATAATACACTTAGTGTGCCCATGTATAATACACTTAGTGTGTCCATGTATAATACACTTAGTGTGCCCATGTATAATACACTTAGTGTGCCCATGTATAATACACTTAGTGTGCCCACGTATAATACACTTAGTGTGTCCATGTATAATACACTTAGTGTGCCCATGTATAATACACTTAGTGTGTCCACGTATAATACACTTAGTGTGTCCATGTATAATACACTTAGTGTGCCCATGTATAATACACTTAGTGTGTCCATGTATAATACACTTAGTGTGCCCATGTATAATACACTTAGTGTGTCCATGTATAATACACTTAGTGTGCCCATGTATAATACACTTAGTGTGCCCATGTATAATACACTTAGTGTGCCCATGTATAATACACTTAGTGTGCCCATGTATAATACACTTAGTGTGCCCATGTATAATACACTTAGTGTGCCCATGTATAATACACTTAGTGTGCCCATGTATAATACACTTAGTGTGTCCCATGTATAATACACTTAGTGTGCCCATGTATAATACACTTAGTGTGCCCATGTATAATACACTTAGTGTGCCCACGTATAATACACTTAGTGTGTCCACGTATAATACACTTAGTGTGTCCATGTATAATACACTTAGTGTGTCCACGTATAATACACTTAGTGTGTCCATGTATAATACACTTAGTGTGTCCACGTATAATACACTTAGTGTGCCCACTGTATAATACACTTAGTGTGTCCATGTATAATACACTTAGTGTGCCCACGTATAATACACTTAGTGTGTCCATGTATAATACACTTAGTGTGTCCACGTATAATACACTTAGTGTGCCCATGTATAATACACTTAGTGTGTCCATGTATAATACACTTAGTGTGCCCACGTATAATACACTTAGTGTGCCCACGTATAATACACTTAGTGTGCCCATGTATAATACACTTAGTGTGCCCATGTATAATACACTTAGTGTGTCCATGTATAATACACTTAGTGTGTCCATGTATAATACACTTAGTGTGCCCATGTATAATACACTTAGTGTGCCCATGTATAATACACTTAGTGTGCCCACGTATAATACACTTAGTGTGTCCATGTATAATACACTTAGTGTGCCCATGTATAATACACTTAGTGTGCCCATGTATAATACACTTAGTGTGTCCATGTATAATACACTTAGTGTGCCCACGTATAATACACTTAGTGTGCCCATGTATAATACACTTAGTGTGTCCACGTATAATACACTTAGTGTGCCCATGTATAATACACTTAGTGTGCCCATGTATAATACACTTAGTGTGCCCATGTATAATACACTTAGTGTGCCCACGTATAATACACTTAGTGTGCCCATGTATAATACACTTAGTGTGTCCATGTATAATACACTTAGTGTGCCCATGTATAATACACTTAGTGTGTCCATGTATAATACACTTAGTGTGCCCATGTATAATACACTTAGTGTGCCCATGTATAATACACTTAGTGTGCCCATGTATAATACACTTAGTGTGCCCACGTATAATACACTTAGTGTGCCCATGTATAATACACTTAGTGTGCCCATGTATAATACACTTAGTGTGCCCATTGTATAATACACTTAGTGTGCCCATGTATAATACACTTAGTGTGCCGACGTATAATACACTTAGTGTGCCCATGTATAATACACTTAGTGTGTCCATGTATAATACACTTAGTGTGTCCATGTATAATACACTTAGTGTGTCCATGTATAATACACTTAGTGTGCCCACGTATAATACACTTAGTGTGTCCATGTATAATACACTTAGTGTGCCCACGTATAATACACTTAGTGTGCCCATGTATAATACACTTAGTGTGTCCATGTATAATACACTTAGTGTGCCCACGTATAATACACTTAGTGTGTCCATGTATAATACACTTAGTGTGCCCACGTATAATACACTTAGTGTGCCCATGTATAATACACTTAGTGTGCCGACGTATAATACACTTAGTGTGCCCATGTATAATACACTTAGTGTGTCCATGTATAATACACTTAGTGTGTCCATGTATAATACACTTAGTGTGTCCATGTATAATACACTTAGTGTGCCCACGTATAATACACTTAGTGTGCCCGTGTATAATACACTTAGTGTGCCCATGTATAATACACTTAGTGTGCCCACGTATAATACACTTAGTGTGTCCATGTATAATACACTTAGTGTGTCCATGTATAATACACTTAGTGTGCCCATGTATAATACACTTAGTGTGCCCATGTATAATACACTTAGTGTGCCCATGTATAATACACTTAGTGTGTCCATGTATAATACACTTAGTGTGCCCACGTATAATACACTTAGTGTGCCCATGTATAATACACTTAGTGTGTCCATGTATAATACACTTAGTGTGTCCATGTATAATACACTTAGTGTGCCCATGTATAATACACTTAGTGTGCCCACGTATAATACACTTAGTGTGCCCACGTATAATACACTTAGTGTGTCCATGTATAATACACTTAGTGTGCCCATGTATAATACACTTAGTGTGCCCATGTATAATACACTTAGTGTGCCCATGTATAATACACTTAGTGTGCCCATGTATAATACACTTAGTGTGCCCATGTATAATACACTTAGTGTGTCCATGTATAATACACTTAGTGTGTCCATGTATAATACACTTAGTGTGCCCATGTATAATACACTTAGTGTGCCCATGTATAATACACTTAGTGTGCCCATGTATAATACACTTAGTGTGCCCATGTATAATACACTTAGTGTGTCCATGTATAATACACTTAGTGTGCCCATGTATAATACACTTAGTGTGCCCATGTATAATACACTTAGTGTGCCCATGTATAATACACTTAGTGTGTCCATGTATAATACACTTAGTGTGTCCATGTATAATACACTTAGTGTGCCCATGTATAATACACTTAGTGTGCCCATGTATAATACACTTAGTGTGCCCATGTATAATACACTTAGTGTGTCCATGTATAATACACTTAGTGTGTCCATGTATAATACACTTAGTGTGCCCATGTATAATACACTTAGTGTGTCCATGTATAATACACTTAGTGTGCCCATGTATAATACACTTAGTGTGCCCATGTATAATACACTTAGTGTGCCCATGTATAATACACTTAGTGTGCCCATGTATAATACACTTAGTGTGTCCACGTATAATACACTTAGTGTGTCCATGTATAATACACTTAGTGTGTCCATGTATAATACACTTAGTGTGCCCATGTATAATACACTTAGTGTGTCCATGTATAATACACTTAGTGTGCCCATGTATAATACACTTAGTGTGCCCATGTATAATACACTTAGTGTGCCCATGTATAATACACTTAGTGTGCCCATGTATAATACACTTAGTGTGTCCATGTATAATACACTTAGTGTGCCCATGTATAATACACTTAGTGTGTCCATGTATAATACACTTAGTGTGTCCATGTATAATACACTTAGTGTGTCCATGTATAATACACTTAGTGTGTCCATGTATAATACACTTAGTGTGCCCATGTATAATACACTTAGTGTGTCCATGTATAATACACTTAGTGTGCCCACGTATAATACACTTAGTGTGCCCACGTATAATACACTTAGTGTGCCCACGTATAATACACTTAGTGTGCCCATGTATAATACACTTAGTGTGTCCATGTATAATACACTTAGTGTGTCCATGTATAATACACTTAGTGTGCCCATGTATAATACACTTAGTGTGCCCATGTATAATACACTTAGTGTGCCCACGTATAATACACTTAGTGTGCCCATGTATAATACACTTAGTGTGCCCACGTATAATACACTTAGTGTGCCCATGTATAATACACTTAGTGTGCCCATGTATAATACACTTAGTGTGCCCATGTATAATACACTTAGTGTGCCCATGTATAATACACTTAGTGTGTCCATGTATAATACACTTAGTGTGTCCATGTATAATACACTTAGTGTGTCCACGTATAATACACTTAGTGTGCCCATGTATAATACACTTAGTGTGCCCATGTATAATACACTTAGTGTGCCCACGTATAATACACTTAGTGTGTCCACGTATAATACACTTAGTGTGCCCATGTATAATACACTTAGTGTGCCCACGTATAATACACTTAGTGTGCCCATGTATAATACACTTAGTGTGTCCATGTATAATACACTTAGTGTGCCCACGTATAATACACTTAGTGTGCCCATGTATAATACACTTAGTGTGCCCATGTATAATACACTTAGTGTGCCCATGTATAATACACTTAGTGTGCCCATGTATAATACACTTAGTGTGCCCATGTATAATACACTTAGTGTGCCCATGTATAATACACTTAGTGTGCCCACGTATAATACACTTAGTGTGCCCATGTATAATACACTTAGTGTGTCCATGTATAATACACTTAGTGTGCCCACGTATAATACACTTAGTGTGCCCATGTATAATACACTTAGTGTGCCCACGTATAATACACTTAGTGTGCCCATGTATAATACACTTAGTGTGCCCACGTATAATACACTTAGTGTGTCCACGTATAATACACTTAGTGTGCCCACGTATAATACACTTAGTGTGCCCACGTATAATACACTTAGTGTGCCCACGTATAATACACTTAGTGTGTCCACGTATAATACACTTAGTGTGCCCATGTATAATACACTTAGTGTGCCCATGTATAATACACTTAGTGTGTCCATGTATAATACACTTAGTGTGCCCATGTATAATACACTTAGTGTGCCCATGTATAATACACTTAGTGTGTCCATGTATAATACACTTAGTGTGTCCATGTATAATACACTTAGTGTGCCCATGTATAATACACTTAGTGTGCCCACGTATAATACACTTAGTGTGCCCATGTATAATACACTTAGTGTGCCCACGTATAATACACTTAGTGTGTCCATGTATAATACACTTAGTGTGCCCACGTATAATACACTTAGTGTGCCCACGTATAATACACTTAGTGTGCCCATGTATAATACACTTAGTGTGCCCATGTATAATACACTTAGTGTGCCCATGTATAATACACTTAGTGTGTCCATGTATAATACACTTAGTGTGCCCATGTATAATACACTTAGTGTGCCCATGTATAATACACTTAGTGTGCCCACGTATAATACACTTAGTGTGCCCATGTATAATACACTTAGTGTGTCCATGTATAATACACTTAGTGTGTCCATGTATAATACACTTAGTGTGTCCATGTATAATACACTTAGTGTGCCCATGTATAATACACTTAGTGTGCCCACGTATAATACACTTAGTGTGCCCATGTATAATACACTTAGTGTGCCCACGTATAATACACTTAGTGTGTCCATGTATAATACACTTAGTGTGCCCACGTATAATACACTTAGTGTGTCCACGTATAATACACTTAGTGTGTCCATGTATAATACACTTAGTGTGCCCACGTATAATACACTTAGTGTGCCCATGTATAATACACTTAGTGTGCCCATGTATAATACACTTAGTGTGCCCACGTATAATACACTTAGTGTGCCCACGTATAATACACTTAGTGTGCCCATGTATAATACACTTAGTGTGCCCATGTATAATACACTTAGTGTGTCCATGTATAATACACTTAGTGTGCCCATGTATAATACACTTAGTGTGCCCATGTATAATACACTTAGTGTGCCCACGTATAATACACTTAGTGTGCCCACGTATAATACACTTAGTGTGCCCATGTATAATACACTTAGTGTGTCCATGTATAATACACTTAGTGTGTCCATGTATAATACACTTAGTGTGCCCACGTATAATACACTTAGTGTGTCCATGTATAATACACTTAGTGTGTCCATGTATAATACACTTAGTGTGCCCACGTATAATACACTTAGTGTGTCCATGTATAATACACTTAGTGTGTCCATGTATAATACACTTAGTGTGCCCACGTATAATACACTTAGTGTGTCCACGTATAATACACTTAGTGTGCCCATGTATAATACACTTAGTGTGCCCATGTATAATACACTTAGTGTGTCCATGTATAATACACTTAGTGTGTCCATGTATAATACACTTAGTGTGTCCATGTATAATACACTTAGTGTGCCCATGTATAATACACTTAGTGTGCCCATGTATAATACACTTAGTGTGCCCATGTATAATACACTTAGTGTGCCCATGTATAATACACTTAGTGTGTCCACGTATAATACACTTAGTGTGTCCATGTATAATACACTTAGTGTGCCCATGTATAATACACTTAGTGTGCCCATGTATAATACACTTAGTGTGCCCACGTATAATACACTTAGTGTGTCCACGTATAATACACTTAGTGTGCCCATGTATAATACACTTAGTGTGTCCATGTATAATACACTTAGTGTGTCCATGTATAATACACTTAGTGTGTCCATGTATAATACACTTAGTGTGCCCATGTATAATACACTTAGTGTGTCCATGTATAATACACTTAGTGTGTCCATGTATAATACACTTAGTGTGCCCATGTATAATACACTTAGTGTGCCCATGTATAATACACTTAGTGTGCCCATGTATAATACACTTAGTGTGCCCATGTATAATACACTTAGTGTGTCCACGTATAATACACTTAGTGTGTCCATGTATAATACACTTAGTGTGCCCATGTATAATACACTTAGTGTGCCCATGTATAATACACTTAGTGTGCCCACGTATAATACACTTAGTGTGTCCACGTATAATACACTTAGTGTGCCCATGTATAATACACTTAGTGTGTCCATGTATAATACACTTAGTGTGCCCATGTATAATACACTTAGTGTGCCCATGTATAATACACTTAGTGTGCCCACGTATAATACACTTAGTGTGCCCACGTATAATACACTTAGTGTGCCCATGTATAATACACTTAGTGTGCCCATGTATAATACACTTAGTGTGCCCATGTATAATACACTTAGTGTGCCCACGTATAATACACTTAGTGTGCCCACGTATAATACACTTAGTGTGCCCACGTATAATACACTTAGTGTGCCCATGTATAATACACTTAGTGTGCCCATGTATAATACACTTAGTGTGTCCATGTATAATACACTTAGTGTGTCCATGTATAATACACTTAGTGTGTCCATGTATAATACACTTAGTGTGTCCATGTATAATACACTTAGTGTGCCCATGTATAATACACTTAGTGTGCCCATGTATAATACACTTAGTGTGCCCATGTATAATACACTTAGTGTGTCCATGTATAATACACTTAGTGTGTCCATGTATAATACACTTAGTGTGCCCATGTATAATACACTTAGTGTGCCCATGTATAATACACTTAGTGTGTCCATGTATAATACACTTAGTGTGCCCATGTATAATACACTTAGTGTGCCCATGTATAATACACTTAGTGTGCCCATGTATAATACACTTAGTGTGCCCATGTATAATACACTTAGTGTGCCCACGTATAATACACTTAGTGTGCCCATGTATAATACACTTAGTGTGTCCATGTATAATACACTTAGTGTGCCCACGTATAATACACTTAGTGTGCCCATGTATAATACACTTAGTGTGTCCATGTATAATACACTTAGTGTGCCCATGTATAATACACTTAGTGTGCCCATGTATAATACACTTAGTGTGTCCATGTATAATACACTTAGTGTGCCCATGTATAATACACTTAGTGTGCCCATGTATAATACACTTAGTGTGCCCATGTATAATACACTTAGTGTGCCCATGTATAATACACTTAGTGTGCCCACGTATAATACACTTAGTGTGCCCATGTATAATACACTTAGTGTGTCCATGTATAATACACTTAGTGTGCCCACGTATAATACACTTAGTGTGCCCATGTATAATACACTTAGTGTGTCCATGTATAATACACTTAGTGTGTCCATGTATAATACACTTAGTGTGCCCATGTATAATACACTTAGTGTGCCCATGTATAATACACTTAGTGTGTCCATGTATAATACACTTAGTGTGCCCACGTATAATACACTTAGTGTGTCCATGTATAATACACTTAGTGTGCCCATGTATAATACACTTAGTGTGCCCACGTATAATACACTTAGTGTGCCCATGTATAATACACTTAGTGTGCCCATGTATAATACACTTAGTGTGCCCATGTATAATACACTTAGTGTGCCCATGTATAATACACTTAGTGTGTCCATGTATAATACACTTAGTGTGCCCATGTATAATACACTTAGTGTGCCCATGTATAATACACTTAGTGTGCCCACGTATAATACACTTAGTGCACCTGTACCTACGTATAATACACTCAATGGTTCATACAGGATTTACAGTTTGGGGGGGGGAAACTCAAAACTTTTGGCATTTACGTGATGGGCGTGCGTAAGCAAGCCCCAAGTAGGGGGGTCTGGGGGCATGCCCCCTAGAATATTTTTTTGCAAAATCGATGCTCTCAGATTGATTCTGAGACATTTTTACTTTCCTATAGTTAATTAACTCATAGAACCCGAGCGGCCGGTTTTTCGGCCGATACCTAGAGGTGTATATACCTGAGCGGCCGATTTTTCTTTTTCGGCCTGGATTTTTTTTTTTTTTGCATTATGAAGAAATATAATCAACTTTGAACTTTTGAGTAATTTTTTACCTCAAGGACCACAGGGTGAGAGGCATGCACATATTAGGGAGCATAGGGTTCTAAGGGGTACTAGCACATGGACAGAACATTCTAGATTATCAGAATCTACACTATTATAATTAACCACAGAATAATAGCACATGGACAGAACAGTCTAGATTATGACACAATTGCATCTTGCCACAGAATAGTTTGTGGGTACGCCCTATATTCGCTCGCTGTACCCAGCGTGGAGGTTATAACAATCTCCTACAAGAGATGAGGCTATTTGACCCAGAGTCATTTCAGATATTTGAGGATGTCTAGGGAGAGGTTTGACTCTCTTTTATATAGTTGAGGTATGCTTTGTATATGCCATAGTATAAATAATAAAAGTTACCTAATTATATTAGCTATTGCTTCTACGCTTCTCTGTACTGCTCTTTTTCCCCGTTACTGTAATGTATTACATAAGAAATTTCATTAATATAAATTTTTATTGTGAAAATTCTTGGGGGGGGGGCCCCCCCCCTGTATGAAACCTGACACTTAGTGTACCCATGTATAATACACTTAGTGTACCTCCAGATATGAACATCTTAATTAATACAATCAGTAACCTCTAACATGCACTGTGCCCTAGTAACCTCTTAATACACTTACGGTAGCAGTGCTACCTCTAATGAACTAAGTGTTTCTCCAATACATTTAGTGCACCTCCAATATACTGATTGTGACTCTAATATACTTAGCATACCTCTAATACACTGAGTGTACCTCTAAAACCCTTAGCACACTTAATAACTTAGAGCACCTCTAACACACTTTTATAGACACCTCTAATAAATGCCTATCATGCACTTAGCGCACACCTCTGTCTAGTGGTGAGAATCCGTCCAGGGTGGAGTCATTCTCCTCAATGGCCTTGGTGAGGAAGTAGGCGCCGAGGTGATAACAGGTCAGCTGGAAGTACAGACAGGCCATGTTGTTGAAGAAGTAGGCACCCAGACACTCCCCGGACTCTGTCACTGCGGGAGACTTGGGTGCAGAAATCAACACTTTCATAGCCTTGTGGTAATTCTGTTTCAAATACTCCACATTAGCCTTCAGCAAGACTGCAGATGTGCTCTGTATGGAGGAGGATATTAGGTAGAGACAGTAACATACACTAGCACATGTGCTCTGTATGGAGGAGGATATTTAAGTTAGAGACATTAATATACACTAGCACATGATGGCATTTGGGGGGGGGGGGGGGGCAGTTGGAACCTTTTTGCCCCCCCCTTGGAAATTATTCTTATTGATGTTGATAAGTACTTGACATCATGCCCCCCCCTTAAATTCCTGATTCCTCCAGTTGCCCCCCCACTTGGACAATTTTCTAAATGAAACCCTGACATGTGCTCTATATGGAGGAGTATATTAAGCTAGAGACATTAATATACAGCACATGTGCTCTATATAGAGGAGGATATTAAGGTTGTATGTGTATGTATGTATGTATGTGTGTATGTATGTATGTATGTGTGTATGTGTGTGTGTGTATGTGTGTGTGTGTATGTGTGTGTGCATGGCCACACTGGCTACACAAATTTCCCCAAGAATGGATAAGCTCCACCCCCAAGGTTGGCTACAGCCATCACCAATAGAAGTAGTTGCGATCTCTTGGCATTATTTGTAGAATCTAGGTTTGCTAGGGATATAACTACACATACAGGGTTGCTAGGGATATAACTACACATACGGGGTTGCTAGGGATATAACTACACATACGGGGTTGCTAGGGATATAACTACACATACGGGGTTGCTAGGGATATAACTACACATACAGGGTTGCTAGGGATATAACTACACATACAGGGTTGCTAGGGATATAACTACACATACACGGTTGCTAGGGATATAACTGCACATACGGGGTTGCTAGGGATATAACTACACGGACATGTACAGGGTTGCTAGGGATATAACTACACGTACAGGGTTGCTAGGGATATAACTACACACGTGCTGTTCATTCTCCACGGGTGCAGACACACCCACTACACAAGGTACACAACTTGGCAACCATTACATAAACTTTCTCTACGTACATGTACAGTACACTAGAGAGCAGGCATGGGCTAACCCTACTCTACTAGGCTAGAGCAGGCATGGTGGGATCTAACTCCAGCTGTTGGCTAGCAAGGTGCTTCCAGCCACTATGCTAGAGCTATGTACTCTTAGATACTAGAATAGCAGCACACATGGAAGAGGAAGACACAGACTCCATGGCCTGACATGGTGCATACTCAAGCTACATGTACAAAAACAACTACAGGATAGGCACACCGGAGTATGGTCACACTGGAGTATGGTCACACTGGAGTATGATCACACTGGAGTATGGTCACACTGGAGTATGATCACACTGGAGTATGGTCACACTGGAGTATGGTCACACTGGAGTATGGTCACACGGGAGTATGGTCACACTGGAGTATGGTCACACTGGAGTATGATCACACTGGAGTATGGTCACACGGGAGTATGATCACACTGGAGTATGATCACACTGGAGTATGGTCACACTGGAGTATGATCACACTGGAGTATGGTCACACTGGAGTATGGTCACACGGGAGTATGGTCACACTGAAGTATGGTCACACTGGAGTATGGTCACACGGGAGTATGGTCACACGGGAGTATGATCACACTGGAGTATGGTCACACTGGAGTATGGTCACACTGGAGTATGATCACACTGGAGTATGGTCACACTGGAGTATGATCACACTGGAGTATGGTCACACTGGAGTATGGTCACACTGGAGTATGGTCACACGGGAGTATGGTCACACTGGAGTATGATCACTGGAGTATGGTCACACTGGAGTATGGTCACACTGGAGTATGATCACACTGGAGTATGGTCACACTGGAGTATGATCACACTGGAGTATGGTCACACTGGAGTATGGTCACACTGGAGTATGGTCACACTGGAGTATGGTCACACGGGAGTATGGTCACACGGGAGTATGATCACACTGGAGTATGATCACACTGGAGTATGGTCACACTGGAGTATGATCACACTGGAGTATGGTCACACTGGAGTATGGTCACACTGGAGTATGGTCACACGGGAGTATGGTCACACTGGAGTATGGTCACACTGGAGTATGGTCACACGGGAGTATGGTCACACGGGAGTATGGTCACACTGGAGTATGGTCACACTGGAGTATGGTCACACTGGAGTATGATCACACTGGAGTATGGTCACACTGGAGTATGATCACACTGGAGTATGGTCACACTGGAGTATGGTCACACGGGAGTATGGTCACACGGGAGTATGGTCACACTGGAGTATGATCACTGGAGTATGGTCACACTGGAGTATGGTCACACTGGAGTATGATCACACTGGAGTATGGTCACACTGGAGTATGATCACACTGGAGTATGGTCACACCGGAGTAAGGTCACACGGGAGTATGGTCACACGGGAGTATGGTCACACTGGAGTATGGTCACACTGGAGTATGGTCACACTGGAGTATGGTCACACTGGAGTATGGTCACACTGGAGTATGATCACACTGGAGTATGGTCACACTGGAGTTTGGTCACACTGGAGTATGGTCACACTGGAGTATGGTCACACCAGAGTATGGTCACACCAGAGTGTATGGTCACACTGGAGTGTCACACTGGAGTATGGTCACACTGGAGTATGGTCACACTGGAGTATGGTCACACTGGAGTATGGTCACACTGGAGTATGGTCACACTGGAGTATGGTCACACTGGAGTATGGTCACACTGGAGTATGGTCACACTGAAGTATGGTCACACGGGAGTATGATCACACTGGAGTGTGGTCACACCAGAGTATGGTCACACCAGAGTATGGTCACACCGGAGTATGGTCACACCGGAGTATGGTCACACTGGAGTATGGTCACACTGGAGTATGGTCACACTGAAGTATGGTCACACCAGAGTATGGCCACACTGAAGTATGGTCACACCAGAGTATGGTCACACAGAAGTATGGTCACGCCAGAGTATGGTCACACCAGAGTATGGTCACACCAGAGTATGGTCACGGAGTATGGTCACACTGGAGTATGGTCACACCGGAGTATGGTCACACTGGAGTATGGTCACACTGGAGTATGGTCACACCAGAGTATGGTCACACCAGAGTATGGTCACACTCGAGTATGGTCACACTGGAGTATGGTCACACTGAAGTATGGTCACACTGGAGTATGGTCACACCAGAGTATGGTCACACTCGAGTATGGTCACACTGGAGTATGGTCACACCAGAGTATGGTCACACTGGAGTATGGTCACACTGGAGTATGGTCACACTGGAGTATGGTCACACTGAAGTATGGTCACACCAGAGTATGGTCACACTGAAGTATGGTCACACCAGAGTATGGTCACACTAGAGTATGGTCACACCAGAGTATGATCACACTGGAGTATGGTCACACTGGAGTATGGTCACACTGGAGTATGGTCACACTGGAGTATGGGCACACTGGAGTATGGTCACACCAGAGTATGGTCACACCAGAGTATGGTCACACCGGAGTATGGTCACACTGAAGTATGGTCACACTGAAGTATGGTCACACTGAAGTATGGTCACACCAGAGTATGGTCACACCAGAGTATGGTCACACTGAAGTATGGTCACACCAGAGTATGGTCACACTGAAGTATGGTCACACCAGAGTATGGTCACACTGAAGTATGGTCACGCCAGAGTATGGTCACGCCAGAGTATGGTCACGCCAGAGTATGGTCACACCAGAGTATGGTCACACTGGAGTATGGTCACATTGGAGTATGGTCACACCGGAGTATGGTCACACTGGAGTATGATCACACAGAGTATGGTCACACTGGAGTATGATCACACAGAGTATGGTCACACCAGAGTATGGTCACACTGAAGTATGGTCACACCAGAGTATGGTCACACTGGAGTATGGTCACACCGGCGTATGGTCAAACTGTACCTTACTAACATGCATGAACCTTACTAACATGCATGAACCTTACCAACATGCATGTACCTTACTAACATGCATGAACCTTACTAACATGCATGAACCTTACTAACATGCATGTACCTTACTAACATGCATGAACCTTACTAACATGCATGTACCTTACTAACATGCATGAACCTTACTAAAATGCATGAACCTTACGAACATGCATGAACCTTACTAACATGCATGAACCTTACTAACATGCATGAACCTTACTAACACGCATGAACCTCACTAACATGCATGAACCTCACTAACATGCATGAACCTTACTAACATGCATGTACCTTACTAACACGCATGAACCTCACTAACATGCATGAACCTCACTAACATGCATGAACCTTACTAACATGCATGAACCTTACTAACATGCATGAACCTTACTAACATGCATTAACCTTATTAACATGCATGAACCTTACTAACATGCATGAACCTTACTAACATGCATGAACCTTATTAACATGCATGTACCTTAAGCTCCATGTGGAAGAAACTAGGATATCGTCGGTGAAAAATAAATAAATGGAGGAATTTGTTATTTGGCTTATTCTCTGTATTCTCTGTATGCACATGCCCAATAGACTGCTCTATGCACATGCCCAATAGACTGCTCTATGCACATGCCTAATAGACTGCTCTATGCACATGCCCAATAGACTGCTCTATGCACATGCCCAATAGACTGTATGCACATGCCCAATAGACTGTATGCACATGCCCAATAGACTACTCTATGCACATGCCCAATAGACCATTTAAAATAACCATAAGCCTTCACTTCTGGTAGGACAAGTGAGAAAAATTCAAGGCTTTTTTATTTTTTATTGCTGACGATCGCAACTTCCTTTGTGAACGGTCTCTTCCTGGCTTTTGATATGGTTTCTGGACGTTCTTCTCCATTAGAAAGCAGCACAGGCACCCGTGCTTACCAGGAATCATTCTGAATTCATTCGCTCTTGAGCAACGAGGCGCTCCTGATGGATGGCTCTGCTGTAAGTTTTGTTGTAGACATATAGCAATGCAGCACTACACACAGCACTGCCTAGTGATGCACTCCACAGCACTGCCTAGTGATGCACTCCACAGCACTGCCTAGTGATGCACTCCACAGCACTGCCTAGTGATGCACTCCACAGCACTGCCTAGTGATGCACTCCACAGCACTGCCTAGTGATGCACTCCACAGCACTGCCTAGTGATGCACTCCACAGCACTGCCTAGTGATGCATTCCACAGCACTGCCTAGTGCAGCACTCCACAGCACTGCCTAGTGATGCACTACACAGCACTGCCTAGTGATGCACTCCACAGCACTGCCTAGTGCAGCACTCCACAGCACTGCCTAGTGATGCACTCCACAGCACTGCCTAGTGATGCACTCCACAGCATTGCCTAGTGATGCACTCCACAGCACTGCCTAGTGATGCATTCCACAGCACTGCCTAGTGATGCACTCCACAGCACTGCCTAGTGATGCATTCCACAGCATTGCCTAGTGATGCACTCCACAGCACTGCCTAGTGATGCACTCCACAGCACTGCCTAGTGATGCACTACACAGCACTGCCTAGTGCAGCACTCCACAGCACTGCCTAGTGATGCACTCCACAGCACTGCCTAGTGATGCACTCCACAGCATTGCCTAGTGATGCACTCCACAGCACTGCCTAGTGATGCACTACACAGCACTGCCTAGTGCAGCACTCCACAGCACTGCCTAGTGATGCACTCCACAGCACTGCCTAGTGATGCACTCCACAGCACTGCCTAGTGCAGCACTCCACAACACTGCCTAGTGATGCACTCCACAGCACTGCCTAGTGATGCATTCCACAGCATTGCCTAGTGCAGCACTCCACAGCACTGCCTAGTGATGCACTACACAGCACTGCCTAGTGCAGCACTACACAGCACTGCCTAGTGATGCACTCCACAGCACTGCCTAGTGATGCACTCCACAGCACCGCCTAGTGATGCACTCCACAGCACTGCCTAGTGATGCACCTGCAACCTTGGGTGCACATTATTAGCTATTAAGTGAGGTGGGTGGGTGGAGTTCGGAGTACCTCTTGCCGACCAGCTTTAAGACTATATAGAGATAGGCACACCTCCCTCTAAGTAGAGCCTAATTACATTACAAGCAGACACATACCAATGATTACAAATAATTATGCTAGGGCATGGCAAAGTGCCCTGACAAAGCGATGCCCTAATATTGGCATGACAACTGGGAGATTCGCACATGCATAGTGCCTTACTGACCAGATAGTGGATGTGGAGGGATGGACGCAGAATAACAGTGTACATGTACCTACCCACTTATTAGCCAATCAAATCGCGAGAAATGACTTGATGGCATGATCAATACATAACATCAGGGAGGTTCTCGTGATTTGATTGGCTAATAAGTGGTAGGTACAAGGTACATACCATATCCTACCCCCTAGATCATTGTTTCCCAAAGTCAGGCCCAGGGGCCTGATCCGGCCCCCGGAGGCCCTGAGTCCGGCCCTCGGACGATTATCAGAAAAGACGCATTTTTTTACAAATTAAATTACACATGAATATTTAATCTATATTTGTGGAGACACACCCTCCACATCCTCCCCAACTGAACAGTGCCAGTCATCTTGGCTATGTAATAGCTAACACATGCACAAACTCTCTATAATAACACACCACATTACAAGATAACACTGTGCATACAAACACATGCACAAACTTCTCATGTCTAACACTTATAACATGACCACATTGGTTTTAATTGGTCTCGGCCAAAACCTATTTAAATGGAGCTGGCCTCAAGTCCCTGCAAATTTCCCTGACTCCAATTTGCAACATTCACATCCTGTGTTTGGACTTCTCCACCTTTGATTTGGACTCCTTGGGCATTGCTGCCTCCTCCAACAGTGCAGGGTCAGGATGGCACTGCCAAAGAAGAGGAAGGTGGATGCAGAAAATCGAGCCTTCAATGAAAAATGGACCAAGGAATTCTTCTTCATCTCAGACAGGAGCAAGTGTCTCTGCCTCATCTGTCAAGAAAGCCTCGCTGTTACAAAACTATTTAACATCCGGCGACACTGCCAGTCAAAGCATTCAGACAGGTAACTTTATCTTTCAGGGCAAAAACAATGAGCTAGGCTGCCTGCTTTCTGTATTACAGGTATGATGGACTGGTAGGAGAACAACGAGTTGCCAAGGGCGAAGAGCTCAAGTCCAAGCTGTCCAGACAGCAGAACGTTTTCACCAGACCAGTCAACGAAGGCAAGGCTGCCACGAAGGCCAGCTTCATGGTGTCACAGATCATTGCCAAGCGAATGAAGCCCTTCAGAGATGGCGAGAACATCAATGAATGCCTGCAGGCAGTCGTTGAAGTGATGTGCCCTGAGAAAGCCTCCTCCTTCACTGCTGAACAACACAACGGTCACCAGGTAGGTGGAAGATCTGTCCAAGAACCTGAAGAAGCAGCTGCACAGCCTTGCCTCGGAGTTCACAGCCTTCTCTCTTGCCCTTGATGAGAGCACAGACATCACCGGCACTGCACAGCTGGCCATCTTCATTAGGGGAGTTGATGCAGAGTGTAACATCACAGAGGAGCTCCTCTCTCTCTGCCCCATGAAGAACACATGCACTGGAGAGCATGTCTTCCTTGAGCTAAACACGGCCATGCAGGAGCGAAAGCTAGACTTCAAGAGGCTGGTAAGCATTGCCACAGATGGCGCACCTTCCATGCTGGGGACCAGACGAGGACTATAAGGCCAAGTTATGGCTGAGCTGGACAGGAGGGGTCTGCCACGTGACCTGATCTGGTGCCATTGCATCATCCCCAAGGAAGCACTCTGTGCAAAGATTATTGGCTTCCAGGAAGTGATGAGCAAGGTCAACTTTATAAAGGCATGCCCTCAACCACAGACAGTTGAAGGAACTGATGGAAGAGCTTGAGACCAACTATGGAGATGTGTACTTCGCTTCTGTCCGTTGGCTCAGCAGGGGATGCACTCTGAAACGTTTTTGGGAACTCAGAGAAGAGCTGGAGATGTCCTTAGCATGAAGGGCCAGCCAGTCCAAGAGCTCTCCGATCCCCAGTGGCTGTGTGACTTGGCCTTTTTGGTGGACATTACAGAGAAGCTGAACTTGTTCAATGTCTCCATGCGCAGGGCAAGGAGAAGCTCGTCCACAACCTGTTCGGGAGTGTGCAAGCATTTCAGGTGAAGCTGCAGCTCTGGCAGACTCAGTTGGAGGCTGGTAACCTCGACCACTTTGCTGCCATGAAGAGTCTGCACTGTGAGGACAGAGCTGATCATTTTGATGGGCAGAGATATGCTGCAGAAGTTGGAAACCTGAAGAGAGAGTTTGAGCACCGCTTTGAGGAGTTCAGGTCGAGAAGCCTGGACTTTGAAATCTTCTCTATGCCATTCACAACTGACCCAAGCAAAGCTCCAGTCGAGCTTCAGCTGGAGCTGATCGAGCTGCAGAGCAACATGGACATCAAGTCCCAGTTACTGGAGAAGGAGCTGAAGGAATTCTGCCCTGCCACGCAACACGTTTCCGAACCTAGCTACCAATGACCAGAGGTTCCTTGCCATGTTTGGCAAGTACATACATCTGTGAGCAGTTTTTCTCCAGGATCAAGTACGCCAAGTCCAAAGTACCGGAATTTGATCTCTAATGCACACTTAGAAGACACTGTGAGAGTGGCTTCTTCCCATCTCAAGCCTGATATCGATGTCATCATGGAACAGCAAAAGCAATTACATGTTTCACATGATTGTGATTACTTTGTGCAACTGTCATGTGTTTTATGCTTTACATGTACCAGAAATACAGAAGCAAAATTGTTCTTGTCCTATCCCCTCCCCCCCCCCC
Source organism: Cladorhizidae sp. MBARI D1340-BT2 (assembly GCA_028752905.1). NCBI lineage: Eukaryota > Metazoa > Porifera > Demospongiae > Poecilosclerida > Cladorhizidae > Cladorhizidae sp. MBARI D1340-BT2. The sequence continues at coordinate 40,453 of JAQNBH010000018.1, read as the reverse complement.
CCCCCCCCCCCCCCCCCCCCAATGGCCTCCGGCCCTCGACACACTCAAGGTAGTCCCCACCGGCCCCTGGGCTAAAAAGTTTGGGAAACACTGCCCTAGATCGTAGAAGTCTAGCACGTGCCTCTAAGTCTAGCCTCCAGTATGCTACAGCAGTCTAGCACGTGCCTCTAAGTCCAGGCTTCTGTGCCTCCAGTATGCTACAGCAGTCTAGCATGTGCCCTCTAAGTCTAGACTTCTGTGCCTCCAGTATGCTACAGCACGTGCCTCTATAAGTCCAGGCTTCTGTGCCTCCAGTATGCTACAGCAGTCTAGCACGTGCCTCTATAAGTCCAGGCTTCTGTGCCTCCAGTATGCTACAGCAGTCTAGCACGTGCCTCTAAAGTCTATGCTTCTGTGCCTCCAGTATGCTACAGCAGTCTAGCACGTGCCTCTATAAGTCTAGGCTTCTGTGCCTCCAGTATGCTACAGCAGTCTAGCACGTGCCCTCTCCATGAGGTTATGCGCACATTACTAATATATCACGGAGTGCACTAGTGACGCCTGTATTATCACATGTGACCTCTCCATTCATGAGGTCATGTGCACATTACTAATATATGATGATGTAATCAAGCTAGATCACGTGGACAGGGCTTCACATTGATGATGTAATCAAGCTAACCCACGTGGGCAGGGCTTCATGTTGATGATGTAATCAAGGTAGCTCATGTGGGCAAGGCTTCACATTGATGATGTAATCAAGCTAACCCACATGGGCAGGGCTTCATGTTGATGATGTAATATATAAAAACTAGCCCACGTGGGCAGGGCTTCATGTTGATGATGTAACTAGCTCATGTGGGCAAGGCTTCATGTTAATGATGTAATCAAGCTAGCCCACATGGGCAGGGCTTCATGTTGATGATGTAATCAAGCTAGCTCATGTGGGCAAGGCTTCATGTTAATGATGTAATCAAGCTAGCTCATGTGGGCAAGGCTTCATGTTAATGATGTAATCAAGCTAGCTGAGGGCTTCATGTTGATGATTATAATTAGAGTTGAGCAACAACAATCATTGTCCAAAACTTGCCTCAAGCTATGTTCCATAGAGCTGGCTGTGATCTGAAGGGTAAAAACTTGCCTCAAGCTACTGATGTTCCATAGAGCTGGCTCTGACCTGAGGGGTAAAAACTTGCCTCAAGCTATGTTCCATAGAGCTGGCTCTGACCTGAGGGGTAAAAACTTGCCTCAAGCTATGTTCCATAGAGCTGGCTCTGACCTGAGGGGTAAAAACTTGCCTCAAGCTATGTTCCATAGAGCTGGCTCTGACCTGAGGGGTAAAAACTTGCCTCAAGCTATGTTCCATAGAGCTGGCTCTGACCTGAGGGGTGTGGTTTCAGTTGATTTACTGATGAATAATCTTCTAACAAAAACTAAGCAGAAGTAAACAACAACAGCAGCAGCGACGTGTGTGAGCAAACAACAGTAGCAGCCAGCAACGTGTGTGAGCAAACAACAGTAGCAGCAACGTGTGTGAGCAAACAACAGCAGCAGCAACGTGTGTGAGCAAACAACAGTAGCAGCCAGCAACGTGTGTGAGCAAACAACAGTAGCAGCAACGTGTGTGAGCAAACAACAGCAGCAGCAACGTGTGTGAGCAAACAACAGTAGCAGCCAGCAACGTGTGTGAGCAAACAACAGTAGCAGCAACGTGTGTGAGCAAACAACAGCAGCAGCAACGTGTGTGAGCAAACAACAGTAGCAGCCAGCAACGTGTGTGAGCAAACAACAGTAGCAGCAACGTGTGTGAGCAAACAACAGCAGCAGCAACGTGTGTGAGCAAACAACAGTAGCAGCCAGCAACGTGTGTGAGCAAACAACAGTAGCAGCAACGTGTGTGAGCAAACAACAGCAGCAGCAACGTGTGTGAGCAAACAACAGTAGCAGCCAGCAACGTGTGTGAGCAAACAACAGCAGCAGCGACGTGTGTGAGCAAACAACAGCAGCTGCCATGTACAAGAGGTGTGACTTAGTTCTGGACTTCTCCTGTGCCAGTCTTGCCAGGTCCTTGAAGGAGGCTGTAGCAGATGCCTGGCTCTGGTCGTTGTATAGGTACACAGGTATACAAATATACAGGGTATACTGTATGTATAGTCTACATGGGTACATATATAGTCTACATGGGTACATATAAATGTATAGAGTCTACATGGGTACATATATACAGTCTACATGGGTACATATATACAGTCTACATGGGTACATATATACAGTCTACATGGGTACATATATACAGTCTACATGGGTACATATATACAGTCTACATGGGTACATATATAGTCGACATGGGTACATATATAGTCTACATGGGTACATATATAGTCTACATGGGTACATATATAGAGTCTACATGGGTACATATATAGTCTACATGGGTACATATATAGTCTACATGGGTACATATATAGAGTCTACATGGGTACATATATAGTCTACATGGGTACATATATACAGTCTACATGGGTACATATATACAGTCTACATGGGTACATATATACAGTCTACATGGGTACATATATACAGTCTACATGGGTACATATATAGTCGACATGGGTACATATATAGTCTACATGGGTACATATATAGTCTACATGGGTACATATATAGTCTACATGGGTACATATATAGTCTACATGGGTACATATATAGTCTACATGGGTACATATATAGAGTCTACATGGGTACATATATAGTCTACATGGGTACATATATAGTCTACATGGGTACATATATAGAGTCTACATGGGTACATATATAGAGTCTACATGGGTACATATATAGTCTACATGGGTACATATATAGAGTCTACATGGGTACATATATAGTCTACATGGGTACATATATAGTCTACATGGGTACATATATAGAGTCTACATGGGTACATATATACAGTCTACATGGGTACATATATACAGTCTACATGGGTACATATATACAGTCTACATGGGTACATATATACAGTCTACATGGGTACATATATAGTCGACATGGGTACATATATAGTCTACATGGGTACATATATAGTCTACATGGGTACATATATAGTCTACATGGGTACATATATAGTCTACATGGGTACATATATAGTCTACATGGGTACATATATAGTCTACATGGGTACATATATAGAGTCTACATGGGTACATATATAGTCTACATGGGTACATATATAGAGTCTACATGGGTACATATATACAGTCTACATGGGTACATATATAGAGTCTACATGGGTGCATATATACAGTCTACATGGGTACATATATACAGTCTACATGGGTACATATATACAGTCTACATGGGTACATATATACAGTCTACATGGGTACATATATAGTCGACATGGGTACATATATAGAGTCTACATGGGTACATATATAGTCTACATGGGTACATATATAGTCTACATGGGTACATATATAGTCTACATGGGTACATATATAGTCTACATGGGTACATATATAGTCTACATGGGTACATATATAGAGTCTACATGGGTACATATATAGTCTACATGGGTACATATATAGTCTACATGGGTACATATATAGAGTCTACATGGGTACATATATAGTCTACATGGGTACATATATAGAGTCTACATGGGTGCATATATAGAGTCTACATGGGTACATATATAGAGTCTACATGGGTACATATATAGAGTCTACATGGGTACATATATAGTCTACATGGGTACATATATAGTCTACATGGGTACATATATAGAGTCTACATGGGTACATATATAGTCTACATGGGTACATATATAGTCTACATGGGTACATATATAGTCTACATGGGTACATATATAGTCTACATGGGTACATATATAGTCTACATGGGTACATATATAGTCTACATGGGTACATATATAGAGTCTACGTGGGTACATATATAGAGTCTACATGGGTACATATATAGAGTCTACATGGGTACATATATAGTCTACATGGGTACATATATAGAGTCTACATGGGTACATATATAGAGTCTACGTGGGTACATATATAGAGTCTACATGGGTACATATATAGTCTACGTGGGTACATATATAGTCTACATGGGTACATATATAGAGTCTACATGGGTACATATAGAGTCTACATGGGTACATATATAGTCTACATGGGTACATATGTAGTCTACATGGGTACATATATATAGTCTACATGGGTACATATATAGAGTCTACATGGGTACATACGTAGAGTCTACGTGGGTACATATAGAGTCTACATGGGAACATATATAGTCTACATGGGTACATACATAGAGTCTACGTGGGTACATATATAGTCTACATGGGTACATACATAGAGTCTACATGGGTACATACAGTATATAGAGTTTACATGGGTACATATATAGTCTACATGGGTACATATATAGAGTCTACATGGGTACATATATAGAGTCTACGTGGGTACATATATAGTCTACATGGGTACATATATAGAGTCTACGTGGGTACATATAGGGTACATATATAGAGTCTACATGGGTACATATAGAGTCTACATGGGTACATATATACAGTCTACATGGGTACATATGTAGTCTACATGGGTACGTCTACATGGGTACATATATACAGTCTACATGGGTACATATATAGAGTCTACATGGGTACATACGTAGAGTCTACGTGGGTACATATAGAGTCTACATGGGTACATATATAGAGTCTACATGGGTACATACATAGAGTCTACGTGGGTACATATATAGTCTACATGGGTACATATAGAGTCTACATGGGTACATATATATATAGTCTACATGGGTACATATATATATAGTCTACATGGGTACATATATAGAGTTTAGTTTCCATTCTTTTTTGACAATTCAAAAATATTTTCCTCGCATGACTCACGTGGCCCACCATGTCTGTGCATGACTCACGTGGCCCTCCATGTCTGTGCATGTGGCCCACCATGTCTGTGCATGTGGCCCACCATGTCTGTGCATGACTCACGTGGCCTCCATGTCTGTGCATGTGGCCCACCATGTCTGTGCATGACTCACGTGGCCCACCATGTCTGTGCATGTGGCCCACCATGCCTGTGCATGACTTACGTGGCCCACCATGTCTGTGCATGACTTACGTGGCCCACCATGTCTGTGCATGTGGCCCACCATGTCTGTGCATGACTCACGTGGCCCACCATGTCTGTGCATGTGGCCCACCATGTCTGTGCATGTGGCCCACCATGTCTGTGCATGTGGCCCACCATGTCTGTGCATGACTCACGTGGCCCACCATGTCTGTGCATGTGGCCCACCATGTCTGTGCATGACTCACATGGCCCACCATGTCTGTGCATGTGGCCCACCATGTCTGTGCAAGACTCACGTGGCCCACCATGTCTGTGCATGACTTACATGGCCCACCATGTCTGTGCATGACTCACATGGCCCACCATGCCTGTGCATGACTCACATGGCCCACCATGTCTGTGCATGACTCATGTGGCCCACCATGTCTGTGCATGTGGCCCACCATGTCTGTGCATGACTCACGTGGCCCACCATGTCTGTGCATGTGGCCCACCATGTCTGTGCATGACTTACATGGCCCACCATGTCTGTGCATGTGGCCCACCATGTCTGTGCCATGCTTGTGCATGACTTACATGGCCCACCATGCCTGTGTAGTCCTTGAGCTCCTTCTTGGTGCTCCTGACGTTGCCATTCAGCAAGGTTAGCCGCGCTCTAAAGAATAACAACTTGATGCGATATTTATCTACCATTTCTGGTGTAAAATCAGCATTGTCTCTACTGCTATCAGCAAACAGTTTAGCTTCAATGAAGTCAATGTGTGATGAAGCCAGGTGCAGTTGGTATGTGGCTATGCAGACATCTATGAGCAAGATACAAACATCGATGGCCAAGTAGGTACCTGCAAACCAAACCAGTGGGGAAGATGTGGTTAAATAATAATAGAAACACCAACAACATGTGTACTATACTCACTGAGTGAATCTCTAGCTCTGAATAGACGACCAAGTATTTCCGTTGCTTGCGTGCATTGCTGCAACTACAAGTAAACACACACAGGTAAGATACTCAGGACTGTTGCTTGTGTACACTGATGCAACTACAAGTAGACACACACAGGTAAGATACTCAGGACTGTTGCTTGTGTACACTGATGCAACTACAAGTAGACACACACAGGTAAGATACTCAGGACTGTTGCTTGTGTGCACTGATGCAACTACAAGTAGACACACACAGGTAAGATACTCAGGACTGTTGCTTGTGTACACTGATGCAACTACAAGTAGACACACACAGGTAAGATACTCAGGACTGTTGCTTGTATGCACTGATGCAACTACAAGTAGACACACACAGGTAAGATACTCAGGACTGTTGCTTGTATGCACTGATGCAACTACAAGTAGACACACACAGGTAAGATACTCAGGACTGTTGCTTGTATGCACTGATGCAACTACAAGTAGACACACACAGGTAAGATACTCAGGACTGTTGCTTGTATGCACTGATGCAACTACAAGTAGACACACACAGGTAAGATACTCAGGACTGTTGCTTGTATGCACTGATGCAACTACAAGTAGACACACACAGGTAAGATACTCAGGACTGTTGCTTGTATGCACTGATGCAACTACAAGTAGACACACACAGGTAAGATACTCAGGACTGTTGCTTGTGTGCACTGATGCAACTACAAGTAGACACACACAGGTAAGATACTCAGGACTGTTGCTTGTGTGCACTGATGCAACTACAAGTAGACACACACAGGTAAGATACTCAGGACTGTTGCTTGTATGCACTGATGCAACTACAAGTAGACACATACAGGTAACATACTCAGGACTGTTGCTTGTGTACACTGATGCAACTACAAGTAGACACACACAGGTAAGATACTCAGGACTGTTGCTAGTGTGCACTGATGCAACTACAAGTAGACACACACAGGTAAGATACTCAGGACTGTTGCTTGTGTACACTGATGCAACTACAAGTAGACACACACAGGTAAGATACTCAGGACTGTTGCTTGTATGCACTGATGCAACTACAAGTAGACACACACAGGTAAGATACTCAGGACTGTTGCTTGTGTGCACTGATGCAACTACAAGTAGACACACACAGGTAAGATACTCAGGACTGTTGCTTGTATGCACTGATGCAACTACAAGTAGACACACACAGGTAAGATACTCAGGACTGTTGCTTGTATGCACTGATGCAACTACAAGTAGACACACACAGGTAAGATACTCAGGACTGTTGCTTGTGTACACTGATGCAACTACAAGTAGACACACACAGGTAAGATACTCAGGACTGTTGCTTGTGTGCACTGATGCAACTACAAGTAGACACACACAGGTAAGATACTCAGGACTGTTGCTTGTGTGCACTGATGCAACTACAAGTAGACACACACAGGTAAGATACTCAGGACTGTTGCTTGTGTGCACTGATGCAACTACAAGTAGACACACACAGGTAAGATACTCAGGACTGTTGCTTGTATGCACTGATGCAACTACAAGTAGACACACACAGGTAAGATACTCAGGACTGTTGCTTGTGTGCACTGATGCAACTACAAGTAGACACACACAGGTAAGATACTCAGGACTGTTGCTTGTGTACACTGATGCAACTACAAGTAGACACACACAGGTAAGATACACTCAGGACTGTTGCTTGTATGCACTGATGCAACTACAAGTAGACACACACAGGTAAGATACTCAGGACTGTTGCTTGTATGCACTGATGCAACTACAAGTAGACACACACAGGTAAGATACTCAGGACTGTTGCTTGTGTGCACTGATGCAACTACAAGTAGACACACACAGGTAAGATACTCAGGACTGTTGCTTGTATGCACTGATGCAACTACAAGTAGACACACACAGGTAAGATACTCAGGACTGTTGCTAGTGTGCACTGATGCAACTACAAGTAGACACACACAGGTAAGATACTCAGGACTGTTGCTTGTATGCACTGATGCAACTACAAGTAGACACACACAGGTAAGATACTCAGGACTGTTGCTTGTATGCACTGATGCAACTACAAGTAGACACACACAGGTAAGATACTCAGGACTGTTGCTTGTATGCACTGATGCAACTACAAGTAGACACACACAGGTAAGATACTCAGGACTGTTGCTTGTGTGCACTGATGCAACTACAAGTAGACACACACAGGTAAGATACTCAGGACTGTTGCTTGTATGCACTGATGCAACTACAAGTAGACACACACAGGTAAGATACTCAGGACTGTTGCTAGTGTACACTGATGCAACTACAAGTAGACACACACAGGTAAGATACTCAGGACTGTTGCTAGTGTGCACTGATGCAACTACAAGTAGACACACACAGGTAAGATACTCAGGACTGTTGCTTGTATGCACTGATGCAACTACAAGTAGACACACACAGGTAAGATACTCAGGACTGTTGCTTGTGTGCACTGATGCAACTACAAGTAGACACACACAGGTAAGATACTCAGGACTGTTGCTTGTGTACACTGATGCAACTACAAGTAGACACACACAGGTAAGATACTCAGGACTGTTGCTAGTGTGCACTGATGCAACTACAAGTAGACACACACAGGTAAGATACTCAGGACTGTTGCTTGTGTACACTGATGCAACTACAAGTAGACACACACAGGTAAGATACTCAGGACTGTTGCTTGTGTGCACTGATGCAACTACAAGTAGACACACACAGGTAAGATACTCAGGATTGTTGCTTGTATGCACTGATGCAACTACAAGTAGACACACACAGGTAAGATACTCAGAACTGTTGCTTGTGTACACTGATGCAACTACAAGTAGACACACACAGGTAAGATACTCAGGACTGTTGCTTGTGTGCACTGATGCAACTACAAGTAGACACACACAGGTAAGATACTCAGGACTGTTGCTAGTGTGCACTGATGCAACTACAAGTAGACACACACAGGTAAGATACTCAGGACTGTTGCTTGTATGCACTGATGCAACTACAAGTAGACACACACAGGTAAGATACTCAGGACTGTTGCTTGTGTGCACTGATGCAACTACAAGTAGACACACACAGGTAAGATACTCAGGACTGTTGCTAGTGTGCACTGATGCAACTACAAGTAGACACACACAGGTAAGATACTCAGGACTGTTGCTTGTGTGCACTGATGCAACTACAAGTAGACACACACAGGTAAGATACTCAGGACTGTTGCTTGTATGCACTGATGCAACTACAAGTAGACACACACAGGTAAGATACTCAGGACTGTTGCTTGTGTGCACTGATGCAACTACAAGTAGACACACACAGGTAAGATACTCAGGACTGTTGCTTGTGTGCACTGATGCAACTACAAGTAGACACACACAGGTAAGATACTCAGGACTGTTGCTTGTATGCACTGCTGCAACTACAAGTAGACACACACAGGTAAGATACTCAGGACTGTTGCTTGTATGCACTGCTGCAACTACAAGTAGACACACACAGGTAAGATACTCAGGACTGTTGCTTGTATGCACTGATGCAACTACAAGTAGACACACACAGGTAAGATACTCAGGACTGTTGCTTGTGTGCACTGATGCAACTACAAGTAGACACACACAGGTAAGATACTCAGGACTGTTGCTTGTATGCACTGATGCAACTACAAGTAGACACACACAGGTAAGATACTCAGGACTGTTGCTAGTGTACACTGATGCAACTACAAGTAGACACACACAGGTAAGATACTCAGGACTGTTGCTTGTGTGCACTGATGCAACTACAAGTAGACACACACAGGTAAGATACTCAGGACTGTTGCTTGTGTGCACTGATGCAACTACAAGTAGACACACACAGGTAAGATACTCAGGACTGTTGCTAGTGTGCACTGATGCAACTACAAGTAGACACACAGGTAAGATACTCAGGACTGTTGCTAGTGTGCACTGATGCAACTACAAGTAGACACACACAGGTAAGATACTCAGGACTGTTGCTTGTGTGCACTGATGCAACTACAAGTAGACACACACAGGTAAGATACTCAGGACTGTTGCTTGTATGCACTGATGCAACTACAAGTAGACACACACAGGTAAGATACTCAGGACTGTTGCTTGTATGCACTGATGCAACTACAAGTAGACACACACAGGTAAGATACTCAGGACTGTTGCTTGTGTACACTGATGCAACTACAAGTAGACACACACAGGTAAGATACTCAGGACTGTTGCTTGTATGCACTGATGCAACTACAAGTAGACACATACAGGTAAGATACTCAGGACTGTTGCTTGTGTACACTGATGCAACTACAAGTAGACACACACAGGTAAGATACTCAGGACTGTTGCTTGTGTGCACTGATGCAACTACAAGTAGACACACACAGGTAAGATACTCAGGACTGTTGCTTGTATGCACTGATGCAACTACAAGTAGACACACACAGGTAAGATACTCAGGACTGTTGCTTGTATGCACTGATGCAACTACAAGTAGACACACACAGGTAAGATACTCAGGACTGTTGCTTGTGTGCACTGATGCAACTACAAGTAGACACACACAGGTAAGATACTCAGGACTGTTGCTTGTGTGCACTGATGCAACTACAAGTAGACACACACAGGTAAGATACTCAGGACTGTTGCTTGTATGCACTGATGCAACTACAAGTAGACACACACAGGTAAGATACTCAGGACTGTTGCTTGTATGCACTGATGCAACTACAAGTAGACACATACAGGTAAGATACTCAGGACTGTTGCTTGTGTACACTGATGCAACTACAAGTAGACACACACAGGTAAGATACTCAGGACTGTTGCTTGTATGCACTGATGCAACTACAAGTAGACACATACAGGTAAGATACTCAGGACTGTTGCTAGTGTGCACTGATGCAACTACAAGTAGACACACACAGGTAAGATACTCAGGACTGTTGCTTGTATACACTGATGCAACTACAAGTAGACACACACAGGTAAGATACTCAGGACTGTTGCTTGTGTACACTGATGCAACTACAAGTAGACACACACAGGTAAGATACTCAGGACTGTTGCTTGTATGCACTGATGCAACTACAAGTAGACACATACAGGTAAGATACTCAGGACTGTTGCTTGTGTACACTGATGCAACTACAAGTAGACACACACAGGTAAGATACTCAGGACTGTTGCTTGTGTGCACTGATGCAACTACAAGTAGACACACACAGGTAAGATACTCAGGACTGTTGCTTGTGTGCACTGATGCAACTACAAGTAGACACACACAGGTAAGATACTCAGGAACAAGGTCAATCTACACAACTAGCATTAGTGACTGCAATGTCAGCTTACCTTGAGATGTACCAGAGCCTTGTTATAGAGGAGAACTCCGCTATCACTCAGCAAACCATCACTACCGTCACTTCCTCTCTCCTCATCCTCAAACTAGTAGCCAGTGCACACAAAGATAATATTGGCATGTGTAGATTACCTCAGTATTTTCCCACGGGTACTATCATTCCATACGTGGTCTCACCTGGGAACTGACGGACTGAAGCGTCTTCCTGAATTCGTCCGTGCGAGTGCTGTTGGACACGAGATACTGAGCTACAGCCCTGTTATGCGCCACACGTGCGTCCTGTCTCCTAGATTCGAGTAGTTTATTTAACACTGATAGACAGCTCTCATACCTCTGATTGTCAAACGCTTCCTTAGCAAGTGTAGCTAACTCCAACTCTTGCTCAGTCACTTCTGACATGTTGGACTTCAAATGAGGCGCACTCCTTGAGTGTAAAGGTCAAGAGATGGGTGGGGCTGGTAGATTAACAAAAAACCACACCCACGATTAGGATTCTTCCTAAGGTTGACTTTGTCACGTAACAGTCGTGCGATAGAGCTTCGCTGCTAGGTGCAAGCGTCAGCTGCTTACTATGCCTGGTGTGGAGCTCATTTCTGTGTCGCCTTCTTCCAGGGAAAGGGACATATTTGGGACGGAATTATCACTGACAGGTAGCCAATTAAGTAGATGTAGCGGAACATAAGTGTGTGGGTGATGTCTAGAGACAGCTGTTGCTTTGTTCTAAGTTTTGACTGTTATGCAGCTGCTGAGGAGAAGATTTTGAGTGGAGCAGGAGATGTGTTCCTCAGTAAGAGAGTGCAAGTGGAGAACCACTCCAAGAAGGGAGATAGCACTGAACCAAGACTCTTGGTATGGCTACTGGTTGTCCTCTTGGACCTAATGCTGAGATAGCAATGTGTGTCTCTCCTGTAACTTCTAATTAACAGCCTGCATAAACTGAGGCAATGTGGTCTCTCCTGTAACTTCTAATTAACAGCCTGCATAAACTGAGGCAATGTGTGTCTCTCCTGTAACTTCTAATTAACAGTCTGCATAAACTGAGGCAATGTGTGTCTCTCCTGCAACTTCTAATTAACAGTCTGCATAAACTGAGGCAATGTGTGTCTCTCCTGTAACTTCTAATTAACAGTCTGCATAAACTGAGGCAATGTGTGTCTCTCCTGTAACTTCTAATTAACAGTCTGCATAAACTGAGGCAATGTGTGTCTCTCCTGTAACTTCTAATTAACAGCCTGCATAAACTGAGGCAATGTGTGTCTCTCCTGTAACTTCTAATTAACAGTCTGCATAAACTGAGGCAATGTGTGTCTCTCCTGTAACTTCTAATTAACAGTCTGCATAAACTGAGGCAATGTGTGTCTCTCCTGTAACTTCTAATTAACAGTCTGCATAAACAGGCAATGTGTGTCTCTTCTGTAACTTCTAATTAACAGTCTGCATAAACAGGCAATGTGTGTCTCTCCTGTAACTTCTAATTAACAGTCTACATAAACAGGCAATGTGTGTCTCTCCTGTAACTTCTAATTAACAGTCTGCATAAACTGAGGCAATGTGTGTGTCTCCTGTAACTTCTAATTGAAGGGCTGAGTGCAAGAAGTGTATAAGTCCATATTCAATGTTTTGAGTTATTTTTAATCATGCACTGTAATACTGTTATGATAGCATCTTCTGTACTAAAGTGTCCCTAACATCAAAACACCATGGAGATAGAGTCTAAAAATTGCCATGGGGAATGTCCTAAGGTATTATGATCAGGTCTAGGACAAAATTGATTTTTCGCCAAAAATGGACTTATACACTTCTTGCACTCAGCCCTTCAATTAACAGTCTGCATAAACTGAGGCAATGTGTGTCTCTCCTGTAACTTCTAATTAACAGTCTGCATAAACAGGCAATGTGTGTCTCTCCTGTAACTTCTAATTAACAGTCTGCATAAACAGGCAATGTGTGTCTCTCCTGTAACTTCTAATTAACAGTCTGCATAAACAGGCAATGTGTGTCTCTCCTGCAACTTCTAATTAACAGATTCATTTCCCCTGATACTCCATCTCTCTCTCTCCACATCTCCCTTGCTCACCTCCACATCTTCCTTGCTCACCTCCACATCTCCCTTGCTCACCTCCCTCCCTCTATTGCTTTTCACTCTCCCACTTCTGCTCCTTTCTCCTTTTCAGTTGCTCCACTCTCTTCCTCTGTTGCTCCACTCTCTTCCTCTGTTACTCCACTCTCTTCCTCTGTTGCTCCACTCTCTTCCTCTGTTACTCCACTCTCTTCCTCTGTTACTCCACTCTCTTCCTCTGTTACTCCACTCTCTTCCTCTGTTACTCCACTCTCTTCCTCTGTTACTCCACTCTCTTCCTCTGTTACTCCACTCTCTTCCTCTGTTACTCCACTCTCTTCCTCTGTTGCTCCACTCTCTTCCTCTGTTACTCCACTCTCTTCCTCTGTTACTCCACTCTCTTCCTCTGTTACTCCACTCTCTTCCTCTGTTACTCCACTCTCTTCCTCTGTTACTCCACTCTCTTCCTCTGTTACTCCACTCTCTTCCTCTGTTACTCCACTCTCTTCCTCTGTTACTCCACTCTCTTCCTCTGTTACTCCACTCTCTTCCTCTGTTGCTCCACTCTCTTCCCTTCTGTTGCCCCTCTGCCTGATGCTTGTTGCGGTGTGGCAGACCACATGTATAATACATGTCCTGGCAGACCACATGTATAATACATGTCCTGTAGGTAGCTGGATATAATTTTATACCTGCTAACTCACAAGAATGTTGAAAAGCTTGTGCTAATTATCCACCAACTTCTCTCTTGTAGGTTATTACTAGTAGCAGGTGCTACATCCTTATTCAGAACCCAACCACCAAGGTCAGCATCACCAGACACACACACACACACACACACACACACGCATACACACACACACATGCACACACACATACACATACTGACACATGACCTCTTTGACATCACAGTTGTTTTGAGCTGTTACTGAGTGTTTATTCTTGATAATTGATAATTGTGTATTGTGCAACTTCTGGTGGTTCACTTTCAATCCTTGTGTGTGGGCGTGTGTGTGTGCGTGTGTATACATGTAACACATGTATACACATGTATACACATAGCTGGACACGAGCTTCAACTTCCTCAAGCTGCAACAGCTCAAGTGCTCACAGAACAAGGTGGGGCTAGAAAGAGAATGCAAGTTCAATATATATATATATAATGTTGCAAAACTTACTTTCAGCATTGCTTCTCATGATTTGTATGGCCTACTTCCTCACATGACCTCCCTTCCTCCTCACATGACCTCCCTCCCTCCTCACATGTCCCTCCTCACATGACCTCCCTCCCTCCTCACATGTCCCTCCTCACATGACCTCCCTCCCTCCTCACATGTCCCTCCTCACATGAACTCCCTTCCTCCTCACATGACCTCCCTCCCTCCTCACATGTCCCTCCTCACATGACCTCCCTCCCTCCTCACATGTCCCTCCTCACATGACCTCCCTCCCTCCTCACATGTCCCTCCTCACATGAACTCCCTTCCTCCTCACATGACCTCCCTCCCTCCTCACATGACCTCCCTCCCTCCTCACATGACCTCCCTCCCTCCTCACATGACCTCCCTCCCTCCTCACATGACCTCCCTCCCTCCTCACATGAACTCCCTTCCTCCTCACATGACCTCCCTCCCTCCTCACATGACCTCCCTCCCTCCTCACATGTCCCTCCTCACATGAGCTCCCTCCCTCCTCACATGACCTCCCTCCCTCCTCACATGAACTCCCTTCCTCCTCACATGACCTCACTCCATCCTCAAATGTCCCTCCTCACGTGAACTCCCTCCCTCCTCACGTGACCTCCCTCCCTTCATGTATAAATACTTGCAGCTAAGTATCCAGCTGTTGGGGGAGAATCGGCCTCGGGAGTTTCAAGCCTCGAGGCGAGATTCAGTGGAGATCATTAGCCTAATCACTGCACAGTTAAAGAACGTCTTTCCCTTGAGCCCGTTGGAGTAAGTGTCAGTATATTATACCAGATGTCAGTATATTATACCAGATGTCAGCATATTATACCAGATGTCAGTATATTATACCAGATGTCAGTATATTATACCAGATGTCAGTATATTATACCATATGTCAGTATATTATACCAGATGTCAGTATATTATACCAGATGTCAGTATATGCTCAGTGAGATATCAGTATATTCAATGAGAGATCAGTATATTATACCAGATATCAATATATTATACCAGATATCAGTATATCGTACCAGCTACTCTATCTACATGTACATGTACATACTGTATGTATCATATCAGATTCCAGTATATTATACCAGTGTGTATCAGTATGTTATACTAGAGTACATTATACCAGATATTACCCTTCAGTATATTCAACCAGGTATCAGTTTGAGATATCAGTATCAAATATCAGTATACATGTATTCAATGAGAGATCAGTATTTTATACCTGATATCAGTATATGTGACTTTGGTCATGACCTGAAGTTTTAACTGTTGTTACATGATGGCAGGGAGGTCGGGACTGCAGGTGGACCTCTCTGCTCTGCAGGCTGTGCTAGGTTGTGTGCCTGCTGTGCCTCTCGGTCTCCCTCGCTGCCCTGCCTCTTGGGCTCCCTCACTGCCCTGCCTCTCGGTCTCCCTCACTGCCCTGCCTCTTGGTCTCCCTCGCTGCCCTGCCTCTCGGTCTCCCTCACTGCCCTGCCTCTTGGTCTCCCTCGCTGCCCTGCCTCTTGGTCTCCCTCGCTACCCTGCCTCTTGGTCTCCCTCGCTGCCCTGCCTCTTGGTCTCCCTCGCTGACCTGCCTCTTGGTCTCCCTCGCTGCCCTGCCTCTTGGTCTCCCTCGCTGCCCTGCCTCTTGGTCTCCCTCGCTGCCCTGTCTCCAGTGTTGTTTTCTTCTTTCCTCAACACATTTCTTGTGTTCACTGAACCTCACTATCAGGGGCATGGAGGGGTGGGTCTCGGGGGCAGGGAAGGGGTGTGTATCAGGGGGTGGGGCAGGTTCCCCCAAGTGAGACAATCACGTTAGGTAATCTTTCGCACTCTTCCACATTAGACAGGGTTAGACTGGGTCTACGAAGGGTTAGACTGGGTCTATGAAGGGTTGGACTGGGTCTATGAAGGGTTGGACTGGGTCTATGAAGGGTTGGACTGGGTCTATGAAGGGTTGGACTGGGTCTATGAAGGGTTGGACTGGGTCTATGAAGGGTTGGACTGGGTCTATGAAGGGTTGGACTGGGTCTATGAAGGTTGGACTGGGTCTATGAAGGGTTAGACTGGGTCTATGAAGGGTTGGACTGGGTCTATGAAGGGTTGGACTGGGTCTATGAAGGGTTGGACTGGGTCTATGAAGGGTTGGACTGGGTCTATGAAGTGGTTGGACTGGGTCTATGAAGGGTTGGACTGGGTCTATGAAGGGTTGGACTGGGTCTATGAAGGGTTGGACTGGGTCTATGAAGGGTTGGACTGGGTCTATGAAGTGGTTGGACTGGGTCTATGAAGGGTTGGACTGGGTCTATGAAGGGTTGGACTGGGTCTATGAAGGGTTGGACTGGGTCTATGAAGGGTTGGACTGGGTCTATGAAGGGTTGGACTGGGTCTATGAAGGGTTGGACTGGGTCTATGAAGGGTTGGACTGGGTCTACGAAGGGTTAGACTGGGTCTATGAAGGGTTGGACTGGGTCTATGAAGGGTTGGACTGGGTCTATGAAGGGTTGGACTGGGTCTATGAAGGGTTGGACTGGGTCTATGAAGGGTTGGACTGGGTCTATGAAGGGTTGGACTGGGTCTATGAAGGGTTGGACTGGGTCTATGAAGGTTGGACTGGGTCTATGAAGGGTTAGACTGGGTCTATGAAGGGTTGGACTGGGTCTATGAAGGGTTGGACTGGGTCTATGAAGTGGTTGGACTGGGTCTATGAAGGGTTGGACTGGGTCTATGAAGGGTTGGACTGGGTCTATGAAGGGTTGGACTGGGTCTATGAAGGGTTGGACTGGGTCTATGAAGGGTTGGACTGGGTCTATGAAGGGTTGGACTGGGTCTATGAAGGGTTGGACTGGGTCTATGAAGGGTTAGATTGGGTCTATGGAGGGTTAGACTGGGTCTATGAAGTGGTTGGACTGGGTCTATGAAGTGGTTGGACTGGGTCTATGAAGGGTTGGACTGGGTCTATGGAGGTTTGGACTGGGTCTATGAAGGGTTGGACTGGGTCTATGAAGGGTTGGACTGGGTCTATGAAGGGTTGGACTGGGTCTATGAAGGGTTGGACTGGGTCTATGAAGGGTTGGACTGGGTCTATGAAGGGTTGGACTGGGTCTATGAAGGGTTGGACTGGGTCTATGAAGGGTTGGACTGGGTCTATGAAGTGGTTGGACTGGGTCTATGAAGGGTTGGACTGGGTCTATGAAGGGTTGGACTGGGTCTATGAAGGGTTGGACTGGGTCTATGAAGGGTTGGACTGGGTCTATGAAGGGTTGGACTGGGTCTATGAAGGGTTGGACTGGGTCTATGAAGGGTTGGACTGGGTCTATGAAGGGTTAGACTGGGTCTATGAAGGGTTGGACTGGGTCTATGAAGGGTTGGACTGGGTCTATGAAGGGTTGGACTGGGTCTATGAAGGGTTGGACTGGGTCTATGAAGGGTTGGACTGGGTCTATGAAGGGTTGGACTGGGTCTATGAAGGGTTGGACTGGGTCTATGAAGTGGTTGGACTGGGTCTATGAAGGGTTGGACTGGGTCTATGAAGGGTTGGACTGGGTCTATGAAGGGTTGGACTGGGTCTATGAAGGGTTGGACTGGGTCTATGAAGGGTTGGACTGGGTCTATGAAGGGTTGGACTGGGTCTATGAAGGGTTGGACTGGGTCTATGAAGGGTTAGACTGGGTCTATGAAGGGTTGGACTGGGTCTATGAAGGGTTGGACTGGGTCTATGAAGGGTTGGACTGGGTCTATGAAGTGGTTGGACTGGGTCTATGAAGTGGTTGGACTGGGTCTATGAAGGGTTGGACTGGGTCTATGAAGGGTTGGACTGGGTCTATGAAGGGTTGGACTGGGTCTATGAAGGGTTGGACTGGGTCTATGAAGGGTTGGACTGGGTCTATGAAGGGTTGGACTGGGTCTATGAAGGGTTGGACTGGGTCTATGAAGGGTTGGACTGGGTCTATGAAGGGTTGGACTGGGTCTATGAAGGGTTGGACTGGGTCTATGAAGGGTTAGACTGGGTCTATGAAGGGTTGGACTGGGTCTATGAAGGGTTGGACTGGGTCTATGAAGGGTTGGACTGGGTCTATGAAGGGTTGGACTGGGTCTATGAAGGGTTGGACTGGGTCTATGAAGGGTTGGACTGGGTCTATGAAGGGTTGGACTGGGTCTATGGAGGGTTGGACTGGGTCTATGAAGGGTTGGACTGGGTCTATGAAGGGTTGGACTGGGTCTATGAAGTGGTTGGACTGGGTCTATGAAGGGTTGGACTGGGTCTATGAAGGGTTGGACTGGGTCTATGAAGGGTTGGACTGGGTCTATGAAGTGGTTGGACTGGGTCTATGAAGGGTTGGACTGGGTCTATGAAGGGTTGGACTGGGTCTATGAAGGGTTGGACTGGGTCTATGAAGGGTTGGACTGGGTCTATGAAGGGTTGGACTGGGTCTATGAAGGGTTGGACTGGGTCTATGAAGGGTTGGACTGGGTCTATGAAGGGTTGGACTGGGTCTATGAAGGACTGGGTCTATGAAGGGTTGGACTGGGTCTATGAAGGGTTGGACTGGGTCTATGAAGGACTGGGTCTATGAAGGGTTGGACTGGGTCTATGAAGGGTTGGACTGGGTCTATGAAGGGTTGGACTGGGTCTATGAAGGACTGGGTCTATGAAGGGTTGGACTGGGTCTATGAAGGGTTGGACTGGGTCTATGAAGTGGTTAGACTGGGTCTATGAAGGGTTGGACTGGGTCTATGAAGGGTTGGACTGGGTCTATGAAGGGTTGGACTGGGTCTATGAAGGGTTGGACTGGGTCTATGAAGGGTTGGACTGGGTCTATGAAGGGTTGGACTGGGTCTATGAAGGGTTGGACTGGGTCTATGAAGGGTTGGACTGGGTCTATGAAGGGTTAGACTGGGTCTATGAAGTGGTTAGACTGGGTCTATGAAGGGTTGGACTGGGTCTATGAAGGGTTGGACTGGGTCTATGAAGGGTTGGACTGGGTCTATGAAGGGTTGGACTGGGTCTATGAAGGGTTGGACTGGGTCTATGAAGGGTTGGACTGGGTCTATGGAGGGTTGGACTGGGTCTATGAAGTGGTTGGACTGGGTCTATGAAGGGTTAGACTGGGTCTATGAAGGGTTGGACTGGGTCTATGAAGGGTTGGACTGGGTCTATGAAGGGTTGGACTGGGTCTATGAAGGGTTGGACTGGGTCTATGAAGGGTTGGACTGGGTCTATGAAGGGTTGGACTGGGTCTATGAAGGGTTAGACTGGGTCTATGAAGGGTTAGACTGGGTCTATGAAGGGTTGGACTGGGTCTATGAAGGGTTGGCTGGGTCTATGAAGGTTGGACTGGGTCTATGAAGGGTTGGACTGGGTCTATGAAGGGTTGGACTGGGTCTATGAAGGGTTGGACTGGGTCTATGAAGGGTTGGACTGGGTCTATGAAGGGTTGGACTGGGTCTATGAAGGGTTAGACTGGGTCTATGAAGGGTTGGACTGGGTCTATGAAGGGTTGGACTGGGTCTATGAAGTGGTTGGACTGGGTCTATGAAGGGTTGGACTGGGTCTATGAAGGGTTGGACTGGGTCTACGAAGGGTTAGACTGGGTCTATGAAGGGTTGGACTGGGTCTATGAAGGGTTGGACTGGGTCTATGAAGGGTTGGACTGGGTCTATGAAGGGTTGGACTGGGTCTATGAAGGGTTGGACTGGGTCTATGAAGGGTTGGACTGGGTCTATGAAGGACTGGGTCTATGAAGTGGTTGGACTGGGTCTATGAAGGGTTGGACTGGGTCTATGAAGGGTTGGACTGGGTCTATGAAGGACTGGGTCTATGAAGGGTTGGACTGGGTCTATGAAGGGTTGGACTGGGTCTATGAAGGGTTGGACTGGGTCTATGAAGGGTTGGACTGGGTCTATGAAGGGTTGGACTGGGTCTATGAAGGGTTGGACTGGGTCTATGAAGGGTTGGACTGGGTCTATGAAGGGTTGGACTGGGTCTATGAAGGGTTGGACTGGGTCTATGAAGGGTTGGACTGGGTCTATGAAGGGTTGGACTGGGTCTATGAAGGGTTGGACTGGATCTATGAAGGGTTGGACTGGGTCTATGAAGGGTTGGACTGGGTCTATGAAGGGTTGGACTGGGTCTATGAAGGGTTGGACTGGGTCTATGAAGGGTTGGACTGGGTCTATGAAGGGTTGGACTGGGTCTATGAAGGACTGGGTCTATGAAGGGTTGGACTGGGTCTATGAAGTGGTTGGACTGGGTCTATGAAGGGTTGGACTGGGTCTATGAAGGGTTAGACTGGGTCTATGAAGGGTTAGACTGGGTCTATGAAGGGTTGGACTGGGTCTATGAAGGGTTGGACTGGGTCTATGAAGGGTTAGACTGGGTCTATGAAGGGTTGGACTGGGTCTATGAAGGTTGGACTGGGTCTATGGAGGGTTGGACTGGGTCTATGAAGGGTTGGACTGGGTCTATGAAGGGTTGGACTGGGTCTATGAAGGGTTGGACTGGGTCTATGAAGGGTTGGACTGGGTCTATGAAGGGTTGGACTGGGTCTATGAAGTGGTTGGACTGGGTCTATGAAGGGTTGGACTGGGTCTATGAAGGGTTGGACTGGGTCTATGAAGGGTTGGACTGGGTCTATGAAGGGTTGGACTGGGTCTATGAAGGGTTGGACTGGGTCTATGAAGGGTTGGACTGGGTCTATGAAGGGTTGGACTGGGTCTATGAAGGGTTGGACTGGGTCTATGAAGGGTTGGACTGGGTCTATGAAGTGGTTGGACTGGGTCTATGAAGGGTTGGACTGGGTCTATGAAGGGTTGGACTGGGTCTATGAAGGGTTGGACTGGGTCTATGAAGGGTTGGACTGGGTCTATGAAGGGTTGGACTGGGTCTATGAAGGGTTGGACTGGGTCTATGAAGGGTTGGACTGGGTCTATGAAGGGTTGGACTGGGTCTATGAAGGGTTGGACTGGGTCTATGAAGGGTTGGACTGGGTCTATGAAGGGTTGGACTGGGTCTATGAAGGGTTGGACTGGGTCTACGAAGTGGTTGGACTGGGTCTATGAAGGGTTGGACTGGGTCTATGAAGGGTTGGACTGGGTCTATGAAGGGTTGGACTGGGTCTATGAAGGGTTGGACTGGGTCTATGAAGGGTTGGACTGGGTCTATGAAGGGTTGGACTGGGTCTATGAAGGGTTGGACTGGGTCTACGAAGTGGTTGGACTGGGTCTATGAAGGGTTGGACTGGGTCTATGAAGTGGTTGGACTGGGTCTATGAAGGGTTGGACTGGGTCTATGAAGGGTTATACTGGGTCTATGAAGGGTTGGACTGGGTCTATGAAGGGTTGGACTGGGTCTATGAAGGGTTGGACTGGGTCTATGAAGGGTTGGACTGGGTCTATGAAGGGTTGGACTGGGTCTATGGAGGTTTGGACTGGGTCTATGAAGGGTTGGACTGGGTCTATGAAGGGTTGGACTGGGTCTATGAAGGGTTGGACTGGGTCTATGAAGGGTTGGACTGGGTCTATGAAGGGTTGGACTGGGTCTATGAAGGGTTAGACTGGGTCTATGAAGGGTTGGACTGGGTCTATGAAGGGTTGGACTGGGTCTATGGAGGTTTGGACTGGGTCTATGAAGGGTTGGACTGGGTCTATGAAGGGTTGGACTGGGTCTATGAAGGGTTGGACTGGGTCTATGAAGGGTTGGACTGGGTCTATGAAGGGTTGGACTGGGTCTATGAAGGGTTGGACTGGGTCTATGAAGGGTTGGACTGGGTCTATGAAGGGTTGGACTGGGTCTATGAAGGGTTGGACTGGGTCTATGAAGGGTTGGACTGGGTCTATGAAGGGTTGGACTGGGTCTATGAAGGGTTGGACTGGGTCTATGAAGGACTGGGTCTATGAAGGGTTGGACTGGGTCTATGAAGGGTTGGACTGGGTCTATGAAGTGGTTGGACTGGGTCTATGAAGGGTTGGACTGGGTCTATGAAGGGTTGGACTGGGTCTATGAAGGGTTGGACTGGGTCTATGAAGGGTTGGACTGGGTCTATGAAGGGTTAGACTGGGTCTATGAAGGTTGGACTGGGTCTATGAAGGGTTGGACTGGGTCTATGAAGTGGTTGGACTGGGTCTATGAAGGGTTGGACTGGGTCTATGAAGGGTTGGACTGGGTCTATGAAGGGTTGGACTGGGTCTATGAAGGGTTGGACTGGGTCTATGAAGGGTTGGACTGGGTCTATGAAGGGTTGGATTGGGTCTATGAAGGGTTGGACTGGGTCTATGAAGGGTTGGACTGGGTCTATGAAGGGTTGGACTGGGTCTATGAAGGGTTGGACTGGGTCTATGAAGGGTTGGACTGGGTCTATGAAGGGTTAGATTGGGTCTATGAAGGGTTGGACTGGGTCTATGAAGGTTGGACTGGGTCTATGAAGGGTTGGACTGGGTCTATGAAGGGTTGGACTGGGTCTATGAAGGGTTGGACTGGGTCTATGAAGGGTTGGACTGGGTCTATGAAGGGTTAGACTGGGTCTATGAAGGGTTGGACTGGGTCTATGAAGGGTTGGACTGGGTCTATGAAGGGTTGGACTGGGTCTATGAAGGGTTGGACTGGGTCTATGAAGGGTTGGACTGGGTCTATGACTGGGTCTATGAAGGTTGGACTGGGTCTATGAAGGGTTGGACTGGGTCTATGAAGGGTTGGACTGGGTCTATGAAGGGTTGGACTGGGTCTATGAAGGGTTGGACTGGGTCTATGAAGGGTTGGACTGGGTCTATGAAGGGTTGGACTGGGTCTATGAAGGGTTGGACTGGGTCTATGAAGGGTTGGACTGGGTCTATGAAGTGGTTGGACTGGGTCTATGAAGGGTTGGACTGGGTCTATGAAGGGTTGGACTGGGTCTATGAAGGTTGGACTGGGTCTATGAAGGTTGGACTGGGTCTATGAAGGGTTGGACTGGGTCTATGAAGTGGTTGGACTGGGTCTATGAAGGGTTGGACTGGGTCTATGAAGGACTGGGTCTATGAAGGGTTGGACTGGGTCTATGAAGGGTTGGACTGGGTCTATGAAGGGTTGGACTGGGTCTATGAAGGGTTGGACTGGGTCTATGAAGGGTTAGACTGGGTCTATGAAGGGTTGGACTGGGTCTATGAAGGGTTGGACTGGGTCTATGAAGGGTTGGACTGGGTCTATGAAGGGTTGGACTGGGTCTATGAAGGGTTGGACTGGGTCTATGAAGGGTTGGACTGGGTCTATGAAGGGTTGGACTGGGTCTATGAAGGGTTGGACTGGGTCTATGAAGGGTTGGACTGGGTCTATGAAGGGTTGGACTGGGTCTATGAAGGGTTGGATTGGGTCTATGAAGTGGTTAGACTGGGTCTATGAAGGACTGGGTCTATGAAGGGTTGGACTGGGTCTATGAAGGGTTGGACTGGGTCTATGAAGGGTTGGACTGGGTCTATGAAGGGTTGGACTGGGTCTATGAAGGGTTGGACTGGGTCTATGAAGGGTTGGACTGGGTCTATGAAGGACTGGGTCTATGAAGGGTTGGACTGGGTCTATGAAGGGTTGGACTGGGTCTATGAAGGGTTGGACTGGGTCTATGAAGGGTTGGACTGGGTCTATGAAGGGTTGGACTGGGTCTATGAAGGGTTGGACTGGGTCTATGAAGGGTTGGACTGGGTCTATGAAGGGTTGGACTGGGTCTATGAAGGGTTGGACTGGGTCTATGAAGGGTTGGACTGGGTCTATGAAGGGTTGGACTGGGTCTATGAAGTGGTTGGACTGGGTCTATGAAGGACTGGGTCTATGAAGGGTTGGACTGGGTCTATGAAGGGTTGGACTGGGTCTATGAAGGGTTGGACTGGGTCTATGAAGGGTTGGACTGGGTCTATGGAGGGTTAGACTGGGTCTATGAAGGGTTGGACTGGGTCTATGAAGGGTTGGACTGGGTCTATGAAGGGTTGGACTGGGTCTATGAAGGGTTGGACTGGGTCTATGAAGGGTTGGACTGGGTCTATGAAGGGTTGGACTGGGTCTATGAAGGGTTGGACTGGGTCTATGAAGGGTTGGACTGGGTCTATGAAGGGTTGGACTGGGTCTATGAAGGGTTGGACTGGGTCTATGAAGGGTTGGACTGGGTCTATGAAGGGTTAGACTGGGTCTGTGAAGGGTTGGACTGGGTCTATGAAGGGTTGGACTGGGTCTATGAAGTGGTTGGACTGGGTCTATGAAGGGTTGGACTGGGTCTATGAAGGGTTGGACTGGGTCTATGAAGGGTTGGACTGGGTCTATGAAGGGTTGGACTGGGTCTATGAAGGGTTGGACTGGGTCTATGAAGGGTTGGACTGGGTCTATGAAGGGTTGGACTGGGTCTATGAAGGGTTGGACTGGGTCTATGAAGGGTTGGACTGGGTCTATGAAGGTTTGGACTGGGTCTATGGAGGGTTAGACTGGGTCTATGAAGGGTTGGACTGGGTCTATGAAGGGTTGGACTGGGTCTATGAAGGGTTGGACTGGGTCTATGAAGGGTTGGACTGGGTCTATGAAGGGTTGGACTGGGTCTATGAAGGGTTGGACTGGGTCTATGAAGGGTTGGACTGGGTCTATGAAGGGTTGGACTGGGTCTATGAAGGGTTGGACTGGGTCTATGAAGGGTTGGACTGGGTCTATGAAGGGTTGGACTGGGTCTATGAAGGGTTGGACTGGGTCTATGAAGGGTTGGACTGGGTCTATGAAGGGTTGGACTGGGTCTATGAAGGGTTGGACTGGGTCTATGAAGGACTGGGTCTATGAAGGGTTGGACTGGGTCTATGAAGGGTTGGACTGGGTCTATGAAGGGTTGGACTGGGTCTATGAAGGGTTGGACTGGGTCTATGAAGGGTTGGACTGGGTCTATGAAGGACTGGGTCTATGAAGGGTTGGACTGGGTCTATGAAGGGTTGGACTGGGTCTATGAAGGGTTGGACTGGGTCTATGAAGGGTTGGACTGGGTCTATGAAGGGTTGGACTGGGTCTATGAAGGGTTGGACTGGGTCTATGAAGGGTTGGACTGGGTCTATGAAGGGTTGGACAGGGTCTATGAAGGGTTGGACTGGGTCTATGAAGGGTTAGATTGGGTCTTAGACTGGGTCCTTTGTGTAGCACCAGTCCCTATATGTTAGGGAGCATTTGGTGATGTACATAGTGATGGTCCAAGACATGTTCTGGCTTTTTGCAGACTCCGGACCCACCAGCACTAACCTCCTCCAGTTGCACAGTTGCTACCCTTCTCCTTGGAGTTCCCCCACTCATCATCCTTGTGTTGTCTAGGCCATTAGAGCTCCATCTGTGAGGGCCCTATTTGGGTGGGTGGGGTGGGGGGGGGGGTGGGGGGGGGGGGGGGGGGGGGGGGTTGCATGCTCTCAACTGTCTTTGTAGTCTTGCCTTACCCTGTGCTCTGCTCTGTCATGATGAGATCACGATGTGTGGCACAACAGGCAGCACGTGTTGCTTTCCAGATAGTGAGTGGCCAAGTTCAGACAATGGTCCACATCAAACTGAGTAGTGGGCCCTCCACATGTGTCATTGCTGCCTGTTCTCCCTTGCTGGTGATATCACCGTCCAGGTGCTCCAGGTCTCAAGGAGGGCCTTGGTGCTCTTAGTTTTGTGGTGGAATGGATTGATGTCTTTTAGTGCTCACCCCAGTCGACTATACACACCTAAACACAATGTATGGGGGGGAGTGGCAAGTGGAAAGTAGCAAACTGTTTCATTGTCCCACACCATGATGTATCCCAGAGTGGCCCCACCATGATGTGTCCCAGAGTGGCCCCAGCATGATGTGTCCCAGAGTGGCCCCAGCATGGTGTGTGCCAGAGTGGCCCCACCATGACACCATGTGGTGTGTCCCAGAGTGGCCCCACCATGGTGTGTCCCAGAGTTGGCCCACCATGGTGTGTCCCAGAGTGGCCCCACCATGTGGTGTGTCTCAGAGTGGCCCCACCATGGTGTGTCCCAGAGTGGCCCTACCATGATGTGTCCCAGAGTGGCCCCACCATGATGTGTCCCAGAGTTGCCCCACCATGATGTGTCCCAGAGTGGCCCCACCATGGTGTGTCCCAGAGTGGCCCCACCATGGTGTGTCCCAGAGTTGGCCCACCATGGTGTGTCCCAGAGTGGCCCCACCATGTGGTGTGTCCCAGAGTGGCCCCACCATGATGTGTCCCAGAGTGGCCCCACCATGTGGTGTGTCCCAGAGTGGCCCCACCATGATGTGTCCCAGAGTGGCCCCACCATGATGTGTCCCAGAGTTGCCCCACCATGATGTGTCCCAGAGTGGCCCCACCATGGTGTGTCCCAGAGTGGCCCCACCATGGTGTGTCCCAGAGTGGCCCCACCATGTGGTGTGTCCCAGAGTGGCCCCACCATGTGGTGTGTCCCAGAGTGGCCCCACCATGATGTGTCCCAGAGTGGCCCCACCATGATGTGTCCCAGAGTTGCCCCACCATGGTGTGTCCCAGAGTGCCCCCACCATGGTGTATCCCAGAGTGGCCCCACCATGGTGTGTCCCAGAGTGGCCCCACCATGATGTGTCCCAGAGTGGCCCCACCATGATGTGTCCCAGAGTGGCCCCACCATGATGTGTCCCAGAGTGGCCCCAGCATGGCCTCTCATCTTTTACCTGGCACATTTCTTTGGATCGAGCCAATTGATGCCTCGTCATATGAAATCTTGGGCCTCTGTAGAGCACAAAGCTTGAGCTGTCACATGATCAAGTATGAAGACATGCAAGACCGCCTGAAGGCTTACCCAAGATTCAATATTGATGCTTGTGAGAAGAAATCATTATAATGCTATCCTGGATATCAGTATAAGTATACTATCCTGGATATCAATAGATATCAGTATGCTATCCTGGACATTAGTATAAATTATTATAACAGATATCAGTATCCTGGATGTCAGTATAATTATTATAATAGATAGATATCAGTATACTATCCTGGATATCAGTATATTATAACAATTCAGTATACTATCATGGATATCAGTATAGTATAACTGATATCAGTATATTATACCATTTATCAGTTTATGCAACCAGGTATCAGTATACTATATAATATTATACCAGGTATTGGCCAGTATATTATACTGTCACTATATTATACCAGATGTCAGTATATTATACCAGATGTCAGTATATTATACCAGATGTCAGCATATTATACCAGATGTCAGTATATTATACCAGATGTCAGTATATTATACCAGATGTCAGTATATTATACCAGATGTCAGTATATTATACCAGATGTCAGTATATTATACCTGATGTCAGTATATTATACCAGATGTCAGTATATTATACCAGATGTCAGTATATTATACCAGATGTCAGTATATTATACCAGATGTCAGTATATTATACCAGATGTCAGCATATTATACCAGATGTCAGTATATTATACCAGATGTCAGCATATTATACCAGATGTCAGTATATTATACCAGATGTCAGTATATTATACCAGATGTCAGTATATTATACCAGATGTCAGTATATTATACCAGATGTCAGCATATTATACCAGATGTCAGTATATTATACCAGATGTCAGTATATTATACCAGATGTCAGTATATTATACCAGATGTCAGTATATTATACCAGATGTCAGTATATTATACCAGATGTCAGTATATTATACCAGATGTCAGCATATTATACCAGATGTCAGCATATTATACCAGATGTCAGTATATTATACCAGATGTCAGCATATTATACCAGATGTCGGCATATTATACCAGATGTCAGTATATTATACCAGATGTCATTATATTATACCAGATGTCAGCATATTATACCAGATGTCAGTATATTATACCAGATGTCAGTATATTATACCAGATGTCAGTATATTATACCAGATGTCAGTATATTATACCAGATGTCAGTATATTATACCAGATGTCAGCATATTATACCAGATGTCAGTATATTATACCAGATGTCAGTATATTATACCAGATGTCAGTATATTACACCAGATGTCAGTATATTATACCAGATGTCAGTAGATTATACCAGATGTCAGTATATTATACCAGATGTCAGTAGATTATACCAGATGTCAGTATATTATACCAGATGTCAGTATATTACACCAGATGTCAGTATATTATACCAGATGTCAGTATATTATACCAGATGTCAGTATATTATACCAGATGTCAGTATATTATACCAGATGTCGGTATATTATACCAGATGTCGGCATATTATACCAGATGTCAGTATATTATACCAGATGTCAGTATATTATACCAGATGTCAGCATATTATACCAGATGTCAGTATATTATACCAGATGTCAGTATATTATACCAGATGTCAGTATATTATACCAGATGTCAGTATATTATACCAGATGTCAGTATATTATACCAGATGTCAGTATATTATACCAGATGTCAGTATATTATACCAGATGTCAGCATATTATACCAGATGTCAGTATATTATACCAGATGTCAGTATATTATACCAGATGTCAGTATGTTATACCAGATGTCAGTATATTATACCAGATGTCAGTATATTATACCAGATGTCAGCATATTATACCAGATGTCAGTATATTATACCAGATGTCAGTATATTATACCAGATGTCAGTATATTATACCAGATGTCAGTATATTATACCAGATGTCAGTATATTATACCAGATGTCAGTATATTATACCAGATGTCAGTATGTTATACCAGATGTCAGTATATTATACCAGATGTCAGTATATTATACCAGATGTCAGCATATTATACCAGATGTCAGTATATTATACCAGATGTCAGTATATTATACCAGATGTCAGTATATTATACCAGATGTCAGTATATTATACCAGATGTCAGCATATTATACCAGATGTCAGTAGATTATACCAGATGTCAGTATATTATACCAGATGTCAGTATATTATACCAGATGTCAGTATATTACACCAGATGTCAGTATATTATACCAGATGTCAATATATTATACCAGATGTCAGTATATTATACCAGATGTCAGTATATTATACCAGATGTCAGTATATTATACCAGATGTCAGTATATTATACCAGATGTCACTATATTATACCAGATGTCAGTATATTATACCAGATGTCAGTATATTATACCAGATGTCAGTATGTTATACCAGATGTCAGTATATTATACCAGATGTCAGTATATTATACCAGATGTCAGTATATTATACCAGATGTCAGTATATTATACCAGATGTCAGTATATATTATATCAGATGTCAGTATATTATACCAGATGTCAGTATATTATATCAGATGTCAGTATATTATACCAAATGTCAGTAGATTATACCAGATGTCAGTATATTACACCAGATGTCAGTATATTACACCAGATGTCAGTATATTATACCAGATGTCTCTATATTATACCAGATGTCAGTATATTATACCAGATGTCAGTATATTGCTATCTTTCATGAATGTAAACGCTGCAGCTTGATTCTGAAGTTGACCTATGACCCTGACAGCCTGTGCGAGGAGGTGGGTGTGTTATGTGATGAGTTGTTGGGTGGCATGGAACATGTTGACGGCTCCTCCATGCAAGGCTTCCTCACTGCGTATGCCTTCCTCTGCGACTTCTTCGGAGTCAAGTACAACGCTGAAATCTCTTGGGTGAGTGTGGAGGTGTTGAGTGTGAGTTGGTTAGAGTGGAGACATATGGAGGGATGTCCCAAAACTGCACCACCCCCTGGCCCTGTGCTGATGCCAGGTCCCTGATGTATTGCCCCCCCCCCCCGTAGTCCAAGCTCTGTGCTGAAGGGGCCATGATGTATTGTCAGAAAATCCCAAGTGCCTAGAGATATCCCGAGAGAGTCCCAAGTGCCCTTGGAAATATCCTTGGAGAGTCCCAAGTGCCCTTAGAGATATCCCGAGAGAGTCCCAAGTGCTCGGAGGTCTTGCCAAGTTTGGGAAGGGGTGTGGCAAGTACTGGAGTGTGTGGGGATTGGTGAGTGTGAATGGGGGGGGGGGGTTGTATATGAGGCACATGTACCTGGCCCCACCTAATGCCATGCTCTCCCCCTCCCCTAGTATATGAGCACATGTATCTGGCCCCACCTAATGCCATGCTCTCCCCCCCCCCCCCCCCCTTCTAGTATATGAGGCACATGTATCTGGCTCCACCTAATGCCATGCTCTCCCCCCTCCCCTAGTATATGAGGCACATGTATCTGGCCCCACCTAATGCCATGCTCTCCCCCCCCCCCCCTCCTAGTATATGAGGCACATGTATCTGGCCCAAGGCCTGAGGGACATCGTTCTGGCTGATTTTGACCATTACTCAACAAAGTGAGTTCTCCTTTTATGTACTACAGTACTGTTGTCCTATAGGACATGCTACTACATGCACTACAGTGCTGTTGTCCTGTAGGACATGCTACTACATGCACATGTACTACAAAATTATTTAAAGCACAACTTGTATAAAAAAAACAGAAACAAAATTATTTTAGACAGCAATTATCACATGGCCACCAATAATTATTACACTGCTAGAGTTTATTGTTGTAGACGCAATTATCGCCATGAACACCAATAGTGCACTGCAAATACATAACATGAGCCATTTTCAGGAGTACAGTCATTGTGCAATACATGCATGCTACTACACATACTCATGGCATGTGTATTATGGAGTGCTACTATATATTCATGCCATGCTACTATCATACTCATGGTGTGTATACCATGCCATGCTACTATATACTCAGGACTGGTATACATTATGGCATGCTACAATATACCATCAGGACGTGCTATCATGGTGTGCTACTATACACTATCATGGCGTGCTACTATACACTATCATGGTGTGCTACTATACACTATCATGGTGTGCTACTATACACTATCATGGTGTGCTACTATACACTATCATGGTGTGCTACTATACACTATCATGGCGTGCTACTATACACTATCATGGTGTGCTACTATACACTATCATGATGTGCTACTATACACTATCATGATGTGCTACTATACACTATCATGATGTGCTACTATACACTATCATGGCGTGCTACTATACACTATCATGATGTGCTACTATACACTATCATGGTGTGCTACTATACACTATCATGATGTGCTACTATACACTATCATGGCGTGCTACTATACACTATCATGATGTGCTACTATACACTATCATGATGTGCTACTATACACTATCATGATGTGCTACTATACACTATCATGATGTGCTACTATACACTATCATGGTGTGCTACTATACACTATCATGATGTGCTACTATACACTATCATGATGTGCTACTATACACTATCATGGTGTGCTACTATACACTATCATGATGTGCTACTATACACTATCATGGTGTGCTACTATACACTATCATGATGTGCTACTATACACTATCATGGTGTGCTACTATACACTATCATGGTGTGCTACTATACACTATCATGGCGTGCTACTATACACTATCATGATGTGCTACTATACACTATCATGGTGTGCTACTATACACTATCATGGTGTGCTACTATACACTATCATGGTGTGCTACTATACACTATCATGGCGTGCTACTATACACTATCATGGTGTGCTACTATACACTATCATGATGTGCTACTATACACTATCATGGTGTGCTACTATACACTATCATGGTGTGCTACTATACACTATCATGGTGTGCTACTATACACTATCATGATGTGCTACTATACACTATCATGGTGTGCTACTATACACTATCATGATGTGCTACTATACACTATCATGGCGTGCTACTATACACTATCATGATGTGCTACTATACACTATCATGGCGTGCTACTATACACTATCATGGTGTGCTACTATACACTATCATGGTGTGCTACTATACACTATCATGGTGTGCTACTATACACTATCATGGTGTGCTACTATACACTATCATGGTGTGCTACTATACACTATCATGGTGTGCTACTATACACTATCATGATGTGCTACTATACACTATCATGGTGTGCTACTATACACTATCATGATGTGCTACTATACACTATCATGGTGTGCTACTATACACTATCATGGTGTGCTACTATACACTATCATGGTGTGCTACTATACACTATCATGGTGTGCTACTATACACTATCATGATGTGCTACTATACACTATCATGGTGTGCTACTATACACTATCATGGTGTGCTACTATACACTATCATGGCGTGCTACTATACACTATCATGATGTGCTACTATACACTATCATGGTGTGCTACTATACACTATCATGGTGTGCTACTATACACTATCATGATGTGCTACTATACACTATCATGATGTGCTACTATACACTATCATGGCGTGCTACTATACACTATCATGGCGTGCTACTATACACTATCATGATGTGCTACTATACACTATCATGGCGCATGGCGTGCTACTATACACTATCATGGTGTGCTACTATACACTATCATGATGTGCTACTATACACTATCATGGTGTGCTACTATACACTATCATGGTGTGCTACTATACACTATCATGATGTGCTACTATACACTATCATGATGTGCTACTATACACTATCATGGTGTGCTACTATACACTATCATGATGTGCTACTATACACTATCATGGTGTGCTACTATACACTATCATGATGTGCTACTATACACTATCATGGTGTGCTACTATACACTATCATGGTGTGCTACTATACACTATCATGGCGTGCTACTATACACTATCATGATGTGCTACTATACACTATCATGATGTGCTACTATACACTATCATGGTGTGCTACTATACACTATCATGGTGTGCTACTATACACTATCATGGCGTGCTACTATACACTATCATGATGTGCTACTATACACTATCATGATGTGCTACTATACACTATCATGGCGTGCTACTATACACTATCATGATGTGCTACTATACACTATCATGGTGTGCTACTATACACTATCATGTGTGCTACTATACACTATCATGGTGTGCTACTATACACTATCATGATGTGCTACTATACACTATCATGATGTGCTACTATACACTATCATGGCGTGCTACTATACACTATCATGGTGTGCTACTATACACTATCATGGCGTGCTACTATACACTATCATGGCGTGCTACTATACACTATCATGGTGTGCTACTATACACTATCATGATGTGCTACTATACACTATCATGGCGTGCTACTATACACTATCATGGTGTGCTACTATACACTATCATGGCGTGCTACTATACACTATCATGGTGTGCTACTATACACTATCATGGTGTGCTACTATACACTATCATGGCGTGCTACTATACACTATCATGATGTGCTACTATACACTATCATGGCGTGCTACTATACACTATCATGGTGTGCTACTATACACTATCATGATGTGCTACTATACACTATCATGATGTGCTACTATACACTATCATGGCGTGCTACTATACACTATCATGGTGTGCTACTATACACTATCATGGTGTGCTACTATACACTATCATGGTGTGCTACTATACACTATCATGGTGTGCTACTATACACTATCATGGTGTGCTACTATACACTATCATGGCGTGCTACTATACACTATCATGATGTGCTACTATACACTATCATGATGTGCTACTATACACTATCATGGTGTGCTACTATACACTATCATGGTGTGCTACTATACACTATCATGATGTGCTACTATACACTATCATGATGTGCTACTATACACTATCATGGTGTGCTACTATACACTATCATGATGTGCTACTATACACTATCATGGTGTGCTACTATACACTATCATGGTGTGCTACTATACACTATCATGGTGTGCTACTATACACTATCATGGTGTGCTACTATACACTATCATGGTGTGCTACTATACACTATCATGATGTGCTACTATACACTATCATGGTGTGCTACTATACACTATCATGGTGTGCTACTATACACTATCATGGTGTGCTACTATACACTATCATGGTGTGCTACTATACACTATCATGGCGTGCTACTATACACTATCATGGCGTGCTACTATACACTATCATGATGTGCTACTATACACTATCATGGTGTGCTACTATACACTATCATGGCGTGCTACTATACACTATCATGGTGTGCTACTATACACTATCATGGTGTGCTACTATATACTATCATGATGTGCTACTATACACTATCATGGTGTGCTACTATACACTATCATGGCGTGCTACTATACACTATCATGGCGTGCTACTATACACTATCATGGTGTGCTACTATACACTATCATGGCGTGCTACTATACACTATCATGGTGTGCTACTATACACTATCATGGTGTGCTACTATACACTATCATGGTGTGCTACTATACACTATCATGGTGTGCTACTATACACTATCATGATGTGCTACTATACACTATCATGGTGTGCTACTATACACTATCATGGTGTGCTACTATACACTATCATGGTGTGCTACTATACACTATCATGGTGTGCTACTATACACTATCATGGTGTGCTACTATACACTATCATGGTGTGC
Organism: Cladorhizidae sp. MBARI D1340-BT2; assembly: GCA_028752905.1. NCBI lineage: Eukaryota > Metazoa > Porifera > Demospongiae > Poecilosclerida > Cladorhizidae > Cladorhizidae sp. MBARI D1340-BT2. The sequence goes on along the minus strand of JAQNBH010000018.1, from coordinate 5,141 downwards.
TACTATACACTATCATGATGTGCTACTATACACTATCATGATGTGCTACTATACACTATCATGATGTGCTACTATACACTATCATGGTGTGCTACTATACACTATCATGGTGTGCTACTATACACTATCATGGTGTGCTACTATACACTATCATGGTGTGCTACTATACACTATCATGGTGTGCTACTATACACTATCATGGTGTGCTACTATACACTATCATGATGTGCTACTATACACTATCATGATGTGCTACTATACACTATCATGGCGTGCTACTATACACTATCATGGTGTGCTACTATACACTATCATGGTGTGCTACTATACACTATCATGGTGTGCTACTATACACTATCATGGTGTGCTACTATACACTATCATGGTGTGCTACTATACACTATCATGGTGTGCTACTATACACTATCATGGTGTGCTACTATACACTATCATGGTGTGCTACTATACACTATCATGATGTGCTACTATACACTATCATGGTGTGCTACTATACACTATCATGGTGTGCTACTATACACTATCATGGTGTGCTACTATACACTATCATGATGTGCTACTATACACTATCATGGTGTGCTACTATACACTATCATGGTGTGCTACTATACACTATCATGGCGTGCTACTATACACTATCATGATGTGCTACTATACACTATCATGGCGTGCTACTATACACTATCATGATGTGCTACTATACACTATCATGGTGTGCTACTATACACTATCATGGTGTGCTACTATACACTATCATGGTGTGCTACTATACACTATCATGACGTGCTACTATACACTATCATGATGTGCTACTATACACTATCATGGTGTGCTACTATACACTATCATGGTGTGCTACTATACACTATCATGATGTGCTACTATACACTATCATGATGTGCTACTATACACTATCATGGTGTGCTACTATACACTATCATGGTGTGCTACTATACACTATCATGGTGTGCTACTATACACTATCATGGCGTGCTACTATACCCTATCATGATGTGCTACTATACACTATCATGGTGTGCTACTATACACTATCATGATGTGCTACTATACACTATCATGATGTGCTACTATACACTATCATGGTGTGCTACTATACACTATCATGATGTGCTACTATACACTATCATGGTGTGCTACTATACACTATCATGGCGTGCTACTATACACTATCATGGTGTGCTACTATACACTATCATGATGTGCTACTATACACTATCATGATGTGCTACTATACACTATCATGGTGTGCTACTATACACTATCATGGTGTGCTACTATACACTATCATGGTGTGCTACTATACACTATCATGGCGTGCTACTATACCCTATCATGATGTGCTACTATACACTATCATGGTGTGCTACTATACACTATCATGATGTGCTACTATACACTATCATGATGTGCTACTATACACTATCATGGTGTGCTACTATACACTATCATGATGTGCTACTATACACTATCATGGTGTGCTACTATACACTATCATGGTGTGCTACTATACACTATCATGGTGTGCTACTATACACTATCATGATGTGCTACTATACACTATCATGATGTGCTACTATACACTATCATGATGTGCTACTATACACTATCATGATGTGCTACTATACACTATCATGATGTGCTACTATACACTATCATGATGTGCTACTATACACTATCATGGTGTGCTACTATACACTATCATGGTGTGCTACTATACACTATCATGGTGTGCTACTATACACTATCATGGTGTGCTACTATACACTATCATGATGTGCTACTATACACTATCATGGTGTGCTACTATACACTATCATGGTGTGCTACTATACACTATCATGGTGTGCTACTATACACTATCATGGTGTGCTACTATACACTATCATGGCGTGCTACTATACCCTATCATGATGTGCTACTATACACTATCATGATGTGCTACTATACACTATCATGGTGTGCTACTATACACTATCATGGTGTGCTACTATACACTATCATGGTGTGCTACTATACACTATCATGGTGTGCTACTATACACTATCATGGTGTGCTACTATACACTATCATGGTGTGCTACTATACACTATCATGGTGTGCTACTATACACTATCATGATGTGCTACTATACACTATCATGATGTGCTACTATACACTATCATGATGTGCTACTATACACTATCATGGTGTGCTACTATACACTATCATGGTGTGCTACTATACACTATCATGGTGTGCTACTATACACTATCATGATGTGCTACTATACACTATCATGGTGTGCTACTATACACTATCATGGCGTGCTACTATACACTATCATGGTGTGCTACTATACACTATCATGGTGTGCTACTATACACTATCATGGTGTGCTACTATACACTATCATGGTGTGCTACTATACACTATCATGGTGTGCTACTATACACTATCATGGCGTGCTACTATACACTATCATGGTGTGCTACTATACACTATCATGGCGTGCTACTATACACTATCATGGCGTGCTACTATACACTATCATGGTGTGCTACTATACACTATCATGATGTGCTACTATACACTATCATGGTGTGCTACTATACACTATCATGATGTGCTACTATACACTATCATGGTGTGCTACTATACACTATCATGGTGTGCTACTATACACTATCATGGCGTGCTACTATACACTATCATGGTGTGCTACTATACACTATCATGGTGTGCTACTATACACTATCATGATGTGCTACTATACACTATCATGGTGTGCTACTATACACTATCATGATGTGCTACTATACACTATCATGGTGTGCTACTATACACTATCATGGCGTGCTACTATACACTATCATGGTGTGCTACTATACACTATCATGATGTGCTACTATACACTATCATGGTGTGCTACTATACACTATCATGGTGTGCTACTATACACTATCATGATGTGCTACTATACACTATCATGGTGTGCTACTATACACTATCATGGGTGCTACTATACACTATCATGATGTGCTACTATACACTATCATGATGTGCTACTATACACTATCATGGTGTGCTACTATACACTATCATGGTGTGCTACTATACACTATCATGGTGTGCTACTATACACTATCATGGGTGCTACTATACACTATCATGGTGTGCTACTATACACTATCATGGTGTGCTACTATACACTATCATGGTGTGCTACTATACACTATCATGGTGTGCTACTATACACTATCATGATGTGCTACTATACACTATCATGGCGTGCTACTATACACTATCATGGTGTGCTACTATACACTATCATGATGTGCTACTATACACTATCATGGTGTGCTACTATACACTATCATGGTGTGCTACTATACACTATCATGATGTGCTACTATACACTATCATGATGTGCTACTATACACTATCATGATGTGCTACTATACACTATCATGATGTGCTACTATACACTATCATGGCGTGCTACTATACACTATCATGGTGTGCTACTATACACTATCATGGTGTGCTACTATACACTATCATGGTGTGCTACTATACACTATCATGGTGTGCTACTATACACTATCATGGCGTGCTACTATACACTATCATGGTGTGCTACTATACACTATCATGGTGTGCTACTATACACTATCATGGTGTGCTACTATACACTATCATGATGTGCTACTATACACTATCATGGTGTGCTACTATACACTATCATGGTGTGCTACTATACACTATCATGGTGTGCTACTATACACTATCATGGCGTGCTACTATACACTATCATGGTGTGCTACTATACACTATCATGGTGTGCTACTATACACTATCATGGCGTGCTACTATACACTATCATGATGTGCTACTATACACTATCATGATGTGCTACTATACACTATCATGATGTGCTACTATACACTATCATGGTGTGCTACTATACACTATCATGATGTGCTACTATACACTATCATGATGTGCTACTATACACTATCATGGCGTGCTACTATACACTATCATGGTGTGCTACTATACACTATCATGGTGTGCTACTATACACTATCATGATGTGCTACTATACACTATCATGGCGTGCTACTATACACTATCATGGTGTGCTACTATACACTATCATGGTGTGCTACTATACACTATCATGGCGTGCTACTATACACTATCATGGCGTGCTACTATACACTATCATGATGTGCTACTATACACTATCATGATGTGCTACTATACACTATCATGGTGTGCTACTATACACTATCATGGTGTGCTACTATACACTATCATGATGTGCTACTATACACTATCATGATGTGCTACTATACACTATCATGGTGTGCTACTATACACTATCATGGCGTGCTACTATACACTATCATGGTGTGCTACTATACACTATCATGGTGTGCTACTATACACTATCATGATGTGCTACTATACACTATCATGGTGTGCTACTATACACTATCATGGTGTGCTACTATACACTATCATGGCGTGCTACTATACACTATCATGGTGTGCTACTATACACTATCATGGTGTGCTACTATACACTATCATGGTGTGCTACTATACACTATCATGGCGTGCTACTATACACTATCATGGTGTGCTACTATACACTATCATGGCGTGCTACTATACACTATCATGATGTGCTACTATACACTATCATGGCGTGCTACTATACACTATCATGGTGTGCTACTATACACTATCATGGTGTGCTACTATACACTATCATGATGTGCTACTATACACTATCATGATGTGCTACTATACACTATCATGATGTGCTACTATACACTATCATGGTGTGCTACTATACACTATCATGGTGTGCTACTATACACTATCATGGTGTGCTACTATACACTATCATGATGTGCTACTATACACTATCATGGTGTGCTACTATACACTATCATGGTGTGCTACTATACACTATCATGATGTGCTACTATACACTATCATGATGTGCTACTATACACTATCATGATGTGCTACTATACACTATCATGGTGTGCTACTATACACTATCATGGTGTGCTACTATACACTATCATGATGTGCTACTATACACTATC